>CM060864.1:5086832-5435525 GCA_030737845.1 Acorus calamus | reverse complement strand
GCCCGGAATTCATAGGACCATGAATAGACATTTATTATTCTCTCTACATTATTATTTCTAGAAAAAATAATGTTGTAAGAAGGGCTAGACGCTAATTGGGCGGTTGGTAACTGATTAGGGATTCATTGGTCAAATTTTAAAATAATAAAATAATACATATGCATATGTTATATATATAATAGCTATATCAGGCATACATATATAAAATATTTAAAATTTTAGATAGCAAAATTATAGTGAAGTAACATCAAAATAAAATTGACCATATTAACATAACAAATATAGTATACAAAAGTTAATTAACTGATATAACATAAAAATAAGGTAGTTTAATAGTTTATTAGTTAACTAAATATGAGTATTAAATATTTACCAAATTTAGTCAGTTGGAACTTGGAAACCTAGGGCCAACCACATTAATATAGAATTATGGATAGAAAATAAAATTAGTCTTACGACTTATAATTATAATTCCTAGGCGGTTTCTGCCCGCAATCGCTTAGGAAGGGGGACTTAGCCTAAGTGTTGCAGATTGAGCCTGCCTAAGCCTAGCAGGTTTAATCGCCATCTAGAAGGGGTTTTAGAACATTGAGAAAAATTATTTCTCAGTTGAAATCTGCGTTATCTAATATTGTCTTATATGAATTAACAGGCAATTAAAACACATTTTTTCTGTCCCATTGGGAGTTCTCTAGCAGAAAAACAACCGTCTCCAAAATTTGAAGACTTCAAGGTGGACATTGTTCTAGTTGCTGTAGTATTAACTTCATCCTACTTGAAAGCTTTCAGAGCAATCTTATTTGTTTTCTGTACATTGTTTTAGTCACTATTAATATTTTTTCTATTGACAATCATGTTAAAAAACAGTATGGTGATATGCTGTTTGAATTACATTAATCTGTAATAATCGTTCTCTGAAATTTCGACGAGACACTGGCTTTCAATCAACTGTCAGTTCATATGAAATATGCTTACTCTAAATAGTGAGACATCTCACTCTCAAAATGAAGAGAATGGACATTTTTGATTGAATAATTACCTGGGAGAGATATAACTTGCCTCTCTTGTTTTTCTGTTTTCCTTTCTGGGGACAATTTTTTTTTCAGAGATAAGGTGGGAGTTCTCCCCCAGAATAAACTAAAAACCGAAAGATACCATGGGGCTTACAATAAACTCATCCCACCAAAATCATACCTTCCCTAGCAAATGTTACATGTTCATCCCCTATAAAAAAATGCCTCAACTTTGATGAAGCTAACAATTGACTCCCATGTATTTTAAAAAGACAGGGAACACCCTTTACAGATAACATCATTGTTGAAAGCCAATAGCCCAACACACTGCTGGAATAATGGTTTGGCGAACTTTGGCTGATGAGCTTCTACCTCTTTCTCCATTATTCTACTTCTTTCCCATGTTTTCTCCAAAGATCCAAAGTCTTCATATAAATTACAGGCAAGAGCAATCTTTCTCCAGACTTGCTTGTTAAATGGGCAAAGAATGAAAGGATGAGTGAAAGTTATCTCTGTTTCATTGCAAGGTTACCTTCTGGCATCCACTTGGCTCTGTATGCTTTAGAAACTTTTCTACATAGAGAACACTTGGAGGGCGATTACTTCACTTCTTAGGAATTGTGGGTTATCATGATATTAGAAGTGGATATGCCATCCACTACTATGGGGGACAATTTGACCGGTTTGTAAGGCTTGCATATTATCATTAGAGGGGTTGTCCCATTTAGGGAAGATTTTTTTGTAGTTCTTTTTTCCTTCCTTTTGTTTGGAGATCCCTTGTCTCCTTTTGTTTGGTGGCATTTTCTTAACAAAATTGCTCCCATCTTTCTTCAAAAGGAAAAAGTTAACTGGTGGATCATTTGATAGGAATTTAAATAACTGAGCTCTCTGCAAACCATTTTGCATCAGTTTGACACACTTTTTTTCAGTTCCATATTTTTGCATGATACAAACTTGTTGCATTTACAGATTTCTGGACATAGCGGCCTGCTTTGCCACTAAAATGATCAGAAGATATGGGTTAATTGAGCATGAGAAACACAGGTTCATATTAAAGGGCACTAAACGTTTGAGAATCTCTTATCTGAATTCCGTATTGCCGGATGAGAATGCTGTTAAAATTTGTAATTTGAGAAGGCTCCAGGAAATGGCTCACTTTGTGGAGATCATCAGGAAGCTGCAGCATCGACTGACAGCGAAATTCAGAAGACCAGGTCAAAGAGTGGTATGGTGACTGATCTGTTATTTTAATTGAGATTTATATGCAAGTGCTCAGTCTCTTTTGCTGTTTTCTGGAGGTTTTGACAGAGAATTTTTTGTTCTCTATCAGTCAGATGGCAAAGATGCAGCACGCCTTTTAGATACAAACATATCGAGAGATGGTGGTTTCCTTCCACTTGGTACTACAAACTCGTTTTCATCCAGAGTGCTGGATTCATTAACTATTCAGAATCAGGGAATGATGGTCTTATCTTCCCCTGCATTGGAGTCTGAACGAGCTGATGGGCTTGCTTTACCACACGCCGGATCCTTGGTCACTTTGAACAGTCTGGGTTCAGGTAAACTAGATGAATATTCTGTTAGTGATGCACAGGGTGGGATTGAGAGAAAGAAGCTGATTCTTTCAGAGAACCCAAGGGATATGATTGCGCGTTGGGAAATAGATAAGCCAGATTTACAAACTGTTGTGAAAGATGCCCTGCATTCTGGCCGTCTTCCCCTGGCTGTTCTCCAACTACACCGTCAACAATTGAGAGATATGGTTACTGAAAGGGAGCCTTCTGATACTTTTAGTGAAATCCGTGATGTTGGGAGAACTATTGCTTATGACCTGTTCTTGAAGGTACCATGTTAATGCATGACTGCATGCTACCATGTCAGTAGATCTGGTTTATCTTTGCACTAATATGATGTGTTAACAGGGTGAAGTTAGACTAGCTATAGAAACATTGCAAAGACTTGGAGAGGACATTGAAACAAGCCTTAGACAATTGGCATTTGGTACTGTTAGTAGATCTCTCCGTGCAAATATTACTGAGGAGATGAAAAGATTTGGGTATCTGCAACCACATGAAAGAAAGACTTTGGAGAGAATATCTCTCATTGAGGTCTGTTTCAGTTCTTTACTTGGATGATTATATACAATAATTTTAGAAAATGATTTACTCAGTATCACCATTTTATAAATTAACTCGTTACTGTTTTTCTATGGAAAGAGACTGTATCCAAGCAGCAGCTTTTGGGGAACTCTTCTTGGAAGGCAAAGGAAATTGAGCGAGGTTTCTCCAACCGAAGTTTTTCCTCAAGAAAAAATGATGGAGAAGACATGCTTGCATGTCCATGAAACTTTTACTATTGAATGTGGTGAAATTGATGGAGTAGTTATAGGTCCTTGGGCAAATCTTGGCAATGGATTATCTGCTTCTTTAGCTGATGAAAGTAATGCTGAAGCTGGATACTGGGCCTGTGCTGCTGTATGGTCTGATGCCTGGGATGAAAGAACCATGGATCGTGTAAGTTATCATAAACTTTTCTCTCTTAATGATCATAACAAAGTGATCATCTTAGAAAGAAAGCCCAAGATAGGTGACTTTGTGAGGAAAGCATGATATGATTTATTAGTTTATATGTTTTTTTGCATTGTTTTTGTTGCCAACTAAGAACTACAGGGTTCCTATTTAAAAGTTTTCCATCATCTTTGCTTATTTTAGAATTATTTGGTTATAGTCATCATCGTCATGAACCACACAGTACATTATCTTGGTTACATCTGCAGAAATTGATGTAGGGCTTCCAGTATTAGTGCAATATTTACCTTTATGATGGCTTTGTGTGCTTCTCGTTTAGCAATGGCATTTTTGGCTATTGAAGGATTTGAAGTGTTATTTACTATAAGATTTATGTATATATATAAGTATTATAAATGTTACATATATCGATACAGTTTCCATCTATCAATATAATTTTTCTATATTCGGCTTAAGATTCTCAAATCCTAAATTTACCTTTTGTACATCTAATTTTAAAGTAGGAACAATCAACTACTTTTGTTGTCACAGCTATCTCAAGTGATGAAATTTCTGCTTGATTTGCATTGACAATTATCAAGACCTTGGACTACTGGCTTTTGAGCTATTCTGAAATTTATATTGCATTATCTTTAAACGTTATCATGATTTTTTCCTAAATTCTGTTTGACACTTCAGCTTGAAGTTGCAACTTTGTTTCCTGCATTTAAAAATTTTCCTTGTTATTGAAGTTTTTTGATTCTGCACTATGAAAATATTGTCCAAGTTTGGTATGGAGTGGCATCTAATGGGGTACCTATTCAAAATCATGGAGAGGTCATCTGGTGTGAGGTTCACCCCCATAACTTAATGTGCAGCCGAATTTACGATACATGTGGTCTCCATTTGGATTTTTTTTTCTAATTTTTGTCGTTCTCTGTTTTAACGGATTTTTTGATCTGTTCGAATGGAGTTGGGACTGGTATTTAAAAATCAACGACAAATGCCATTTTTTATATTCTCATTTCTATATTAGTGCAACTGATCACATGCTTATCTCTATGTTACTAATGACATTTGAGATGTTTCTATTAAGTTTGCAAAACATGCATATGTATTCCATTGTCAGAATGATTTGTGTACACTGAACGATTACATATTATCTATTGTTCTAGAGATATGAACACATTTTTGATGTGGTAACTATTGGCTGCAAGTTGCAAAATATAATTTCTATACGATCACTTCATATTGGGAAGCTGCAAACTTCGACCTCTCCTCGAATATTAATTACTAAAAGTTTCTTTGCTGGTGGCTTGTAATCCATCGGTTGCTTCACATCAAACCCGGTTCTTTATGTGTGGTTCAGATAAGAAGCCACATCACTAGCTATCATTTTTTAAAAAAATATAAAATTCATATTGTAAAAAAATGTGGCACATTGTGGCCCTGGAGTCACATATGCGATGCGGCCAAACACGGTAAACAGCATGCACACACGCGGGTGAGGGTTAGGTGAAAATGATGTCCAGGTAATTTGTGCTATTCTTTATCATGGGCAGTGGTTTTTACTAGTTTGTAGTCAAGGTCATCTTTTCATTGCATTGGATTATGCATTAAGTTTATAGCATCATAGGCCAGCATTCACAAGAACTTGCTTAGCCAAAATTTCAAGTCTGTCTCAAAGCTGATCCATGATCGCAATAATTATGTGTATTTTTCTACTTGCTTTTCCAAACCTCTATGAAATGGTAATGCTTCTATGTGTTGCATATTAAACTGTAATTGGCACATCAGCTGATGCCAGATTGTCTGTATAAGAAATTACTAGGGTGTAAGTGAATACACCATATGTGGTGGAGTGATGAGATCCAAAGGCAAAAAAAGAAGAAAAAAGGCCATAGGAGTATTGAAAAAGTAAAATACAGATGACTTGGAAAATTACTATTTTGAAAAGTAGAATCTAAAGCCAGACATAATATTTAAAATCAGATGAACTGTATTATATCTTTTCTGCTAAAATAATCAGATCATGGGATTTTTTTCTTTTAATGGGTGCATTAGAAGAGAGATAATTTGTAACTCAAGTTTGCTCCATCTTGGGATATACCATATACCCAATATGGGGGGGCAAACAATATTGTGTTGAATGGGGAAACCACCTTGATTTAACAGTCGCTTTAGATTATCTCTTTGTTATATTGGGGAGACTTTCAAACTCCCTTTCTTTAGGGCCCGTTTGGGGTGTGACATAAGATTATTTGCCCTTGATAGCTATACTGGGATAGATAACAATCCATGCTGAATAAATAAATTTTTGTTTGGTTGTCTTTTCTGTTATTCTCATTGGAAAACGTAAAATTGATCTTTTTGTTGTTTGGTTCGCCTTGAATAAAATAAGGATAAGTGGTAGATAAGAGATGGATAAGAGTTTATAACTTTTTAAATGACAATTATACCTCTGCATAAATTATTTGTGTTTGGGAATAAGTATAAGAGATATGAGTGTGATATGATAGATGTGACAGTTTTTGGAATGTGTGCAGAGAGTGTTAGGTGAGATAAATATTTTAAAATGACAGAGAAGGGTATTTTTATCCATTGGCATAGATAAGTCATGATAAGCAATTCCACAATTTTCTTAGAATGGTTATCATGCCTTATCCTAGCTTATCCAGACATAACTATCAAGGTTTATTCTTGTCAAACAAACAGCTGTTTGGGGCTTATTCTACTGTATTCTCCCCTATCCACTCTTTATTCTCCACCCCAAACGGGGGGTTAGAGATTAGGCCTTATGTCTCCCTGCTGTTACTAATAAAATTATAGGCATTGTTTTTTAATCTATCATTAAAAAAACCCACTTCACTATCTTGTAATGATCTAATTGCTTTGAACCGGTATAATGATATCTCTAATTGCTTAGTTAACCATTTTTTGGTTCTTTTGTGTTCACAATTGCAAAATGAATAGTTTTGTTGAAAGTAATTTTATACGGGAATAGAGAGTTTACTTGATGTGATTATCTTGTTTTGCAGATAGTTTTGGATCAACCTCTTCTGATGGGGGTTCATATTCCATGGGAATCACAATTTGAATATCATGTGTATCACAATAACTGGGATGAGGTTTCTAAATTGTTAGATGTGATCCCAGCTTCCCTATTATTAAATAGGAATCTTCAAGTGAACTTGGATGTGCCATGCTCTGCTTCAAATGATGAATGCAATAAAGGGTTTCTGGATCATGCCAAACACATTTGGCCTACTGATGAGATTGATGCTGTGTGCTTAAACATACCAAATGTTAAAATTCTCAGGCTTTCTGCTCTCAATGTGTGTTCCGCATGGTTAAGAATGCTGGTGGAGCGGGAGCTTGCTAAGAAATTTATTTTTATAAAAGAATATTGGGAAAGTACCCTTGAGATTGTATGTCTTCTTGGTCGTGCAGGCTTACTTGTTGGCAATGATATAATCGAGTCAACAGAGAGTTCACCAGAATTGGGTTTTTCAAGTATTAGTGCGAACCATAAGGATACTATTGAAGCAATGCATAAGCTCATGATACATCACTGTCGTCTATATAATCTGCCAAACCTTCTGGACCTTTATCTTGACCATCACAAACTGGCTAATGATATGGATTGTCTTTTAGCATTACAGGAAGCTGCAGTAAGTTCCAGTTATTACTGTTTTCCAAGTGAGATGCACTACATTGTCCAATTTGTTGATTTTATCTGCTTCTGTTGTTAGTTCTAGTATTGATAATATGTTGTTACGTTCTCTCCATTGTATACTCAGGAACTTTTAATAGGGTTCTTTTTATGTTTGTTTTTTTCAATGAGTGACAAAAAATGCAGTTATTAGAAAGGAGATCCTTTGTTTAAATGTAATATTTGAAGTACACAATGCTTTGATAAATTGAAAGCTCTCCTATGACCACATCAGTGAGTTCCCTCATCCGTGGGAATAATTTGCTGTTCAGGATGAGTGCACCTGCTCAAGTAATTAGATATGAAGTCCAGTCCTAGTTGCTAGGATAATTAGGTTCATCCGTGCGGTTATATGTTATTAAAAATGACATATTCCCAAGTGGAGAAGGGGAGAATGAAGAGGGAGAGGGGATTACATGTTAAGCACCCAACAAAATTTACAGTGACATTTAAAATGTCACTCTTTTATTTGATACAATTTTTTACAGTAATATAACATAATTGCTGAAACTATATGATTCATAGTGCTTCTAACCAAAACGCGTTGTGTTTGAAAATGATTATGGGGAACTTTTAGAAATTCTTCTTTTGCAGGATTCATACTTAAGGTGCGTTGGTTAATAAGTTTGTACAGCTTTTGGAGATTCTACTTTTATAGGAGTCATATAATTCAAACATATTTCCAAATGGCCGCAGCAGTCCTAGTTTTTTTCAAAACGGAAAACAACTTTTAGTTATCATAAACATATTTAAGGAATCTAACAAAAATTTCTTCCTTTTTTTGTTTTAAAAAGCTGCTTTAAGTGAAAGCTCTTTTTCAAACTCATTTCAAAATGCACTTTAAGTTGCCCCCCCCCCCCCCCCCCCCCCCGCCACAAAAGAAAGAAGATAATTGTCATATTATGTATGTTTGTTTCAATTCTAAGGCAAATTATGTGATACAGTGTGATAAAGTTTTTCTTTTCAGGTGAATTATGTTTTTGAACAATTGAGAGCACATAGGCTAGGTATTTACTTTATAGTTTATACCTATTTTGTCTTAGTGAACTTGAAGCTGCATGTGATAGATCATTACCTAGGAACCCTGCTTCCGCACCATATTCACATTTCCATGCGCATATTGTATGCTGTGTTTTAACTTGCATCTGTTCTCTATTTGTATTAAGTGGTTTTCAGTTACTTCATATTGTTGACATATCTAGATATTGTTTAAAATCTACTAATGTTTGATTAAGTGGATGTTTGGTTCCATTGAAGGAATTGGATATCCACTGGAACAGTTATTCACTGTACTTAATACTAATTGGATGCTTACAGGCTGGAAGCCACTGGGTAAAATGGCTGCTGTTATCAAGGACTAAAGGGCGTGAATATGAGTCATCATTTTCTAATGCTCGTGCGATTGCATCCCAAAACATGGTTTCCAAGAGCAATATTAGTGTTTTAGAAATGGATGATATAATATGTTCTGTAGATGACATGGCTGAAGGAGGGGGTGAGACTGCTGCCTTAGCTACTCTAATGTATGCCCCTTCACCCATTCAGAAATGCCTCTGCAGTGGAAGTGTAAACAGGAACGGTAATGCCTCGGCGCACTGTACATTGGAGAACCTAAGACCTTGTCTGCAACACTTCCCTACGTTGTGGCGCACATTCTTTGCAGCTTGTTTTGGGCAAGATGCCCTTGGTAGTTCTTTGAATGCCTCTGCCAGTAATGGTAGTTTGACAGCTGCTTCTCTGTGCTTCAAACATTGAATTTATAATATCCACTGTCCAGAAATTTTTATTTGTTTTTACTTTGATTTTGTTGTTCTTGCTGCAAGATATTTGAATAAGAACTTTACTTTACAGCTCCTGAAAGGTCTGCTTTCTCGGACTATTTGGCTTGGCGAGCTAGCATATTCTCCTCACCTGGTGGTGATACTTCACTGGTACAAATGCTCCCATGTTGGTTCCCAAAGCCTATTCGAAGGTTGATCAACCTATTCGTCCAGGTTCTCTGTTTTCCTGATATTCTTACACTTTATCTTAGTTATATTTATCTGATTATTTTGCTGATGAAGCTCTCTCTCTCTCTCTCTTCTCTCAAAATTAAAAAACGGTAGGCATCGTACCACCATTTATCAATGATGGGATCAGAAACCAGAACAAGACAAACTAAGAAATCAAAGAAAAGAGAATAAAAAGCACTCCTGGGAACAATAGAAGAGTCATCTCCTGTACCTGGCTTCCATGCCCACCAGCCCCCACTTAAGCTTCAATTACAAGTTTGCACATATGTGAATCTACTCACTCAGGCAGAACTGTCCCCAATCCTTAATAAACCTTTTGAGTGACTCCAAACATTCTCCAAATAAAGTGTGGTGCCTTTGGATTGACATCATCCTTGACAGTCAAATCACCCTAGCCCCGGATGGGATCAACGATGGTGTTATTTGGCCAATGAAGGTTAATTGGGAAAAACATTGGAGAAGTGTGCTACTTGTGGGTGTAATTAACTTTTAATTTCATTCATTGTCAAATTTTATGTAACTGGTTCATGCTAATTTATTCCAGTGAAAATTTAAGCCAATTTATATTAATTTCTCCCTGTCGACTGCTTGGAAACAAGTTCAGAAATTCATTCTTGTAGTCCTTATAGTTAAACTAGTCATTTTTTTTGTAATGAGATGAAGGTTTAAAGTTATCCAAATTGTTTGGAGGTTTGTGGATTAGTATGTTTAAGAAGAGAGGGTTTCTAATTACAGATTCAAAGATGCTTGTTATGTAAAGGCTATATCACCCAGAGCGGTCCCACATATAGTATAGTGCTGGAGGGAGAGACTAGACGTGATCCTAACCTTTAGGCTCTTCTTTTTGGGCACAAACTGCTTTCAGAACTCGGTACTTTGTCCTGTTAGTTCGAGTACTTTACCATTGCTCTAGTAAGGACTTCTATGCTTATTACATGTTTACATAAAAAATTTCTGATGTCTACTCTACAGTATATTTGTGTAAGTGAATCTTGCAAGGGGCTTCACAATTGCAGTTTATATATATCACACAGAGGTGCTTTGTGTCACCTTTTTGACCAATGGAATAATTCATTCAAATATAATCATGAAGGATAACCTCCAAAATAGTATCATATGATAATCAACTGGATCTAATGGTTTAAACCTTTTCTTTGATGCATGTGAGTTGTTAATGGATAATGATATTTTACAACAAAGCATGGGCTGGATTGTTGATGTAAGTGTTATAAATATCTGATTCCTTGTTTTTCAGCGATGAGAGTTCAGAAGAGTTCCAAGTTATTACTTATTAGCCAAGGTCCACACAGTAATGTACAAATCTATTTTCACCTTAAATCACAGAGACTCGTATATCTACAAATTCTACAATAAAAAATTTCAATTCATCAATCCATCTTGTAAGCATTCATATTTCTAAGAAATAAAAGATGCACATGATGGTGTACAGTGAACTCCTTGGGTGGTAAAATGGAGATGTGTGCATGTCATGGTGTACATACAATGCCCACCACTGATTTAATACCTGGACATGGAGTTCCATGTTCCATAAGATATTTCTTGATGCAGAAACTTAAGATTTGCACTTAATCGACAGGCTGCATGTTATTGGTAAATCAAATGTGTAAAAATAATCGATAAAAAATTCGATTCTAAAAATTGAGTCTGGTCCATTGAGCATGATTATATAGTAATATAGTATATATCATACGATATGATTCAACTGTTCTCCATCTTCCCTTTACCTTTGTATGGGTCACCTTGTTGCATCTAATCACATATTTTCAGCACTTTTATGGTTTAAATATACTTGAATTTATATTGCAGGGACCTCTTGGGTGGGAATCGTTTGCTGATGGTGCGGCTGTTGTTCACCCCCTTCTGCATCATGATATTGATGTTTGTAGTAGTAATGGAAAGGCTCAAAGGGGTTCCGTATCTTGTGAAGCGTCAATCCAGAAACATATTGAAGAGGAATTATATTCATCTTCATTTGTGGTATGCTTCTTTTGTATATGTTTTGGCATTCACCATCAGTGACAACTATGCTCATCCAGAACAGGAAATTCAATCAAGAAGCTTGAGATAATGTGGATGTACAATTATATTCTTTTTGGTGGTTGGTTAGATGATGTTACCAAGCTTGCATCAAATAATAATATATCTTGATTTTTTCAGGATAATGGTTTCGGAATTGAGCATCACTTGCACCGGGGCCGTCCATTGGCAGCTTTTAACTATCTTCTTGGTGCACGGGCGCAAAGACTGAAGAAAACACATGTCCGCCAAGAGACATCTAGGACTTTGATTCATGGGCAAGTCAATATTCAGCCGGATGTGTTAACACTCCTTGCACCATTATCTCAGGAAGAAAGATCACTTATTTCATCGGTAAGTTCACGTTCTTTCTTCTATTTTGTTACCTTTTGTAGTATTTTCTGAAGACTAGTCTTTTGGCACATTTGCTTTTCTATTTGTGGATTCTCCATTAATTCACTGCCTGACCTAAAAGCATTTTTAGGCACAGTTCAATTTTAAATATTAATAGCATATACAGAACATTGTGGAGTACCTTTTGCTGGATGATATGATGGAATAGTTTCTCATATTTTTGTTTTTACGTCCTTGTGTTGCACAATTATAATATCAGAAAGAATATGGACACTGTTATTTATTTATTTACATTACTGATGATTATTACTTATTTACTAAAACTGATGACTTGGCAATCCTTGATCTTACTTTCTGTTCATTCTTTGGAGTCCAGTTCTAGCTCACCCAATGATTGTTTGAAGTTTGAACATCTCTGACACCAGGTCCCATACGTTCTAAGTTTTTCTATTTTTTTTGTACTTTTACCTGCATTTTGATTATCTTGGTTTTTGTGCCTGAACCTGATGGTTAGAGGCAGGTACAGATTGTTGGCCATGCAGCCATGGTTGACCAGAGATGCACATTTGCTTGCTGCAGGTGGGCATTTTTGTTTAGATGGACAAGAGAAAAAAAAAGTTGGAGAGGAGGGCAGAAATGTGGAATACATTTTTTAATTAGTGGTTGACGAAGTTTGATGATGTATGGCTTAAGACTTAAATTCATTGGTCAAAAAAATATCATAAAATTTGGGAATGCAATGGTGGGTTAGATTTTAAGGTTGTGGTTCTAAAAGTTCCATGTGAAATGAAGAAAAATAAGAATATACGTAGATTGTTGAGATGTTCTCAAAATTTTCTGCCATTTCCATTGCTACTTAATCATGCCTATTTATAGACATCTTAAATGTTTCAGTTTCTTTGATTGACATGTTTTTTTTGGTGGGTATATGATTGACATGTTACCATGTCTGTATTATGTATGTATATTATTTCTGTACTTGTGTACTCAACTTGTATGATTTCTTTTGACCTTTCAAAATTTCCTCAAGTTTTTAGAAAAATATTTTTTTTGTGCGATTTTGTTAATTTTGTTTCTACCCCTGCGTGAACTTTCTTTCCTTTTTCAAGAGGCATTGGTGTTTTTAATCTTTATGTCATGCTTCTAAATTTTAGGTCGTGCCACTTGCTATCACACACTTTGCGGATTCAGCATTTGTTGCTTCATGTGCTTTTCTTCTGGAGCTTTGTGGCATCTCTGCTAGTATGCTTTATGTAGATATTGCTGCACTACACCGCATTTCTTCGGTTTTCAAGTTGTTTGAGCATGATGTGCATCATGAGCATGCTTCGCCAAAGGGTTCTGCGTTTCATGTGTCATCACATGACACAAATGAAATTGATTTTATGGGTTCTCTTGCTCGAATATTAGCAGATGACTACTTATACCATGATACAAGCAACAGCAACGGGCAGAAGGATGCTCATCTTAGAATGCCAGCCAATAGACATCCTTCACGGGCTATTATAACTGTCCTAAGACATTTAGAAAAAGCAAGTTTGCCAATGATGAATGAGGGTGGGACATGTGGATCTTGGCTTAGAAATGGTAATGGTGACGGGGCTGAGTATCGGGCTCAGCAAAAAGCTGCGAGCCAACACTGGTGCTGGGTAACAGAATTCTGTCAAGTGCACCATCTTCCCCTTAGTACTAAATATCTTTCATTACTCGCAAAAGACAATGACTGGGTATGTTACTTTCTTTCTTCACCTATTGCTTAGTTCTGCTGATAAGATACTTATCAGCATCTGGATTTGTTCTACTCTGTTTTCACATGCTTTTGTCAGGTTGGGTTTCTAACAGAAGCTCAGATTGGTGGTTTCCCATTTGACGTGATATTCCAAATAGTAAGTTGGTTACCAGGAGTGTGATAGCCCTATTGTTTTGACTTTTGATTACTGATCGAAACATTCACTCTATCCCGATTTGCTTATTGTGAAAACTTTCAGGCATCCAAGGAGTTTAGTGATCCTCCTCTCAAGGTCCACATATTGACTGTTCTAAAAAGTATTGAGTCAGCAAGGAGAGAGAATAACACATCACTAAGTTCAACATCTGAGGCAAAAAACAATGAAAGCTCTTTTTTGACTGAGAGCAATACAATGATCCCGGTGGAACTTTTTGGACTTCTTGCAGAATGTGAGAAACAAAATCACCCTGGAGAGGCACTCCTGAGCAAAGCAAAAGACTTGCGATGGTCTCTTTTGGCAATCATTGCTTCGTGCTACCCAGATGTGCCTCCTCTGTCATGCTTGACAGTATGGCTGGAGATCTCTGCAGCTAGGTTAGAAATGAGCTTTCTAATTTTACTTTGGCACATGTTTTAATTGTTATTCTAGTAAACCTGTTGTTAGCTTCTTAAATCATTGTGATATATTTTTTTACCTCTGGATAATATCCTTCTATTATTCCTCATTGGATATGGAATGCTCGTGTAAATCAGAATTGGAGGGTTTGTCTGTTTTGATCTGTTGGCATGCAATTTAATCATTCTGCGCCATTCAATTTTAAATGAGTTCTCACTTACAATCTTTTTGTGACCCTGAGTAGGGAGACGTCAGCGATCAAGGTAAATGACATTGTTTCCCAGATTGCAAACAATGTTGGTGCTGCTGTAGATGCGACAAATGCACTATCAACTGGAGACAGAACTTTGACATTGCACTACAACCGCAGAAACCCAAAAAGAAGGCGTCTTTTAGATCCTGCATCAGAAAATTCCATAGAAGGCACAGTTAATAATGTTGCTGATGCTTCATGTTCTAATATAATTCTTATTTCTCAAGAAATTACTGTGGATGATGAAGCACAAGAACAGGTTAACAGGACAGTTTCTAATGACCCTGATGTGGGTCTTATTTCCCTTTCAAAGATGATTGCAGTGCTTTGTGAACAACGTCTCTTTCTTCCTTTGCTGAGAGCTTTTGAAATGTTTCTTCCAAATTGTGCTCTTCTACCTCTCATACGTGCATTTCAGGTGAATGAATATGCAATTTATCTTGATACCGTGTATTCTAAATTGCTGTATGCACTACTGTTTAGAGGATGATGATATTTCTCATCTATTGATTCATTTGGGTGTTGGTTTAGGCATTTTCGCAAATGCGGTTGTCTGAGGCTTCTGCACACCTGGCATCCTTCTCTGCCAGATTTAAGGAAGAGCCTTATCATACAAACTTTGGCACTCCAAGAGATGTGCCCATTAAAGCAACATGGATAAGCTCAACTGCCATCAAAACTGCAGATGCAATGCTGTCAACATGCCCATCAGCATACGAAAAGAGATGCCTGCTGCAACTTCTATCTGTAGTTGAATTTGGAGATGGAGGATCTGCTGCAGCACGTTTTGGGCGACACTATTGGAAAATCAATTTAGCTGAACCTTCTCTGCGCAAAGATGAAGATTCATATCTTGGGAATGAAATTCTCGATGATGCATCATTATTAAATGCATTAGAGAAGAATGGGCAATGGGAACAAGCACGTAACTGGGCCAGGCAGTTGGAATCAAGTGGTTCACTGTGGAAATCTTGTGTTCATCATGTTACTAAAACACAGGTAATTTGTGCATTTCTTTTGTTTTATTGATGTGATTAATGCTAGAAGATTATATTCTTGATCATAATCTTGCTGGGCTGGAGCTTTAGACCGCTTCACTCATTCCCTCATCTCGTGACAACTTGTTTTGAGTGAACATTTATGAACTCACTGTGTCTCATTTGTATTCATGCCTTCCTTATTTCTTTTCAAACTCAATATTTTAGGCCGAAGCTATGGTGGCAGAGTGGAAGGAATTTTTATGGGATGTCCCTGAAGAGAGAGCTGCTTTATGGAGTCATTGTCAAACTCTTTTCCTTAGATATTCCTTCCCTGCTGTACAGGTCTAGTGTTTATTTTGTTAGTAACTCATGAAAGTAAGTTCAATTGGAAAACAGATTTGCCATCGCATTTAGCTTAATGTTTTCTGTTTTTTCCATCCTGCAGGCTGGATTATTTTTCCTCAAGCATGCAGAAGCCATAGAGAAAGACATTCCATCCAGAGAACTACATGAAATGCTGCTACTTTCCCTACAGTGGTTAAGTGGAACTATAACCCAATCTAGTCCGTAAGTACCTTTTGTGATACCTGTTGCATGGTTGGATATTGTCGAGACTTTTTTTTTTGTAGTGAGTCACAACTTTTCTGTTGAACTCAGGGTTTATCCTTTACATCTTCTGAGGGAGATTGAGACTAGAGTATGGCTATTAGCTGTAGAATCGGAGGCTCAGGCAACAGCTGAAGGAAATTTTACATTGGCAAATTCAATTCAAAATCCAGCTGGGGGAAGTAGCACCAGCATCATAGAACATACTGCAAATGTCATTACAAGAATGGATAATCATATAAATACTGTCAGGGCAAGAGTCACAGAGAAAAATGATATTCGGGAAGGCTACCAGAATCCCCGAAATTTGCCAACATTTGATAGCAGCCCTTCGGCAACAAGCAATTCAAAGACAAAGCGAAGAGCCAAAGGCTACATTTCATCGAGACGATCATTGGCTGATGCTGTTGATAAAAAACCTGATTTAGATGATTATTCAAGTAGCTGTATGCTGGTACAAGAAGACAATGCAAAGATTGAGGCATCTATATCTGGATGGGAGGAGAGAGTCAAACCTGCAGAAGTTGAGAGAGCTATCCTTTCGCTTTTGGATTTTGGACAAGTAACAGCTGCAAAGCAGCTCCAAAATAAGCTTTCTCCTTCAAATGTGCTGCCTGAATTTGCTCTAGTTGATACTGCCTTAAAACTTGCTTCAGTATCATGTCCAAGTAGTAATGGAGAAGCATCTGTGCCTAATATGGATCCAGATATCTTGCCTATTGTTCGATCGTATAACATTTTGGATCACGATGTACTCTCTGACCCATTGCAGGTGGTGATCACTATCTATTGCTCCTTCTTTATATGTGTCTTCATGTTTTTATTTGATAGGTTATGCCTTTGTTTCCATTGTGCTCTTAGCTTTGCACGGATGTACTTGTTTCTAGACAATCTTTAATGTTTCAACCAAATAAAGTCAACTCTCTGGTAATAGACCAGATTCTGAATAAACACTTTCAAGCAATCATCAGATAGTCTACTTTTTGGTAATTGGTAGACTGTATTCTGATAAAAAAAATCCAGAGTAATGATAATTAAGAAAAAGCCTAACTGAATGCAGGTCTTGGAGATTTTGGCAACCAAGTTCAATGAACGCTGTGGTCGTGGGCTTTGTAAGAGAATTGTAGCAGTGGTGAAAGCTGCCAAAGTTTTGGGTGTTTCATTTTCTGAGGCATTTGGCAAACGACCTATTGAGCTTTTGCAGCTGCTCTCTCTTAAAGCACAAGACTCACTTGAGGAAGCTAAAATCTTGGTCCAGACTCATGTTATGTCTCCTGCAAGCATCGCCCAAATTCTTGCCGAAGCATTTCTTAAGGCATGTTTCATATCTTGTGATGGCTTTGTTGCGGTAATGTTAATTTATATTTTGACAGTTGTCATTTTCTTGTACATATTTTTTTTTACCAGGGTCTGTTGGCTGCGCATCGTGGAGGATATATGGATTCACAAAAGGAGGAAGGACCTGCCCCACTTTTATGGAGGTTTTCCGACTTCTTAAAGTGGGCAGAGATTTGTCCTTCAGAGCCAGAAATTGGGCATGCACTGATGCGTTTGGTTATGACAGGACAAGAAATCCCGCATGCATGTGAGGTATCCAATTCCTGCCATAGTTATCCAACATTTTTGATTGTCTCCATTGTATTTAATGGGCCTGCTTCTTTTGAAGGCCCAACTCCCATAAAATAATGAACCACAAAGGCCGATTTTATTTGATTCAATATTGAAAAGAAATCTACCAGTCAGTCACCTATGCAAAGGTGACTACCTTTATAAAAATGGAAGAATGCTTGTGGTAACTATTTCCATTCCTGCAAGTCTTGGTTTCTATCTAGGAAGCACGAACTGTTTATTAAACATGTGTGATGCAATACGGCATGGCTTTGGAAATTATTCAATTTTTTGGGGGGCAATTTTGGACACACATTGGGTGCATAATGGACAAGGCGTGAAATACCACATTATGTGTAACAACATTGTAACTTTTTTCCTTGATTAATGGTGTAAGATTTATGCTCACATGAAGTTAAATGATATTAAAATTTTAAAATTTTAGTGGAGTTGATAGTTGACACACTATTGTAGTTGTATTAACTTTTATAGTTTATGGATGTGTGCTCCATTTTTTCAAATATTCATAATATGACATTATTTATTTATTTATTTACTGCCGTGTGCATGTCTTTTTCAAGAATTATCGCGTCACTGTGTCCATATTGTGCCGTGTCAGTGTCCCATACCTGTGTCCATGCTCCATAGGTTCTTACTTTGTCATTACTGTTTGTGTCGTTAGTTATTGCCTTCACAGTATATAATATCTCTTCATCGCAGTGCCGAATTGTCGACAAAAAGACTATGCCCTTTTCTGATGTCCTGGCCCTTTTTTATCCATCTTCATTAGGCAAGAATTCCAGTGAAATGGGCAGTTGGTTTTTGTAATTGAAACTTCAATGTATTCTTCTTTCTTCCTGATATAATTTGACCTTCTGATATAATTCTTTTTGACATTTTATATTTATAACAATTTTGAGCATTCAGGTTGAACTTTTGATTCTCTCGCACCATTTTTATAAATCATCGGCTTGCCTGGATGGAGTTGATGTCCTAGTTGCCCTTGCAGCTACAAGGGTAGAAGCTTACGTGTCTGAAGGTGATTTCTCTTGCCTAGCTCGCCTGGTAACTGGTGTGAGCAACTTCCATGCCCTGCATTTTATTCTCGGCATCCTTATTGAAAATGGCCAGTTGGAGCTTCTGCTTCAAAAGTACTCAGCTACGGACACAACCACAAGTTCTGCTGAGGCAGTCCGAGGATTTAGAATGGCTGTTCTTACATCACTGAAGCACTTCAACCCCCATGATCTGGATGCATTTGCAATGGTTCGTATGTTTCTTTCATCTTTGTTTCAATAGTAACATAAATATAATAATAGTTATGGTTATTCTTGCTGTTATTCTTATATAATTTTATTCTCCAACTTGAATTTTCTTTTCAAAAAAATAAAAAATATAATAAATGTGTGTGTTTGGAGAGGCATATTGAATTATGTCCTTCTGCACCACCGTCCGGTCAAGTCATTCTTGGTCTTCACTTCTATTCAAGACATTTATTCATCTGTTTGGCCCTATGGGAATTGAATTCCTCACACCTTCATTCAATTTAACTCTAAATCCTCCATCAATATCTTATTAAAGGGACACTTCTATGAATATTCTACAATTTTTTTCATAACCTTCCCCTTTGATAGTCATTCCACAAAAACTACGTAATATCATAGTAAAACCCACCGAACGGAGTCTGGTTCAAGGTGATGCTGCAACACTGAGCATGTACGCTCTGTACTGCATTCACATCTTCATTAATGCCTAACAAAAATTTCCAGTTAATTTAATTTATGCAACAATGTTTTTGCATTATACTTGCAATGTTAAATTTTTTTAATTGACTAAATATGAGCAATTTTACTCTAGATCATCCCATAACTTCTCAGTTATAACAATTTCAATTACTTCAACATATTCTGTTGTCAAACAAACAAGCAAAGGTTTGCAGGACAGAATTATGGGTTGTTTCATCTATGCAAGTTTTAAAATGAACTGGGCCAGGACTAACTGACACTTCATATGAAGCTCTACATAATATATAATTATTAATTTACTTGTCCCTCCACAAACATTGCTCATTTTACTGTTTCCTCACAGTTTTGCTGCAGTACTTTTCATCCTTTATTTTCTGTCCAAATTTATTTTTTAGAGGTCTCAAATTCCATGCTTCTCCAGACTCATTACAGAGTACATGAAGATTATTGTTTCCTCTTGTAACTGACTTGTTGTCATTCTTTTGGAAAATAGCCTACTACTAGTGCCCCATCCCAGGGTCTTCTTTCTGATAATCCTTGTTTTTTTTTCTTTCTCCGCAGGTCTACAATCACTTTGACATGAAGCACGAGATGGCATCGCTGCTTGAATCCCGATCGCGACAATCAATCCAGCAATGGTACCTCCGCTACAACCACGATCAGAATGAAGACTTACTTGAGGCGATGCGCCTCTACATTGAGGCCGCTGAGGTCCACTCCACCATTGACGCAGGCCACAAGACGGGCCGGGCCTGTGCTGTGGCCTCGCTCCTCTCCCTCCAGATCCGCATCCCCGACCTCTCCTGGCTTGACCTCTCTGAAACCAACGCTCGTCGAGCCCTTGTCGAGCAGTCCAACTTCCAAGAAGCCCTCATCGTCGCCGAGGCCTACAATCTAAACCATCCCGGTGAGTGGGCACCTGTTCTATGGAACCAGATGCTGAAGCCAGAGGTCATGGAGAGGTTCGTAGCCCTGTTTACCTAATGCATTCCATATTAAATGCTTCTTTTTCAAAGTTTAATTTCTCATTTAATTCACATTTGATTACATGCCTTGTTGAATATCTTGCATATTAAGCGGATTAAATATTTATTAAATGCATAATACATATATTTTACTTTGTGTAACAGAATTGACAAATAAAAATGAAAAAAAACTAGGCTTTGCACTGCTAGATTTAAATGTCAATTGTAACTTGAATATAGAAATCTTTCTTATTTTTGATGTTATAACATCATTTGAAGATCATAGATTTGATTTAAAATTTTTATACTATTTTATTTTTTCTAAAATTTTCTGAACTCTTGAATTTCCCCCAAACTTAACTTGATTTACACCGAATTGCGAATTTTTAAGGTTCGTAGCGGAGTTTGTCGTGGTGCTACCGCTACAAACCTCGATGTTGCTCGAGTTGGCGAGGTTTTATCGAGCTGAGGTGGCTGCGAGAGGCGACCAGCATTCATTTTCGGTGTGGCTGTCGCCAGGCGGTCTGCCTGCAGAGTGGGTGAAGCATTTGGGGAGGTCGTTTCGGAGCCTGTTGAGGCGGACGAGGGACCTCAGAGTGAGGTTGCAGCTCGCAATGTTGGCGACAGGTTTTGGTGATGTGGTCGATGCGTGTCAGAGGGCGCTTGACAGAGTCCCGGAAACCGCCGGTCCGCTCGTTCTCAGGAAGGGACATGGTGGGGCTTATCTTCCTCTTATGTGAAGGTATATGGAATAATTGGATGTTTTTCTTGGCCTTCTGAAGTTTTTGAATTGGAAGGTTGATGCTTTGTTGTAACTTGTTAGGTGTATATAAAGATTTTGGGGTCAATTTTTGAAGGTTGGTGACTATCTGTTCGTATAGCAACTTTATGCTGTGGCTGTTATGGTGGTTGAGAGTTTGTATTT
Organism: Acorus calamus; assembly: GCA_030737845.1. Taxonomy (NCBI): domain Eukaryota; kingdom Viridiplantae; phylum Streptophyta; class Magnoliopsida; order Acorales; family Acoraceae; genus Acorus; species Acorus calamus. Next base: position 5,414,463 of record CM060864.1, on the reverse strand, counting down.
ATGGATGCTCGTCTACATAGGTGTTGTAATATGAGCTGATAATTGTAATTTTGTGTGTGTTTGTTTCACATATCTTGGATGAAAATCAATGTTGTAATAATATATTTCTGTGGCTGCGCAGCAGAAAGAAAGTTATTCTTTTGATGAAATATATGAGGTGTTTGATGCTTCAACTTTTTTTTTTCTTCTTTTTGTGTAAAGATGCTTCATAGGAATTTTTTTTCATAGTTATTATATTTTGGGGTTGTACACATTCTTGTAATTTTAATAAAGTACAATAATGATTCTTAAGTCCATCTTTAAGCCCATTAGAAGTGATATACTTTTACCTTATTAATATTTTTATATTTTTGGGTTCTTAGTATGGGCTCATGGCACATTAGAGAGAGGAGTTTTACTGCCTACTGGGTTTTCAAATGCAATGATATGTCCATATTCTTTCTCCATTTTTTTCACGGTGAGACAATGTTAATTGAAAATTATAAGCTCATGCAAATTTTTCATATTGTTTTTTATGTATATTTATTCGATTTTTGTTTGCTTTTGTCCAATCTGTTGTAGTATTTTTTCGGGGATTCAATAGTTTTCTTATTTAAATTTATTGCATTTTTTTTAGATTATATGAAATAAGTCATCTACATCGTTTAAATATTTCTATTTTGCTTGAAATTCATATTCATAACTAAATGTGTGTTAACATTCTTACATTGTATTTTTTTTTATATATTTGAAATGTATATGATCTTTATATACATTATTTTTTAAGCAGTGGTGATACCAGGCCCAATTCATAGGCTCCACTCATAAGCCCCATTAGTTGTCATCTCTTATTGGTTTATTTGTTAACTTTCCACAAAGGGCAAAAAAGCAAAAATAAAAAATACCCTCGTATAAGAACGCCTCGTTTTTGCACGTGCAAAACTAAAATCCTGGTATCTGAAACCTTTAATTCTAATCCCGTATGTCTCGGTGAGCGAAACAAACTTTTAAATGCAATAAAACCTACGAATTAATCTAGGTCAAACATAAATCCCCAATCGTTCTCTCTGAACCCCAATCATTTATGCTGGTATCTTCTGAGAAGCGATTTTTTTACTACTCCGAAAGCCCATTCTGCTTAGACGTTGTCATAGGTGATTTTTTCCCCTTCGGGATCGCAGAAATCGCCTCGTCAAGGTACCTGTACGTATCAAACAAACAATCCCTTGCAAACAACAATGACGACAAGCAGTAAGGGTTCTCAGCTTTTCTACCTTGAATTTCTTCTTTTTAACGATTTCCTAATTTTTGAAGGTTCTGTGGAATGATACATTCATAATTTTTTAATTAATGCAAGATGTGTTGTTTGAATATTACATTTCATGTTATTCATCAAAACTCAACAATCTAATGTTCAAGGCAGTGTATGTAATTTCGCAGTTTAATTTGTTAGTTGTTGTGTAATGCAATATATATGCTGAATCTTAATTTTAGTAAATGTAACAGTTGTAGACATGTAAGCGCATTCGAAGAAATCCAAATTAGTAAAACTAACTATGAGAAAAATTAACAGTTCAGTATGTAACAGTGTTTCTTACATGACAAATTGGTTCATGTTTTCAGATTTCTGTTTACATCTATAAATGTAACAGAAATGAAAAATACTATATTTAAGAGTACATATTACATGTTAGCAAATTCAAATGACATCCACAAATGTAACACTATCAATGTCACATGTTACATGTAAGCACATCCAAAAGAAATTCAAATTTAACTCAATGATATTATGAATGTAACAGTTTAAGCAAATGTAACAATATCTTTCCAAATTAATGAAACAGTTATCTTAACAAATAGTGAATGTAACAGACTTGTTTATCTCACATTTGAATACATGTAAACAAATTCAAAGACATCCACAAATGTAACAGTAACAATAACACATTATTGTCACCTGTTACATGTAAGTACATTTAAAGAAATTCAAATTTAATTCACTGTTTTTATAAATGTAACAGATTACATGAATGTAATAGTATCTTGAGTATTGATGAAACAGATATCTTAACAAGTTAGTGAATGTAACGGTCTTTAGATTATCTCACATTATGTAATAGTCTCTTGTCTATGAATGAAACAGTTATATGTGTGACATTAGTGTGACAGACAGTTGAGAATAATGACTAATTTTTTTTTCAGGAACCAAAATAACAGAAAAAAAATCACATAGGAAAGGAAAACAGTATAAGACACATTTCAGATCTTCCTTATACAGGCTTTATCAGACATTTTCAAAGCTCAAGCTAAAACAACATGTGAACTTGCTAAAGACAACGCCATTTTGGAATCTTCAACGCTTTATTGGACAAGACTTATATCATCAAACAATGCAGAAAGAATGATGACGATGTTCTGAGAATAATTAAGTGTTATGATCCAGTTTCAGAGTCATTCAAGATTGGTGGCATGCCTCTGAAGATCACAGCAGCAGAAATTGATATTATTTTGGGAATCAACTCTGGTAGTAAGGATGTTAAAGGTAAGATTGACTTACATATTCTCTATCATTCAACATGTTATTTTCTTTTCAATTAATGCAAGATATGTTTTCTGGATCTTCGTATTGTGTTTTTTTTTCTTCTTGTTGTGGTTTTTTAAAATGTAACAGTCTTGTTTGTCTCACATTGCAATACATGTAAACATATTAAAAAACATCTACAAATGTAACAGTAACAATAACACATTAATGTCACATGTAACATGTAACATGTAAGCACATCCAAAGAAATTTAAATTTAATTCACTGTTTTTATAAATGTAACAGTTTACATGAATGTAATAGTATCTTGAGTATGGATGAAACAATTATTTTAACAAATTCGTGAATGTAACGGTCTTTTGATTATCTCGCATTATGTAACAGTCCCTTGTCTAAATTTAAAGTTTCTATAATGTAACAGAACTCATATCAGTAATAAATTTAAATTTTCTATAATGTAACAGTGAACTACGGCACCAAACCAAACACGCCATTTATCAAGAGGAGATTCAGTTCGGTGAGCAGACCTAACGCTCCACAAATTAAAAAACAACTGAAAATTGCGTTGGAGGGGTGTGAAACCCATGATTTAAAGGATTCCGTTAAGCTATGCTACCTTTATATGTTTGTTGGTCTTTTTTACACAAACAGTGGCCACACAATTGGGTGGGCTCCATTCCAGTATGTAGAAGACATCCACAAAATGAAAGAGTATGATTGATCGACTTCAATACTGAATTTGATGTTGAAGTCTATCCATAGACATCAGGAGAATCCAACAAGTGCCGTTGCCTGTGTTGCATTGCTTCCTATAAGTATAATTCATTCCCTTCACCTCAGTCATCCAATTTTAAATCCTTAAGCCAATGTAATATTACTAAAACAATCTTTGAATTTTCATACAGTTCTGGTTGTGTGAACACGTCGACTTGATTTCTCCTACACAATCAAATGGGTTCCCGAGATTTATGAAATGGAACTTGAAGAAATTACACAAGAAGTTGACTGAAATAGATATCCAGAACGCTGACCAGATGACGATGTTTGAGCTTCGAGATGACCTCCATGTACTTTGCAAGTCCGTGATAGGATTCCCTCTGTTTCAGATTCAGTCGCCTCACGACCATTGCTGAACCATCAGGGAGCCAACCTTTGTGCAGCTGAAGCAGAAGAAACACAAATTTTTGTTTGGACTAATTTTATTTGGACTAATTGATATTATCCCATATGTTATGTCAGTATCTAAGGATGATCACATCAATATTTCACTAGAAATGTACTGATATTTCAAAATGATTTGAATGTTTTTAAGTATTTATAGTTATATCAATAAGAACTCAATGAGTTTGTACCTGTCCTTTAGATCCTGTTGCGATCAAATTCAAAGGATCAAAGTTGTTTGTCACATCTTCAATTTCTTCAAGGGTGAAAGCTTGATATGGCGTGAGCCCCGTCGATCCCAATCACGTTGCTTGTGACATATGTCCTATCAAAATCCAAACAATCGATCACCAAATGCAATGTGGTTTAGACTTCTTATGACAAAACATGAGATTATGATCAGTTAGACCAAATTTATGAAATTTTTAAAAAACGAGAAGATAAATAAAAAATAGGTATGTTTTATTAAAAATATGTGACAAAACTTACAAAATTAAACTCATTTTTGTTACAATATAACATAATGTAACAGTTAAGCATACGTGGAATCGTTACATTATAGATATACATGAATGCAACAGATTTGTATAAATGTAACTTACTTGAATGACCATGATAACTAATATTATTTTTTATACATTATGAAGTATCTGTTGAAGAGATTGAACCAAGTTTGAGGGAAATGCAGACCTTGGGTGGAACTCACACTGAACCAACTGAGACAAGTTCAGAAGAGCAAAATTCTAAAGATAGTGAAGATGATTCAAATAAATCTGGTGATGAGGACAGTGATGAGTGCATTGGAGGTCAAGATACAAATGAAAGCAGAGAAAATGGATGATGTTGATGGAAGAGATGAAAATTCTGAAGCTATTTCTCATGATGTTGCTGTTGATACTGATTCTGATGATGGTGTTGATGCTGATGACAGTGCTGAAGTTGATAATGGTGATGATGACAGTGCTGATGCTGATAATGGTGATGATGACAGTGTTGATACTGATAATGGTGCTGATGATGATGTTGCTGATGATGATGTTGCTGGTGATGATGATACTGATTCTGTTCATTGTGATGTTGCTGAAGAAAGTGTTGATGCTGATAATGGTGCTGATGATGATGTTGCTCATGATGATGCATTTGCTGATGATCAAGCTGTTGCTGAAGACAGAGCTGATGCTAGTAATGGTGTTGATGATGATGTAGCTCACGATGATGCATTTCCTGATGATGAGGTTGTTGCTGAAGACAGTACTGATGCTGGTAATCGTGCAGATGATGATGTTGCTCATACTAAACCAACCAGGCAGTCATTGGAGAATGAAATTCATGAATTGAAAACAATTATAGCATTACACGGGAAATACTTGCTTGTAATTCTGGATGAAAATAAGAATCTTCGGATCAAGCTGAAAACTAATGTATGCAACATCAATGGTCTTTTCTTGGAGTGCGCGACACTGAGAAGGAAAAATCGTGAGTTAGTTAACCAGCTGGCAAATGCCAATCACGAGAACAAGAGAATGAAAGAGCATGCTTGCACAAGTATTTGTGAAATCAGCAAACTTAAAGATCAAGTTGGAAAATATCAACAGTTTAAGGATCGAGAAGCAGAGTATCAAAGGGTGATTGAAGAGCAAAACAAAACAATCTCTGAATTGAAAGATTATGCGTCTGTGCACAATAATGCCTCCACTGATATTTGTGAAATCAACAAGCTTAAGGAACAAGTTGAAAAATATCAGAAGCTAGAGGATCAAACAGCAGAGTATCATAGGGTAATTGAAGAGCAAAACAGAACAATATCAAAATTGAGAGATGATGCCACTGTGCACAATAATGCATCCACAAGTATTAGTGAAATCAGCAAGCTTAAGGATTAAGCTGAAAAATATCAGCAATTAAAGGATCGAGAAGCAGAGTATCAAAGGGTAATTGAAGAGCAAAATAAAACAATCTCAGACTTGAGAGATGATGCTTATGTGCACAATATCACCCAGAAGTCAGCAATAGATATTGCAATGATCTGCCTAAGAGAAGAAATATACGAGAAAAATAACATCATAGCAAAGCAGGCTGTGTTGATTGAATATCTTCAGAGTCAGAAGCCAGTAGATGAAAACAAACCTCTTCAGGTTGTCCCATTTCGATCGCATAGGCCAGACGTCCATTATGTGCAATCTAAAAGTGAACCAGATGAAATTGAAGAAAAACAGCTTCCCAGATCAATGATTAAAAGAATAAAATTGAAAGGTCGGAAAGGGACGAGAGACCCTGACTTTAAATACTCAAACGGTGCAAAGAAGGGCAAATGTAAAGCTATTGAAGCACCACCAGAAAAAAATAAAAAGGCAAAATTCTATTTCAGACTTCCAAAGAATGGTGTTACAAAGACTCTTGCTAAGGAACACATCAAACAATTGAGGCATGTAGTAGGAATCACATCTGGAAGGTAACAATCTATGTCATGTCTATTCAATGTTAGCCTTTTTTTATTGTACACAATATAAATTCTGTAACATTGACATTATACAAATTTACATCTATGTAGTGGACCAATATGGCAGGGCAACCTTGTAGTGATACATTTTGAAGACATGATGTCCATTTTAATGGAAGATGAAATATCCAGTAATGTGAGTATAAAATATAACATTAGATATCGCGTATTTTAAATGTAACAATCAACAATAAAATGTAACAAATTTATGTGAAGCACCTTGCTTTTTTAGATTTTTTGTATTGCTATATATGCTGAATCTAACTGTTAGTAATTGTGACAATCATGACTGAAATGTAACGCATTTAAGTACAATATCTTGCATTGTTAGTTAATATGTACTGTTGCATGTTCTGAAAAAAACTATTGATATATGTAACAATCATGAATGAAATGTTAAACTTTATGTAAAATAACTTATTTTGTTAGTTATTGTGTACTGTTGCATGTTCTAACTGTTGATAAATATAACAGTTTTAAATGAAATGTAACAAATTTTGACAAACAGCTTATTCGGGTAGTTAATGTAGACTGTTACATATTCTGAAACAAAGTATTAGTATATGTAACAGTTGTTACTGAAATGTTACAACTTTATATAAAACATCTTATTTTGTTACTTATTGTGTAATGCTACATATATATGCTGAAATAACTATTATTAAATGTAACAGTTGTTACTGAAGTATATTTAATCTAACTGTTAGTTATTATTGTATATGTCCAGGTCATTGATGCATATACAGAAACACTATTCGAGGAGCAAGGTGTCGCATCAAGATATGAGCAATCTTTATTTTTTGTATCAGCCAATATATCACAAGCTCTGCTAAATGAAAAACAAAAGCACATGTTCAAGAATCTTGTAAAAGATAAGATAGACCTTGATCTATATCAATAGATTCACTTTCCTCTACACAATCAAGGGCACATTAGCTATGTATGACATTGTGGATAACACATGGAGGCATTACAACTCTCTGCTTCGGGAATATGAGGATGTAGACACACATCTACAATTGGTTAAAAATTTGGTAATTCCTGAATAATATTTTATATGACTATTATTTATTTTCATAATTGAATTGCTAACGCATGTATATTAATGTTTAAATCAACAGATGGATACGTTCATACAACATTTCAGCTCGATCAAATTGGGCCAGCTGGTATCCGTGAAAGATGCACCACAACAACCTGATTTTTCATAAGTCCAGTACATAGTCATAAGTTTTTAAAAACAAACGTATAGATCTTTTTACAATGTGGATTTATATGTTTTATGCAGTGTTGAATGTGGCGCAGTTATCTTACATATTATGGCTCAACACATATATTAAGGACAGATACCAAAATTGATGACTAAACAGATGTGCATATTTGTAAGAGCAATCTCGTAATGAAATTCATCTCCGACTAGAGGCGGACATACATAGAAGAAGATCACAGATTATTCACAATGCAACATGATGATTGATCTTTTTATGTTTTTTGTGAGTTCTGTTTGAAGTACCAAAGTGAAATTTTTTTTTCCAATTGCGCATGATGAATTAACAATTGTCACATTCGATTTTTTGATGAATGAAATGCATATATTGAGACCAGATTTGATTTAATATGCTAACTATTCATGTCATTCATAAGCGTGAAATCATCTGTATAACATTATGGTTGTTACATTAACAACCACTAGATTTTGTTACATTTCCTAAAATCATCTGAAATGTAACATTAAACTTGAATGTAAACACAATACACAGATCAATGTTAAATGTAACATAAACCAATCATCTATAATGTAACACAATACACTAATCTGTAATGTAACACTAAACACATTCTTGATGTTATCATTAAATATCTGACAAACACTGTTACATTTCATAAAAACATCACACAAACACTGTTACATTTCATACAAAGACAACACATTCATGATGTGATCATTAAGAGTCTCAAATGTAATACACTAAAAATAACTACTCATAATTGTTACATTTACATTTCATCAAACTTGAAATGTAAACACAATACATTTCTATGTTAATTGTAAAACAAAACAAGCATATGTAACGTAACACATACACAAATATGAAATGTAACACTAAACACATTCATCATTACAATGTACTGTTACATTTTATAAAAACAGATCAAGTCGAACACATCAAGACTATAACGTAATGTATTCATCACATTACAACGATTTTATTACACAAATTGAAACAAAAATCCATGCTTGAATTACAGAAAAAGTTGGTACCAGATCTAAATTACTTCCGCAACATCCTGCACATTACTTTCAGAAATTTTTCTATGCTTGGCCTTTGGTTTGTAAACCTTGGCTGCCTTCCTTTTTGACGGTGGACGCCCTTTACTTCTAACCTTCTTAGGGGAGTGAACACTTACATCTGAAAATGTTCCTTCACATGCAAAACTGCAATTAGCAGAATCAGCTGTAAAGTTCATCAGCGCTTCATGCAAAGAATCCAAGTATTGATAACAAAATTTAAATTTCTCATCTGATGCAACTGCAGCCACGGCAACAACTGAAAATTTAGAATATAACTCATGATGCCTTAACGTTTGCTCATTTGACATGTTATCCACATAATAGTTCTTCACAGAATTATGTTTATGTTTAATGCCCTTCCGCCAACGATCCAGAATGTATTGTGGAAAACTTTCATCGTATTGGTATGTATCAACACTTTAATACAATGCCTACACATGATACCAGAGAAATCAAAACGCCAACAAACGCATTTAAACTCCTGCCTTATTTCATCGAACTACACGGTATGAGCTGTTTTTCGACTTGCTCCATCTTTCCCATTTGAAACATCAGTAACAATGAAAGCTCTCACACCACCTACATATGTTACATCGACCAAATTGCAGAAAATCAACCCCTTAATTTCGTTATGAACTTTTCTAAATATATTGTGTGTATATGCCTCCTGAAATTGCTTCTCAAATGGAAAATCAGATAACAGAGGAATGCTTGAATTAATGGAATGAAAATCAGCCTTTTCCTCTTTCTCAATCTTGCTTCTTAGAGCATTGTCATACTGTTCCACAAATTGCTTCAACGTCGTTTTAGAGTTCACATAATCGTGAAAAAATGCATTCATGCTTTCACTTCTTTGCGTGGTTGACATGCTAGCCCAAAATGTTTGTTTGACATTAACTGGCGCCCACCTTGTTCGATCATTGAATAGACTAGAAAGTTATACATTGTTGTTAAGACAATGATCCGAAATCATCTCCAACCATTGCTCATCAAAAACCTCTGCTGTTAGAGACTTATATACTATCCCCTTCAAACGCTTCTTGATGACATCATAGCTTTTGTAACTGCATAATGAAACAATAAATGAATATATATGCATGATTCAAAGATTAAAACATCCAAACTGTAACTAACAGACAGAGTCATTATGCACTATAGAAATTTAACAAGTTAAACAAATGTAACAGTTTTTGATAGAATATAACAATAACTGAATCAGTGAATATACCTGCCCAGTTTCTCAGGTATCTTCTTCATGATATGCCACAAGCACAATCTATGGCGGGAATGAGGAAAAACTTGTGAGACAATCCCTTGTATTGCTTTGCATTGGTCTGTAATTATGGCATTTGGCATACGTCCTGACATACACTCCAACCATGCTTTGATAAGCCAAACATAGGTTGATATATTTTCATTGGAAAGTAAACCACATCCAAATAATACTGACTGACCGTGATGGTTTACACCAACAAAAGGTGCAAAAGGCATATCATACTTGTTGGTCAAATATGTTGAGTCAAATGAAATGACATACGAAAAGGACTCATATAGAGCTCTTGACCTCGCATCAGCCCAAAAAATATTTCTTACCCTGAAATTATTATCGAAATAAATCACATGAAAAAATTCGGGTTCCGCTTCTGCATACGAACAAAATATTCACAAACGCTTGTGCATCGCCCCCACTAAGTCTTCCAATTCTAGAAGTAGCCAAATAATTCCTTACATCTCTCTCCTCGTATGACAAACAATCATATCCACCAGCTTTGATAACAAGTTAATTGAAACTTTTTGAAGTCCTGATTCCTGCTTGATCATTTACATCCAAAACTCTTTTTGAAAAAGGGTCAATTTTCCGATGGCAGGCAAAGTGCCGAGCTTTAAGAGGACTTAACGGATGATTATGATCTAATACAACTTTTGATATGATAAAAAACACTCCATCCTTGATACTAACATTGATCCTTGCATCACAACCAGACTTGATTGAAGACCTGCCATTAAACGCATTCTTTCCAGTTGGAATGTGCTTCCCATTTCGACAACATGCAAGACTAAAAAACTTTACCTCCTGTTTTCATCCTTTTTCCCGTGTATTTTCGATATGCCAAAACCTTCACTGTGGGCAAAATTTTTGTAAAACTTCCTAATGTCATCTTCCGAATGAAAAGACATACCAACATTGAGACAAATAACTTCTACAGTTTGCTCTTTGAAATCGTCAATTTCAATTCCTTGTGGAATTTCATCTAATGAAAATGTATCAGACTCATCTGCAAAAGAGAAGAAAATGACAATTGTATGAAGTGAATTAGTCATGCAAAAGACCGTTACATGTAGTATGCAAATGACTATGCACATGTTTGTTACATTTATAAATATAACAAAAAATAATTATCAAAATGACTATTGCAAAAGACTGTTACATTATTAAGCAAATGACTATGGAAATGTCTGTTATATTTACAAATGTAACAAAAACAAAAACAGATTATCCAAATGACTGTTGCAAAAAGACTGTTACATTTAATATGCAAATGACTATGCAAATGACTGTTAAATTATAAAAAATGACTACTATAAAAGAGTGTTACATTTATAATGCAAATGACTATACAAGAGACTGTTACATTTCAAATGAAAAAAAAAGAATTACTTTCAAAATAACTATTGCAAAGAACAGTTTAACCTAGTATGCAAATGACTATGCCAATAACTGTTACATTTACGAATGTAACAACAAAATAAATTTTTAACATGATTATTTAATGACACACATACACATATATAAACGTTCCATATTGAATATGACGCACATTGTAACAGCTTATATAGTGAAATATGAGATTATCAGACAATGTAATAGGATTAAAAAAAAATTAAACAATGCAGAATCAAATACAATATGCTGTTCAATGTAATAGTATATATAATGAGATATGAAATTATCAGAAAATGAAACAGGATTAAAAAAAATTAAACAATGTGGAATCAACAACAATATGATATTCAATGTAATAGTCTATATAATGAAATGTGAAATTATCAAATAATTTAACAGTATTAAAAACAAAAACAATTAAACAGTGTGAAATCAACAACAATATGATGTTCAATGTAACAGCCTTAACTAATGAGATATGAGATTACCAAACAATGTAACAGCATTAAACAAAAAAGAAAACATTTAAAAAATGAGAAAACAACAACAAAAACATAAATTAAACAAAAAATAATTCAATTATTGATCCTTAATTGTCAAACCTGATAGAAAAGACATTTATGTGGGATTCAAATAACAACAAACTTCTGATCCTTCTGTACCCTCCAACAAAAAATTAACGATCTGCTTTTATTTGTTTTTCGTAAACAAAATTGGTAGGTGTTGATGAAGAATGACGGGATTGATGAAGAAAACAAAATGGGAGGATGAAGAGTGATGAAGTTGACGATAATTTTAACATTTAATGAAGAAGATTAGTCTGATCACAAAAAAAATCGGTAATCGTAACCGAAATACCACTTTTTAAGGAGAGATAAAAATAGGGGTATATTGAGTAATGTCTTGATTCCACCTCATGAGGCCTATTTGGGGCCTGTGAAATTGGGGCCTAAGAATCATTATTGTTTTTTAAATTCATTTACATTTCAAACTAATATGAACGTTATATGCATTATATTTTGATAGTTAGTTATATTTTAAAATGTAATTAATCTTTACTGATGAATTATATTATATAAGTTCGTGACATTTCAATATGTATGTGTATTATATTATGCAAATCAATTACATTTCAAAATGTACCTGAACTTTATCCTATCTTAGTGTAGAGTACCTAATTTCATACTGGAATTTATGTTACATTTAAACACATTAACATATATTTCACATTCAATGGACTCTACATACATAAATTCAGTTACATTTTTAAATATAACTAAATTTTATATGTATTGTACTATTTTGAACAATACTTGTTTTTTTTTAAAAGTCAGCTACATTTGTTAGATTTATTTTTTGGGAAAAAATCTGAACATTACATGCATTATATATTTGAAATATGTTTTGCCTTTTATGCAATTTATGTCTTTTCATTAAAGTTATAAATTTGTTTGTTGTTTTGAAAGCCAGTTACATGTATCAGATTTATCTTTTTTGAAATGTATCTGAACATTATATGCATTATAATTTTAGAATTTTTGTGTGTTACATTTTCAAATGTATATGAATTTTATAAGCATTATACTAACTGTTTTTAGTGTAAGTTTGAATATTATTTGTTTGTTGTTTTGAAAGTCAGTTACATTGGTCAGATTTATTTTTTAGAAATGTATTTGAACATTATATGCACTATAATTTTAGAAATTTTTTTGTGCATTTGTGCGGTTTATGTTTTTCATTAAAGTTTTGTTATTCTAAAATGTATATGAATTTTATGAGCATTATACTAATTGTTTTTAGTGTGAGTTTGAATATTATTTGTTTATTGTTTTGAAAGTCAGTTACATTTGTCAGATTTATTTTTTAGAAATGTATTTGAATATTATATGCATTATAATTTTGGAAATTTTTTTGTGCATTTGTGCGGTTTATGTTTTTCATTAAAGTTTTGTTATTCTAAATCTATTTGATCTTTATATGCACTATACTTCATGTTTTATTTTTGTTTTTAAAACCATTTGTTTTCATTGAAATTCAGTTACATTCCAAATGTATTTGATCTTTATATCCATTGTATTTTATGTTTTTGTGTTGCTAAATAAATTTTGTTTTTGTTTTAAAAGTAATATACATTTTTGAAAATGTATTTAAATTTCAAAAATAAAGGTGAAGATAGAGGTCAAAGAGGTGGAGGCCAGAGAAGGGTTCGAAAGATAGCTGAATCATCTCATGTGATAGAGGGCGGCGAAAGGAATCTAAGGGTGGTGATGCCGGTCACAGAAATAAGATTTTGAAGTGACGGATAACTTAGGAGTCTAAAAAATAGAATTTTATAAAAGAGGGAGTGTTGTACTAGGAGACGGTTACACAACGACAATTAATGAGGGAGTGTTGTATTGAACTGAAAAATTCAGGAAGAGTAATATTGTCTTTGCCTTTTTTAACTTTTTAAAAAGTCAAACAGGGAACCAATAAGATATTGACATCTATTAAGACTTCTTAATATGGCTTAAACTTTGAGACCTATGTAGCAGGACTTTTTTTAAGCCCCAAATTTTAGGCCCCATTAAAAGTCTCATGAGATAGTATATATTCAACACCTGTTATATCCCTATGTGTTTTTTCGATAAGTGATCCATACATATTGAGAAGTTGATCATGCCTTGTTTTTTAATTAAATATAAACAGACCAACCCCCCCCCCCCCCCCTCTCATTTATATATTGGAAGAAATCCAGAAATCTGATTGAAATCCATATAATCCCCTGATTTTTTTTGAAATCCATATAACCACTTGAAAACACCTAATAAATCCAAATAAACCCTTAAATTTTTGTTAATAAATGATGAATATTTTATGCATATTTCGTTTGGTTAACCCTAGTTGCGTTTTATATTAAGGTTAACCAAACATAATATTCACAAAATATGCTTATCTGTAAACATAAATTTTATTTGGGGGTTAGTTGGATTTACTAATTACTTTCAGGGGGTTATATGGATTTCAGTCAGTTGACAAGGGGTTATATGGATTTTTCCCTCATATACTTTATATAAGGGAAAAATCCAAACATGGAGGGGTTAATCCCCTGATTTTTTTTGAAATCCATTTAACTCCTTGAAAACACCTAATAAATCCAAATAAACCCTTAAATTTTTGTTAATAAATGATGAATATTTTATGCATATTTCGTTTGGTTAACCCTAACTGAAACACGATATACTAAAAAACTACTACAATGTGTCAAAAATGCAAAAAATCCTATGAAAATGACGATTTTATCATTTCTGGATATATTATGAAACTCTATCCGAATTAATAAAATCATCATTTATTGAAGATTTTTCATATTTTTAACATATTTTAGGTCATTTTGGTATGCTGTATTGTATATTAAGGTTAACCAAACATAATATTAACAAAACATGCTTATTTGTAAACATAAATTTTATTCGGGGGTTTAGTTGGATTTACTAATTACTTTCAGGGGGTTATATGGATTTCAGTCAGTTGATAGGGGGTTTTATGGATTTTTCCCTTATATACTTTATATAAGGGGAAAATCCAAATAATAATCCCATGTAAATATATAAAAATCCAGATAACCTCCTGCATTTCTTCAAAATCCAAATAACCCCCCATAAACATATGCAAAATCCAAATTCCCTTGAGTTAAATTACTACCAATGGAATTGGAATATTCCTCAAAAATTCTGTTATCTTAACCCAGGTAAAACTGATAAAAATCCAAATAACCCCCTGCCATTTATTCTTTTACCCCTCCCACTCAAGTGACCAACTTCTTCTTTCTTGAAACTCCACCATCCCCAAATCGGCCTACTGCATAACCTTGCTTGTATCCCCTTGCAAGCCGTCCTCCTCGACCACATATTTCGCGGGTCTGACGGTGTGGTTGCGACGCCGCCACTGTTGTCAAACGACGACGTCATCGGAGAGAGAGCCTTGGCGGAGAAGCACCTCGCCTCCTCCTCCTCTGTTTCCACCTCTCCGCTCTAGGCCAAGTTCCGACCCTTCCCTCCATAGGCAGCAGCGCCGATCGTGAAGCCAGAGGTTGACGACGTTGATTCCGACCTGACGAAGATCAGGGCAAAGCTCCTTTGCCACCTCAAAGGGCGGTGGCAATCATGGCCGCTGGTGGACCAGTGAGACTTGACGCAATGAAGTCGTGGAGAGAACTTACGAAGGTGATGAAATGTGTTGTGGGATTCTAGGGCTTCTTAGTGGGTTAAATTGAAAATGATATAACAATAACTTCTCACATTGAGTTTAAGTATGGTTAACATTGGGTTAAAGAAACTGACAGAAGGGGTGAATTGGATTTTGCATATGTTTCTAGGGGGTTATTTGAATTTTAGAAAAATGGAGGGGGTTGGATTTTTATATGTTTGTGGGGAGTTATTTAAATTTTAGAAAAATGGAGGGGGTTATCTGGATTTTTCATATGTTTGTACAATTGTAGGGGGTTATATAGATATTTTCTTTGGGAAAAATCCATATAACCCCCTGTAAACTAACTGATATCCATATAACCCCCTATAAACTCAATATATCCATATAACCCCCTATAAACACACCAAATATGCAAATACCCCCTGCAAAATAAAATGTTTAAATAGAGTTGGAATATTTCAGGAATATTCCATTATGTAAACTATGGTTAACAAACATATGTTCATTTAACCCCCTAAAAACAACCAAAACTTCAGAAAACCCCCTCACATTTACAGTTTTACCCCTCTTTAAACATTTCTCTCCCACCTCCATTAAAACCACTGTTTAACCTCCCGACTTCCTCACCATCCCGACCGTTGCAATCGACCGTTGCCAACCTCTCCTTATAAACCTCGACCATCCACTTTGCATTAGAACCCGCAGCATCTCGTCCACTGGTCGACGAGCAACATCTCCTCCTTTGGTCGATAGGCAGCATCTCCTCCACTGATCGACGGGCAGCAACTCCTCCATTGGTCCACGGACAATAGCTTCTCCACCAATCAGACAAGCAACTCTTCAATAGTGTTGTGAAGGATTTCACAGTTGCCCTAAACAATGACAAAGATGTCAGAAATGGTGAGATAGTTAATCTTCTGCATATCTTGTGTTTGACAAAATGCCTGAACCAATTATTTCTTAGGACCAACACTAAAAATATGTTGTTGTCTATGCAAACTACATCATAGTGATGTAGGTCGTATGGCAATCATGTTAAGTCACGCCACGCGTTTATTTTCGTACGGGAATGCCGATGTAAGAAGGGTGAATGTTTGATTTTCTCTTCCCATCAAGAACACAGTAAAGGTCAAAGATTTTGTTGTTGCCCATTCAATAGGGTGAGTATCTGCCCGTTGATTATGGTCCATCACCTTCCATTCTGTTGATTATGGTGGACCTTTAAAATAAAAATTAATTGATGTCATGACTCTATTACACAGTGGAAGGATAAAATCAAAACACAATGTAAGACATACCTGCCCACTCTTCCTCTACCTCTCCCATTTCCCCTTCCATGTCCTCTTCCAGTCCCTCTTCCAATTCCTTCAGTCCTTTGTGAATTTGAGATATGATTCTTACATCAAGACCTGTGATGACCGACCTCCTTGCATCTCGTACACATGTGCCTACGCTTCCTCTTCTCATCCGGATTCCTGATTCTGTTCTTTCTTAGCCTTCCTCTAGGCTTCACTATTTTCGGTGGACCGACACTAAATGAAAGATCAATTTTCACCCACACATCACTACTAGGCATGGGTCCCACTGCATATGCATAACTTTGTCTAAACTTCTCCAATGTATAAAAGTCATGCACAAAGTCACAAATATCCAACCCTCTGATACTAGTAACGAATGCAGAAGCATGGACACATGGTAGACCTGAAATCTGCCATACCCTACATGCATGTTCTTTCATCCAGCCTAACAACACATGTAATATCTGAGCCAATGACTTCAGCTGGATGATCATCACTCCTCCTCACTATGTATCCCCCTATGTCCTTGACAAGATTCTGAACATATTTGAAAGCCTTTGGAACTAATTTGCCCCTCCACTTCCTCCCAAAACTTCTTTGATGGTCCATTCTCTCCATTATATTGTGTCGGATCATGTCCACCATCTCTAGGATTGGCAACCCTCTTGCATTGTTAATCCAAGCATTGAAAGACTCGGATATGTTGTTCGTAACATAGTTACACTGTCTCAGTCCCAAACCTTGACCTACTCCATACTTGATCAGTTACTCCTTCTAGATAATGTGCTGCAGCAGTTGAGGCCATTCTAATCTCTCTCACATTCCATTGAAATGCACCTGGATTATAAGAACTAGCACAATTCCACACTAGCCTTTCGAATAACTCTCCAGGATACTTCTTCTTGAAATTGCTGTACTAATGTCTAACGCAAGTGCAATGCTCCACTCGAGGAAACACCACAATCACAGCTGATTCCAAACCCTTGTCTTTGTCTGACATGAATGCCAAACCATCCACATCACCAATAGCCTCATGCAACATCTCCAGGAACCATTTCCAGGAGTCTCCTGTCTCGGACTCAACAACCGCAAATGCAAGAGGGAACAAACAACTGTCTGCGTCCACAGAGTGGCATTAAGCATGATGCCTTTGTAAAACCCCTTAAGATGACACCCATCCAAACCAATGAAGGGTATACATCCATCTAAGAAGCCCAACTTTTAAGCTCCAAGGCAGACAAAGAATCGCATGAATGAATTATCCACATCCAATTGGTATTCAACAATACTACCTGGATTGGCTTTTAGAAGCTCCTCACGCAACTCGGGAATCAGTCTGTAAGACTCCTCAGGCTTTCCATGCATCAAAAGCCTTTCCTTTTGCTTTCAGGACTCTTGAATAAGGTACAGTAAGGTTGTACTTATTCTGATTTCACACTTCAACTAAGATGCACCCAACTCTGGAGTTCTATGGAGGATGGGGACAAATTTGTTAGCAAGCTATCCAGATGTGGCCATCTCATTCCCCACCTTATTCACATTTGTGCACGTGTGAATATATTTCAAGGTCCTCACCTCAAATGTCACATGATCTTGTAATTCTGAAGCATGAATGCGCCAAGTATAATTCTTCTCTCAAAACTGTACTGTGACCCGATACCTCTCATTTTTTATATACTTGATAGCAAATTCATTAACGACACAATGCTGTTTAAGAGCATATCTGAAGTGGTCCACAGCGAGAAACCTTGATCCCACACTCATCTTGGGTCTTTCACTATCAACTTCTATGAATTGGCCTTCATACTGTTCGGATGGCAGCTCATGCTCACTGATTGAACCCCTGTCTGATTATTCAAGCAATTCCTCGTGCTTATCCTCCTCTTCTGGGACACTTGCAAATGGCTCAAAATATCCCTCTTTATCAAAATCTTCATCTTCATCTGATTCTTCCTCCTCACTCTCCACTAGCCGCCTCTATTCTTGGCCTCCATATAACTCATCAACTACTTGAAGGTCATCAACTGCTCCATTTGTTGGAAGTACTGAATGTCACCTCCTTCAAAATCTATATGAGAGGTAGGGGTCTGACAAATGCTTAGGGACGGGGCATCATCCTTGTTCTCAATTACATATATGTGAATTTTTTGGTTCTTCGGTTCTCTTTGAAGATCTGTAGAAGCTTCGCATCACTGGCTACCTCAACATACTGTCTTGGCAAAATATTTGGCAGCATATATGTGAATGTGTCTCGTTCAGAGTTGCTCGTCTTGGACCAAGGACCAATGTTCTCCCATAAATCAATCATTGCTATTTTATCTGCATCCAGAGTCTGTGTGAATTGCCTCCCTTCAACATATTTATGTCTATTGACTGAATTAACTGGCTTCCAGTACCTATCATGATCAAAAGTAACCTTATAAACAATGTCTTCATCCATGTTCTGTGTACAAGAAAGACAATATAGTTGTTCACAGTTCAAGAATTTCAACAACCAACAAATTCAAGCATGAACAACATTAGTAATTCAGAAAGTGACCAACGACATTATATATTTAAAGCTCTAAATCAAAAGACAAATTTCTGATTTAACATACATAAAAAACTGAAAAACAAAAAACATGACTATTATGTAAACCCTAAATCAAATGGAAAACCATAGATCAAAAGGGAAAACTAAGTAAACTATTACAAAATGCTAAACTAGAAAAACAAGTCATACCAGCTTTTCTATTGTGCGGATCAGCAAGAAATTGAAGGGATTTAAGGGATTGGAGTGGACGATGGGTTATTCAATTAATGTAGTGGCTTCGCTGGAGAGAGATGAAGTGCAGTCATGAACCCATCACCGAGGCTAGTTCGATTGGAGATGAAGAGCTAACAGAGATGCATAGAAGGGATTACAGGCTAGGGGGTTGGAGAGGACAATATTTTGGAAGGAGGGGGTTAGTGTATAGGCTTCACCGTAGAGGCGCGTAAGTGTTGTCCAATAGCCATCATCGGAGATGAATGATGTCGAAGACGCACAGATTTAATCTGTCGAAAAATGTAGATGAAGTTATGTGAAGAGAGAGAGGGGAGGGTAGGGTTTGATGTTCCATGTAAGGGTATAATAGACATTTCAAATGTAAGGTTAACAAAGGGTTAAGTTGACAGCCGCAGGGGGGTATTTGCATATTTGGTGTGTTTATAGGAGGTTATATGGATATATTAAGTTTACAGGGGGTTATATGGATTTTTCCCTTTTTCTTTATATAAACACCTGATATGCTACTTGACGTGAGCTCCCACATTTACGTGCGCAAATAGGTCTCGACCGTCCGATCTAGGGTCCATCGATCGGACGGCCACTTAAAAAATAAATTGACTATACCCATTATACCCCTCCCTAAATATCCCCTTCAGACTTCAGAGCCCTCAATCGACCCCTTCCGATTTTTTTCACTGCAAAATCGCCCCTCCTCACTTCGGCAACTTCCCCTCCTCACGTTGACGTCGGCGACTCTCCTCCTCACGCCGACACCTCCATTCGGCACTCCGTCCCCCCGCGTCGTCCCCGTCCCGGCATCCATCGGTGATTTTTCTCCTCCCATGGCGTCCAATACCTTCGGAGGTTCAAATACTCTCTCTCCACTCACTATTCTTTCATTCCTAGATTGTGTTCCTCTTCTTTTGTTGCATGTATTGTTCGTCTGTTGGTGATTTCAATTGATTTTTGTGTTCTTTTGTTGTATGTATTGATTGTTTGCTAGTGATTTCTATTAGTTCTTGGTGGAATCACTACTGGGTTGTTATTTGTATGCATTGAAGGCACATTGTTCTGTGTCCAGGTTCTGTTCGATTTGGAGCTCCTTTTATGAGAGATTTTTTTAGGAGAACCTAAATGTGAAGTTTCTAGTGGTCTTTGTTATGGTTGGTTAAAGTTGGTTTCTAATCATATTTAGGTGTGACATTTGGATATTTAAAGCTGGAAAAATGGTTTCTTTAATGGATTTCTGAGTTGTGATAATGCATTTCTGAAGAACATGCTGGAGGATGTTTGGATTGGGGATGGGTTAAGAGGATCAAAGCCGAGTAGTGATGCTAGCTTGGTTTCAACATGGTATTCATGATTGGAACATATATATGCATGGTAAGGAATTACCATGCTTGATTGTGAACAGAGGAATGCATCAATCTAGCCCTGCAGTTTTATCACCCACAGAATGGCAAAATTTTTAGAGATTTTTTTTTGGATGCTGGTAGGTCTGGATTGATTTTAGCTTGAGACCTCTGGGGAGCAAACCCATGGCTCTAGCCAAAGAATGAACTATATGTATAGTTAGATTTCTTTGATTTGCAAGTCTGATAGACATGTTGAGGTAACTTTTAAGACATGGATCATTATTTAGTTGGGGTTTTGGTGTGCTTATTTTTATGTTTATGCCGGGTATTTCACTTCAGATTTTCTGATTGAATGCTTTCATGTTCAACCTGGGGTTCTGTGATGGAAAAAAAGTATGCCTCAATTTAAGAGCACAGTTTTTGTTTTTTCCTCTTTTTTTTTTCTGTCCTTGTGTTAGTAAAAGTAGTCAAGCAGGGAACAGAGAAGTTGAATATTGCAATTAACTTTGATGATTTTAAGCAACATAAAAAAAAAAAACTATACTGGTCAAAGGAGGTATTAGAAAATTGACATCTGGTGAGTTGGGTTCAGGTTTTTGATACCTTGAACATTGCTGGTTGAGAAATAAGGATTCCGAATGAGAGTGTCAAAGTCCTAGATTTTTGGATGCATCTTTTTCCTTTTTTTGAATGGGAGATGCGTAGGGCTTTTCGGCTCCTTTTTGAGCTCGTTCAGGCTCGTTCGTTTAGATAAATAAGCGAGCTTGAACAGATGCTCGGTTAGGCTCGGGACCTGTATCGAGCTTCATTTTATGTTCAAATTCAACTCGTGTTATTAAAACTTAGTTGAAGCTTGACTAAACTCATTTATAAAATCAGAGTTATGCTCGTTTAAGCTCATGAACTTGGCTCTTTTATAAAATTAATTCCTAAAAACCCTTGAAGAAGAACGCTTCGTTGAAACTCGTTTATAAACGTTGAACATGTCAAAGCTCGGCTCGTTCGGCTCGTTTACCACCCCTAGAGATGCGTCTTTTTCCTTTTTTTGGAATGGGAGATGCATCGTTTTCCTTTGTGTGATGGAGTCTTTAGAGTGATATTATCAATTTTTAAAAGTTGAAATTCACTTCTGTCAAAAAACAAAAGTTGATATTCATAGGTGACATGCCTTACAATTTGCCTCTGTAGCAGTGCTTGAAATTTGCACCCATTAAAACTGTGCAAAACAAGGAGATTTGACAGTATATTCATGTATAAATTTTTCTTAAAAAGATAAAATTGGCTCCATTAATGAACACAGTGATAAAGCCATAGGGGGGGGGGGGGTTGGTCCATACCCTCTCAACAAAGAACATTAGAACCTTGCTCAAATTTAGCATTCAGGAATCACTCAGTTACATATTGCCATTATCATTCTGCTTTTGCGGAGAGGGTATAACTTTGATGGATGATTTGTACCAGATTTCGTCAAACTCTGAGGAGAAAATGCCGTGGAATCTTCAATCACTGAAGATGCCTAAAGGATAATGATTGTTTGCGTCTCGGTGGAGATGAATGTGTTGTGATGATATTTAGCGCACCATTTCCAAGCTAGTAATGATTCTAGGTTGACTTGAATGGTATTTATATGCTGGATCATTCTTCCAAGTTCACAAGGGAAGAGAAAGCAAGCAGGCTAATGGGTGAAGATTTGATCCTCACTGTCATATGATGGGAGCTGCAATTTACTCCCATTTTTTGGTATCAGAGTGGTTGAGTTAATGATTCTGTTTGACAATTGAATTGTAGATAATATTCTGAAAGAGTTCCCTTGTTATGCCCTGTAGGTTATACATGGTCTGCATGAAAGGAAAGTATGACTTCATGAAAAATTTAGTTTTACCAACATTAGTCGAGAAAACCTTGGATGCACAGAATCAACCACAAACCGTGTGCATTAGGTAGGTTGGGTCCAGGGTGATTCGAACTCAAGGCCTGTGGGGAGTAAAACAATGGCTCTAGCCAAAGAGCCAACCATGTGTGGTTGGACATCCTCCTATTATGTTCAATTAATAATGGTCACTGGTGTTTTCTGGTAACATTGTCCTGTCCAGTTTTGGATACTGAAATGTGAAGTTCTAGTGATTCTCTCCCAATTGAGTTGGTTCAGTTTGGCATAAATGAATAGGTCAACAGAAATTCTCCAGATTGTCCATGATCAAATGGGGCACTTGTAGTGCTGGCTACAGAAAATGGTTACAATCTTGGAAGCTTTAATCATGGGAATGGTGAAACATTTATCCTCCCATGCTCTGAAGAATGATTTTTTCTTCTTCTTTATTACTGAATGCTAAATACTGGCAAGTTGGCTTGGAACATCTCGGTGCTAATGTATACATCATATGTTACCATGGGCAATGATTCCAACAGAATCATGTGTGTCAAAACATCTTTATCACTAAATTTTTTTACATAAGCAAGAAAAATTGAAATGATAAGCTTGAGGAATCCAAAAGTTAACTTAGACAAAATACTTCTATGCTGCATTTCCAGTATACATTTTGGGTTTTAACATTTGCACTCCATATGTGGCAGTCAATATAACAATGAAAGATGGATCCCAAGCTGGTACTTCACAAAAAGTTGATGCTAGTTCAAATGCCCAGCAAGAGGAAAATGGTAAGTATACATTTCTGCTAGTAAACAATACTATTCTGTTTTGTTTGTGTGTTGAGTGATACTGAATTTAGTTGTCGTCGAAATCTTTTTGGTGGGCATGTAATGCTATCATCTATTATATAATTCCACCCATTTAATTGATCATTTGATTTCAGTAATCTTACTGTTAGGATACATATATGCTCAATTCATCGATCATTTCAATTCATATTCTGGCACTTTTGTGTGTAAAAGATCTCTGTTTCTCATTATTATCTGAAGCTATTGTTGGTTTGATACATTTAGAATAAATGTCCAAAAATAGTTTTTCCCCATAAAATTTACTCTCAACCAGCTTTCTTATAAACATTGTTTTTTTTTAATATTTTTTAACACTTGAAAATCAAAATATGAAACTAAAAGCTAAAACTTAAAAGCTCCCAATTGAAAATGATGATCTGAAAACTGATTTTGCAGAAATAAAATCTGTTTGACAATTGTTCCAAACGAGCCTTCATGACTGTTCTTATATCTCATGTTGTATTGTTCTAATTGATTTTAGTTTCTATATCTGACTTTGAGCACCGACTTTGTGTTCTCTTTTTTTGTGCCAGAAAGGAGAGCTCGGGTGAATGCAGTGTGGGAGCAGATGAATAAAGGTGTGTCCTCTAAAACACCAACATCTATTATGACTAAATCGATCTCAACAGCAAATAAAACCGCACCAAAAGCCACACATGTGAGGATTCAATCTGCTCAAAATAATTTTTAGTTGCTTGAAATTAAATGAATGATCTCATGCTTTTTTTCAACCTTTCATTAATCATATAGGGTTGGATGGCGACACTCGGCATGGCACCTAAAAGGACACAGACTGTCGAAGAGCCACCACAAAAGAGGCCGGTTGCTGTGCAAAATGGCAGCAATGACGAGGCGAAGAAGGTTGCTGCAGCTGCTCTGTTAGCAGTTAAAGACGCCGTTGCAGCTGCTGCTGCTGTGGCTGCAGGAAGAGGAAAAGTAGAGGTGAGCGCACTTAGGCCCCGATTGGAACCCATTGTCAAACTGATTTTGATTTTGCTAAATCAGTTTTTTTTAGATGATCGGTGCTACACGGGTATTTTTGAATTTCAGCTTTTGGTTTTTATGCTTTAGAAGTCGACGTAACAACTTTCATGGAAAAGCTGGTAGAGAACTAATTTTCCAGAATAGATTATTTTAATCAAAGCATAGGCTGTTTTTGAAAATTGGTTCTAAATGCACTCTTGGACTCCATTTGGAACCAAACAACAAACTGATATCGCTTCTCCAAAATCAAGTTTAAGATGATCAATTTCATATATATATATATTTTTTGGACTTCTTTTGGTTTCGGATTTTTCTTTTATGTATTAAAAGTCAATAAAATGATTTTCTAAAGAATAAACTGGTTGACATCTTTTATGAAAATCTATTTTAGAAAATTGGTTCCAGATTGGGACTAGTTTAAATGACAACCAGTCTGTTCTGTGATTAGATACGTCATGTAACACAGTATGTGAATCCTTAACAGAGTATATACTCTATTTAATTTATTTGTTTTGTGAAAGTATATTCAATATACTTCAAAGAAAATTCAAATCATGTTGAGTCTGTAATAAGGGTGACTGTAGGAATGACTTTTCTTACTTATATGTAAGCCACATTTCATATGTTGCAGATCAAAGAAGTGCGGGACTTTGCGGGAGAGGAGATTGAAGTCAAGAAGTTTGTCGACGCCGACTCGAAGGAGGCGGCCGAAAAGGCGAAGGCCCCATCAGGGCCACCTTCGGCCCTCGACTCTGTCCTCGAACAGATCAAGAAGAAGCCGAAGCTGAACGTGCTGGACAAGACCAAGAAGGACTGGGGGGAGTTCAAGGAGGAGAACAAGGGGGTCGAGGAGGAGCTTGACGTCTACAAGAAGAGCTCGAACCAGTACCTCGACAGGGTTTCGTTCCTTCAGAGGACCGATATGCGCGAATTTGAGAGGGAGAGGGAAGCCCGCCTTGCACAGCAGTCGAAGAGGAGGCCCGACGCGCGAGACGATTAGCGGTTAAGTTAATAGTGATTAGCATTGCATGGGTGATTTTGAGGGGGAGAAAAAAAAGTAGGTTTGATGTGATGACAGTTGATGGATTAGGGTTTTTCTTGAATATGTGAATGTCATGTTGTGCTTATAATCCATCATCTATTGTAACACGTTTTGTTTGGAAATGTGAATGTGTATTTTTTCTTCTTGGATATATAAATATCATGATATGCCTATGATAGTATGATCCGACCATCATCTATTAAAAACTTTGTTTGAAGGGAAAAAAAATGTTCGGAGCACCGCCTAACTAAGGAAAAAAGAATGACTATAGGGTACGTTTGGTTGCGTGATTGCGTTGCGATTGTGATTACAGGAAGCTGCGTTTGCAATCGCGCAACTAAACAGTTTTGTAATCGCAGTTTTAAACCCAACGATTGCAGGTAAATAGTGTTCAAAAGCTGCGATTTCAAAAAGCTGAGAAAGTGAGCTTCCTGCAGAATCAGGTTTGCAATCGCAGATTCCTGCAGAATCAGTTTTGCAATCGCGCAACCAAACGCACCTGTAGTCTCGTATCCAAGGATTTAGGAGTTGAGTTATTCTGGATAGATAACAATGAATTGAATTATTCAACTATATCAGTATGAATAACAATTATACAGTAATAAAAGATTTTTTGTTTGGTTATGTTTTTTATTATTCTCATTAAAAAACGTAAGAATAAATGTTGAGTTGTTTGGTTGATGAAGAATAAAATATAAATAAAGTGTGAAAAAATTGATTTGACATGTAGGTCCTTTGATGTATAAGATGTGTTGATAGGTGATTTGATATGATAAAGTGTAAAAAATTGATTTGACATGTGGACACATGAGAATATATAAAGTGAGTATAGCTTATCCTAGGGGTTACTTAAAATTGTTATACTCTCTTATACTCGTTTAAACTAGCTTAGTAATACCAAGTTATACTCTGCAAACAAACAACCATTTTTTCTATCTATTCTTATACCACTCTTATCCGAGTTTAACCCGTTACCCAAACGGCTTAGTTTTCACATATATTTTTTTTATTGCGTCTTTACCGATAAGCAAGTATATCTTTCAATCATAATGATATGTTTCATGAAACAAATTGTATACCTTGTTAGAAAAAAATGAGACTAATTGGGGTGATGGAATACGTGGGATCCTTCATGACACTTCGACCATATGTCAATATCTTATTATCACATTAGCTACATTAGCTTCAATTCTGACTGCATTATTTATAATATGAGCCGCAATAAAAACTGTGATAAAAAAGAAACTCAAGCCTTACGTTAAAAAAAAAATGTATGAAACACCTTTTAATTATCAAATTTTTTTTTTTATGTTATGTTACACAAGAACTTTATATACTTATAGACCTCGTTAGAAAAATAAGACCAATTGGGGGATGAGATAGATATCTCCCATCAACTGTCAACCTCCAAATTCACATATTGACAAATCATTTCTTCATTGCAAACTAACCAAATCTGATAGGATCTATAAAATCATCACACAATCAAAGCAGCAGCCACAACAATTACACCCACAACAACCCCCACCACCCCCACCACGGCGCGCGCGCCCGCGCTGACGATCTGCACGGGGAACAAACACTCCCCGACCGACGCGTTGACGGTCGTGATCGCCGCGAGCCCCTGGAACACGCACGCCTCCACGTCCTGGTCCTGCGCCTGGAAGTACTGGTTGAACGCGTACGACACGTTCCCGCTCGCGTCCAGACCGTTGCACGACCCCCCGTAGTTCAAAGCCGTGCAGTCCGCGAGCGAGCACGCGTAGTTCACGTTCCCCCCCAACAACCCCTTCATCGCGCGCGCGTTCCCCGCGCTCTCGTTGAACACGCACCACTTCCTCTCCTGGTACTCCACCCCCTGCGCGCGCGCGAGGTACGCGTCGTTGCCGCGCCCGGACAGGTCCATCGGGAACTTCGGCCGCCCGTCGTAGCGGAAGATCCCCCAGTGCCTCTCGAAGTCACCCGGGAGGATGCTCTTGAGGTCCTCGTCGACGAGGCCGAAGAGGTAGACGTCCATGCGCCCTGGGCGGAGCGGGGTGCCCTTTCTGGTCGCCATCTTTTTGAGGAAGCCGTCGTAGAACCGGTGCGCGAGGGCCACGTTCGCGTTGCGGACGCCGTCCGTCGGCCACCCGACCTCACCCACGATGATCTTCATGTCCGGCACGCCGGATTTCTTGAGGGAGTGGACGAGGGTGTCGTAGTTCGCGTCGAACACGTTGGTGTATTGCGTCCCGCCATCGGTGATAGGCCTGGAAGGTGAGTATACCGGTTAACAAAAAAATATGTTTGTCTATTCCGAATCCGTATTCAAAGAATTATAAAATTATCTGATATTTGAATATCTAGAGTATAAAAATGATTATTGATGTATGCAATACGAAAAATACTCGAATATGACATATATTGCGAAATTCTATATGTTTGTATTGTAGACCAATTAAATTCAATTATTTTGTATGAAAATTATAATATTGAGAATTTAAATAATTATTGTATTATCTTTTTATGATCTTTGACTCTCTCGTCTTTGTAATACTGCACCTCCAAACTACTGTATATATTTAGTCATGTAAATTATTTAAAAAATATATAAGTTTTGACTGCAAAAGGATTCAAATTCAAATATTAATATAAGTATCAGATTAATTTCATGGATAACCCTTGATATAGACGACTAAGGTCGCCTATTAGGGGTGGTAAACGAGCCGAACGAGTCGAGCTTTGACATGTTCAAGCTCGGCTCGTTTATAAACGAGTCGAGCCGAGCCGAGCGGAGCCGAGTCGAGCTCACGAGCCTCAACGAGCCTAGCGTTTTTCTTCATTTTAGAGTTTTTAGGGATTGAAAATAAAATTTTAACCAAAATAAGCCAAGTTCATGAGCTTAAACGAGTATAACTTTGTATTAATTTAATATTATGATTTTATAAATGAGTTTAGTCAAGCTTCAACTAAGTTTTAATAACACAAACGGGTCAAATTTCAACATAAAATGAAGTTCGATACAGGTCCCGAGCCTAACCAAGCTTTAAAACTTGTTCAAGCTTGCTCATTTGTCTAAATGAACGAGCTTGAACGAGCTCAAACCGAGCCGAGCCCGAGCCGAGCCCGAGCGGCTTGATTCGTTTACCAGCCCTATCGCCTATTGCCTCCCATCTTCCAAGGTCCATAAACCCCAAAAAATATAATATATTATTTTCTAGTTTATTGAGATTTCATATTCTATTTTTAAAAATTATCCATGTCACCCTTTTTTAATCTTCTTTTATTTTTATTATTTATTTATTTAATTCCATTATTATTTTATTAGGATTACTGTGTTTATTGTTCAATTTACATAGAAGTTGATCCTAATGGGTTATGTACTTATGTGTTATATTTATATTATATTTTTAAAAGTTTTATAAAGTATGCTTTATTTTTATCCCCATTAATTGATATTTATTTTGTTCCTATTCTATTGTAATTCATTTTCTTTCTCAATATTTCAAAAAATTTATACAATGATAATCACCCAAAAAGTAATTGTAATTAAGGGGTCCCATTTTAAGGTGGACCCTCATAAAAAGGGATACAAACATTAAATTAAAATGTACCATCCGTATTCAATCAGTTGATAAGCTTACTTGGAACCGCCGTCGAAGAAGGCGAAGTCGAGGGGGAAGTTGGGGTTCAAGGCGAGGGAGAGGAAGGGGTAGATATTGACGACGAAGGGGGCGGAGTTGGAGTGGAGGAAGTGGACGATGTCAGTCATAAGTGAGCGGATGTCCGAGCGGAAGTTGCCGGCGGAGGGGATGGGGGTGGAGTCGGGGGAGTTGTAGACGTCGGCATTGAGCGGGGTGGTGGCCTTGATCCGGTCGCCGAGGCCGGCGGCGTCGAGGGCTTTCTGGATGTTCTTTAGGGCTGGGAAGGTTGTGTTCATGTACGCACCCTTGTAGGCCTTCAGAAAGGGTTCATTGCCCACCGCGACGTACCTGCGTGTTGGATTCAATGAATTCATCCGTGAAATGAAATAAAATGTTATAGATAACTATTTATGTTTAGTTGTGTTTTTAATTATGCTCACTGAGAAATGTAGTAGTGAAGTTTTTATTGTTTAGTTGATCGTAAATAAGTTGTGAATAAAATGTGAAGAAATGATTTAACATGTAACATAATATATAAAAGGTGATGACTGTTGATTTGACGTATGAGACCTTTATATTAACAGATAGATTTGATGAAATAAACAATTCGAATGTGGACCTAGAATATCAATACCAACTTATTTTCACTTATTCTGGCATAGTTATATCTATCTATTCTTTACAAATAAACATGTTTTTAGGCCTATTCTCTCATAGGAGCTACGAGCATTTCCACTAACACTTTCAAATCTTCTGAAAAAAAATCCTAGAAAATTCTAATGGAAATGAAAAATCATCCTTCTGAAGCCAACTAATCAAAACTTGGTTACCCTATCATTACCCATCAAAGAATAAATGATTCCCTTCATTTTGGGTGCGATCACACCAACACTAATACAGAGGATCGCTGAGTCTCTCTCATTCTCTCTCTTTCTCTTTCTCTTTCTCTTTCTCTCTTTCTAGACTGACTGACCTGATGTTGACACCACCCGGGTGGTGGTAGCGGGTGACGTTCTTGGCGACCCACTTCTTGGCGTTGTCGTAGGACTGCACGCGCGCCAACATATCATTGGGAATTGCAACCATGACCTCCATGTCCGACCCGATCAGCGCCCCAAGCGTCCACGGGTCCGCGTCGAACAGCTTCACCTTCTTTATCCCATTCTCCTTCATCATCCTCACCACCGTCGACGGTGTCATCGGGTGCGACGACATCGTCCCCCAGTTCACCCCCAGCCCATCCACCACCGCCGCTTCCAACGACCACGGCGACCATAAACACGCCATGCAAACCACCACCACCACCGCCACCGCGCGCGCGATGGCCATGGTGAATGGGAGAGAGAGAGAGAGAGAGGTGTTACAACGGGTTTCTCTCTCTAGAAATGCTATATATTGAGAGAGGGGGTGTTGAAGGTTTGTGGTCCGTCCATGGTGAGAGACGTTTTTTTGGGCTAAATATAGCAAAGGCATGAACGCTTCACGTTAATTAATTAGTCTCTCCTCCACATTGCATGTCTTGTAATTATATAAAGCATTTGGAGAACTAGTTTGAAAGGAGATCTATCCATTTGATCCACTGTTATGGAATGGGAAAAACATACCTGTGAGGGGTCTATCTATCGACCCGTGTGCACTATGAAAAATGACACATTTTTCAAACCAAACATGAATCCAATCTGAACCCAAGTCCAATCCAATCCTAACCAAACCTGATGGGCGGGTTTCGAGATGAGCTTTTCGATTGGCTTCCTTCAACTACGAGTTGATTTGGGTTGAGCAATCCAATTCAATCCGTTCAAGTTGCACCCCAACCTAGACCAATTACAAGAGGACATATATTATTCAATCACTTTTTGATATTGATGCTATCACTTTGTAATTCATCATATAATTAGCTTGGATTTTATTTAAAACCTGCAATTGGCACGCCAATTGCCAATCTCTGAGAGCAGGATACAAAGATGATAGTCTATATGAGACAAAGATAATAATGTTATTTATATTCAACAAATAGAAAAACAAAGACAATAATGTTAATTATGTTCATTGTAACACATATCTACCTTCTCTTCAAAAAACAATGTTCATTGTAACACATGAAAATACATAGAAGGAAGAAAATATAATTAACCACATTCATCAAGTCAAATTAATCTGCATATATGTGGTCCCTATGATGTACTTATACAATGAAAATCTATACACCCCAATTTGTGGGAACAAAGTCCAATTAGAGAACAATTAAATGATATACCTCTGACTAACACAAGGGGCAACAAATCAAGGAACAAATCCACACAATCTCACACTTAACATTTCTCTCTATCGGCGTGCAATCTCATCAATCCCACTTAGTATTTCCTTCATTACCAAATGAATAGCCAGTCATGAGACTGAATTTCAATCAGTATATATCTGTTGGGTGTATTACACTCAGACACGTGCAAATACTTCTGTAGACATCGTGCCATCTAATGCAGTATATGAAATCCCTAATACACTATATTACAAAAATGTAAAAATGTATGCATTCAATTCACTCGAGTATGTCTTTCACTTTTTGTGAAAGTACTTCATTAGATTGGTATATATGTACTTCAAAAAAAATCAAACGTGTTGGATCCGCAAAAGTTACTACGGGAATGACTAATGTTTTCCTCCATCTAGGAAAAACCAAACTAATCTTTTGGCATTGTTACACACTGTCCTTTTATACAACATTGCATGCTGTCTTATTTCACTGACGAGGTATATTGCATAAGTGGGTGTATATATTTCATTTTTTATGAAATCTTTTGATGGAGGAAGTGGTAAACTGACCTCTCCAAACCTTAGGCCGCTCAAACTGACATCGAAATTGTCGTCTGGTAGTATCTCGCCCTCTTCTATCTCTGCATCAGTGAATGTGAGAGCCCTTTGAAGCTTTCTGTGGCAAAAGACCTCAACCTCAGCCATGAAAATCGCGGTCACAGGGCGATGGTCTGATAGTTTCTGCTCCACTCTTTTGTATTTGAGTAGTTTCATTCCCTTGCCGAATGTGAGGATGCGGTCACACCTGAATATGAAACACCAGTTACTAATAATCCTTCAATCAGAGTTTCTCTTCAATTACATTTCATTAACATTGGAAGACATAGCATGTAAATCATTTGTTGACACCCAAAGTTGAATTACTCGTGGATAATGACGTGGCGATATGTAATTGGTCCATCGAGAACAGATCATTAATAATCGAATGTCGTGTCAATAGACAATAGTCAAAGCCTCAAAAAAAAAAACTAATAGTCAAAGCCTCAAAAAATAAAAAAACTAATGAACTGATTATCATATTAACCTAGAAATTGTACATATAAGGACCCATAGAACCCCCAAATAGGTGCCAAAACCACTCAAGATAATCTTGTTTACCCTAATTTTCATTTCCACTGTAAGTTTATATAATTATCAATAATAGCAGGATGTTCTTCTATAGCATGCTGTGGCTTTCAATGGGAAAAATTTACGAGAACTATAGTTTTAAAACTTCATTCTCCCCATCATTCAAGTAGAAGTACACCATAATCTATGGTCGAAAAAATATCTTCCCAAGATAGATTTTTTTGGTAGGTAAGTGTTTTATTTTTTATTTCTTGGTCAATGAGTAAGATTTGAAATCAGTACCCCTCTGGGTGAAGAGAGAGTACCACTGATCTTCCAAGAGATGGTTTGGTATCTTTCCAGGATAAAGTTTGCAGGAACTAAGAACTGATATTCTCAAAAAATTAATCTTTAATTCCACATAAGGAACTGCAAAGCATAATCCAAAAGCTAACAGAATGATCAATATGTTGCAAATGACAATCAAATGAGTGATGGACAAGCATGAAAATACAGGATGCATATAAGCATACTAAGAGTGCCACTCTAGAAAAGAAAAGGTGAAAAACATGATTCAACAATCACAGAAATCATCAGATATCACATGATTTATGTTATAAGAGACCTGCACAGTTACAAAGAATTTTGGAAACTCATACCATGCAGGAGTTCGCCTCCCGGATTTTGGGTCCTCGCCGACATACTTTTCTGAATTAAATTCATACTTGTAGGTTGGTGGAAAATTTAAAGTGCCTTCTGACCACCCATCAAACGCACGACCTTTTCTCAGCTCTCTTGTTAGCTGCCACAAGAAGGTAAACAAATATTGACAAGTTTAATCACTGAAAAAAAATTGGTTTCTTCTCACCATGGAGAAATAATTATTCCACTCTCACTCTGGTCAAATAGGTCATGTAGTTCCAGAGGCCATAAAAACAAATTATTCAGGAAAGTAACAGAACATTCATATGCAAAATTTGTACCTGATCTTTCTCAGCCAATGCAGACCATTCTTTATTGGAGATGAGTTCCCGTGTTTTTTCATATGATAAATTAATACGGTAGTTCAAATCACCAAGCCAGATAATTCTTCTGCAAGAAGGATGTACAATTGTGAATATTTTCTAAATCAAAATTTAAAATAGACTTCGACAGATGAAATACATTAATTGGAAGTTTGTTAAGATAAAACTGGAAACACATTGCTGGATTCTCTGAGAGGTAAGGTATGCTTTTTCATTTATCAAGAGTTAAAGGTATTCAGTTTTTAGAACTAAAAATTATTCATATAATATGGTAATTCTCTACCAGTAACAACATCTAGCTTTTGGAATTGAAGAGCACTACATGGTGATTCATGATCTTCCATTGCCAGGATTTCCAACTAATATCATGCATGTCAGTGTAGTTCCCTTTAATTCCTAGAACAGAACATATAGAGCCTGATATATATCTCTTAAAAAAAAATTCAGAAAATATGGTATAATTCGTCGTGATAACATTTCATAAAAAAGAAAATACAAAATAGTAAATGAATTTATTCAGCAAGTCTAACACAATTCTTGCAATGAGCAGAAAACAAAATTTATACACAAAAAACAGAGGAGATATAAACTGACTGCTGAAACTAGCAAGTAATTGACATAATTAATACATGTGGACTAGCAAAATGAAAAATGTAACTAAAATATGACTTACTCATGGTCATATATGGTTTTGGGGAATCCAACACCAGTAACTGAACTAAATTGTGTTCTGTGGTGTATTTCTTGCACGTCAGCGTTTCTTCGAAGTTCATCCCCGTCTTTCTCACCTGATGTTAGGTGGGAGCATATGAAGCAACAATCCGTTTGATATATAGACATACTGATGGATATTGATCCCTGGAGCACATATAAAAAATAATCAATATGTATGATATTTTTACACGCACACCCAACATTAGATATCACAAGATACTTAACATGCTAAAACTCAGATTGTATTATATGTTGGCTAGACTAATATGGATTGCATAAATGAGTGACCAGAATTTTGATACATTAAGGTGCATTAAACATTGAAAAGTGATAGGGATGTTATTATGAATAAGATAACACCATGGGAAACAGTTGGTTTGTCTCAGGTCCAAGAAATATTACTTATTATGCTTCACACTTCACAATACAAAAGGATTTTCTGCAGGAAAAAAAGTTCATATGGTATACTTTCTTTTTTCTAGGTTAACATAAATTATTTATATCTATATTTGTATAAAAATTTGTAAAACTTGTGCTAATTATAGGTAAAAAAAATGTGGTGGGAGAAAAATCCCATCAGATCTCTTCCACCAATATAATGAATTGAATAATAGTTAAAATCTAGATATTGATTTGCTCCAAACGTGCATGTTCAACAAACAAATAATTATTATATTCTCGCAAGACAAAATCAAAAAGAAAAAAAAGAGAGGAGTGGAGACTTGCATGTGTTTGTGAAGTTGGGTCATGGTAGGTCAAGCATACCAGAATAATAGAGAGGGAACAAATAGTGACAGTTTTCTGAGAAAATAAATGGTAGGTATTCTATATGCAAAGTAATTTAAAAAAGGAAAATGATGCACAGCATAATATTACTAATCTGATAGTAGACATATATTGAAAATCCACAGGTTTTTACTTTAAAATTCATCAAAGAATACTTAATCATGCACAACATAAACTAACCTTGTTTCCAATGTAACCCATAACACCAACTCCAACAGTTGATACCCTCAAATTTTGAATGTGTTTACGTAGATTTCTACGGACCCACACTGTAAGGAAAATTCCAACCATTTGCTTGCTTACTATCCTAACAAAAGCTGATCTCCTCTTTTTATGCATTAGAGAATCCAAGTTGATCTCTGTAAGCAAAGCATCCTCCAACACATGCAATGGCTTAAAAGAATTACACGCTCTAAAAGATTTAACCGACTTGAAGGAGTTTGGTCTATCTAAAGTACGTTGAGCTAGCAAATCCAGTGGTTTTTCTGGCCAGCTCAAACCAAGCCTTTCCGAGCTACTAAGCACTCTTGTTAACTTAAAATTCTGTTGATCAGCTGATGTTTCATTATATTCTCCTTGATCCGTCAATCTAAGACAATGCAACCTATCCAACCTCCTCGACAAAGACTGCTTCCAAAGATCAAGTTCTTGAAATGCGTTCTCAGTGAATTTCGATTTGAATTCATCTCCACTTCCAGCAAAGCCATCTTTTTCGACATCGAACCTAAATTCTTCTTCAAGTAAGGGGTGGACTTCTTCACCATCATTGTCCTCATCGGTTTCAGCCAAAATTTCATCTTCTATGTCAGGGATATCGTCCGATGGTTTGAATCTTGATGGAGAAGGTGGATCACTATAACATTTATACTTTTTCTTGCTTGGCTCAATTTTATTTAGCGTTTCGCGAATAATATGCTCCCACCTTGGAACTGGTCGGCTGTCCTCCGCACCAAAAATATTCCCAGCATTTAATGGGACAATCTCTTGGAGGCTGCAAACATAACCCATTATTAAGAATAACAATAATAAGAATAACAATATCAATAATAATAACAATAACATTAAGAATAACAATAATAATAATAATAATAACAATAACAATAAGAATAACAATAATTTTATTAAGAACAACAATAAGAAAAACAATAACCATAAGTTATTATTGTTATTGTTATTGTTAGACATTAAAAAGGGAATTGGACCTAGAATGATTGTCAGTGCTACATATTTTGGAAAGATTACCCAATTACATATATATCAGCTGGATCTTCCATCTCTAACCACTCGCTGATATCCAAATCATCAGGTGGTAATCTTCCTCCAAGGTTCCATGTCCCCGCACAAATTCTGCATAATAGCAAGACCAAAAATAAGGAAATATGATTTTCAACCATATATCTCAGGTGTTTCAATAGGAATATAATTGCTTCATAAATTTTAAACAAAGAACACTTCATGGAATTTATAGAACTATAGCTAACTGACATGCCTGATGTCTTTTGTATTAATATATTGTGCTCGAAGGGTCTCTGAATTTCGTCTTCGCCGTCTGTAGGGAATATTCTGACGCAGGCTCTCTACACATTGTTGCCAAAAGTTATCGGATAAATAAGCAATCATACTTAGAATGTTTGATGCAGTTAACAATATGGAAGTTATATAACATAAACCCAAAAAAATCATCATGGAAGACAAGAGAAAATCCATCATTAGCTCGTCTTTCTCTCAGCAAACAAAAATGTCTTGTATGACTATACTAAGGTACAATTCAGATCCAATTTAAACATATTTTTTCTTCATAATCTGTTGATATAACAACTTATAGCTGAAAATTGATTACACCAGCTTATCCTGCCGGGACATTCTGAGGTACTAAAAGAAAAAGAGTAGGGGCAATGAGGAAAAAAATGATTGTGACTTTTGGAGATTGATTACACAAAAGCTCATAAAAAGAGTTTTATTTTTTGCATCTTTTTCAATAGATTTTCTATTACTAGATATTAGGAAAATTGATTCTACAAAGTAAAACCGATTATGCAAAAGCATAACCTATTCATTCATTGGTTCCAAATGATGCATGAAGAAGAGATTACTTGCAAACAACACACATGCTTTTCCTCAATAAAAAAGTTACAGATTATCGTTGGTGTGAACATAAATGATCAAAGTCTTCTGTGACAACTGACAACCATTCCCCTAGATTTCGATCCAATAATGATCATGTTTGACAGAAAAATGAGTGCTTAGAACAAATGTCATTTAAGCACAAGTGGAAAAACATGTCATTTAAGCACAAGTGGAAAAACATTCTCCTTTAGAAGATATGTAATTGTATCAGAAAGAACTTCTCTAAGTAACAAATACAGAAACCCTGTGAAGAACATGAATTTATCAATATTGCTTAGACTAATATGAACTGAAATCCCAAAAGTACCTGTTCTCTTCTCCTTGTCGGAACAGTCTGAACTGCACCTCTCTGCAGTCTCAAAAGGAAAATTGAGAACCCAAAACAATATTTCCAATACAACATGTAAAAGAAATCAAGAGCACAAAATCTCTGTTATATATGAATCAAACACCTATCAAGCAGCGGAAGGTCAGTGGAAGGAAGTGGGTTTATAAGAACAGGGGCTGTCCATCTATGATTTTTATGGGGGCAAAGCCAAACATCCGACTTTTGGAACTGATTTTCAAAAACAGTTTTTTCATAAATGCTACTCTCTACAATTTTTTTCATAAAAACCGCTCTCAGCCAACTTTTTTCATAAAAGCAGCTTTGGTGACTTTTAACACATAAGTCAAAATCCAAAACCAAAAATTGAAGTCCAAAATACCCATTTGAAATTGATTATTTGAAAAACTGATTTTGCAAAAGTTGAATGACAATTGGACCCAAACAGAGGCCTAATTGAAACAAACTTCAACTGCAGAAGAAACCCAAATTATGGACAATGAAATTTCAAACCCACCACTTTAAACAAAGAAAAGAAACACTGATGATGGGATTAGAAGAACATTGAAATTCATTAAATGGGTTTTAATAAATGAATGAAAAATACCCTTCAAATTGGGTTCCAAAGAACAGCAAAGAACAATAAATGGTTCTAAAGATTTGAATGAAAAACCAATATTCAGTTTCATAAGTACCACAAAACAGATAATGAATTCTCAAGAAATCAGGGACCAAAACACACCCAACTTTGAAAACCCAATGAAAGTTCAAACCTTCATCATCGAATTCGCTTGCGCTGTCGTAATGAAATTCAATAAATGGGTTTTACTGAAGGAATGATAAACAATTCAAATTTGGTTCCAAAGAACAGCAAAGAACAACCATGGGTTCAGAAGGTTCTAATGAAAAACCAATAGTGAGTTTCATAAGAACAACAAAACAGATAATGAATTCTCGATAAATCAGTGACCCAAAGCACACCCAACTTCGAAAACCCAACAAAAGTTCAAAACTTCATCGTGGAATTCGCTTGCGCTGTCATAATGAAATTCAATAATTGAGTTTGAAAAGAATAGAAAAAAAACTTCAAATTGGGTTCCAAAGAACAGCCAAGTACAATAATGAGTTGAGAAGATTTAAATGAAAAACCAATAGTGGGTTTCATAAGAACCTCAACCAATCAGTGACCCAAAGTAAACCGAAATTTGAAAACCCAACGAAAGATCGAACCTTCATCGTCGAATTCGCTTGCGCTGTCGTGGTCGTCGTCGGCGCTGAAGTCGGAGTCTTTGGCGGGGAGGTTGAGCCACTTCCTGAGGACTATCTTCGGCCAGAAAAGCTGTAGGCATGTGCAACCCAAACAACATATTTCAACCCAACTATTCCTCTGCAATCCCACTAGAATTATCAAAAACAAAAACACCAGACCAACAATCGAACATTTGTCGTGCATGAATAAAAGGAGCCAACTTTGGGGAGTTTTCAATGATGGGTCAGTGTTACCTCTCCTTGTTTTCTCGATCTGGGCTTCATTTGAGCTCTCCTGCTAATCTCTCTGTTCCTGCAAATCTCTCTGTTTCTTCAGTGACGATCAAGTTGCTTATAAGGACTGTCGTGGGTCCCAAAAAAGGTACAACAAACCAATTCAATGTGTGTCGATTGGCTCTAATGGCATTTTTGTGCGTTTTGAATTTGATAATCTTTTCCTGTCCATACACTGCAATATAATTCTGTATATCTAACGTTATTGCAGCTCATGAAAATTAATTTTTTTTATACATAGTTCACTTTTTATTAAATATATATACTTTAATTAACGAATGTATATTATTTTCATAAAATAAAAAAAAAATCCATGTGAACCGCGGATCAGGTGCATATAGGAATGGACATATTATTTTTTTTTAAAATTATTTATTTAAATATCTTGGATCTTTTAGAGTTTTTTTTGGGTGTTTTTCCTTTATAACACTTAATTTAAAATATAACAAACAATACATTTGTTATGTCACAAATAAACACTCCCCAAAAAAATAAAATTTACAAATTCTACTTTCTCGAATTTAAAAATCTAAATAGTCAACCAAACATAGGTGGCTTGAATGCCACCTTTTTGGCATTGATTCCAAAGAAGAGAGGAGCGGTAGATATTGGAGACTTCAGGCCATCAGCCTTGTGAATGGGAGTTATAAGATGATTGCAAATGTTCTATCCAACAGACTGAAGGCAATCATTGGGCATCTAGTTGATGATTCTCAATCTGCCTTTATACCCGGACGTATGCTGCAAGATGGGTTTATGGCGGTGCAAGAGGTTATATCAGCGGTGAAGAAAGACAGAAGAAGTGGCATTGTGGTGAAATTGGATTTCTCCAAGGTGTATGATAACGTTAATTGGGATTTTCTCTTGCACATCCTTAGTTGTCATGGGTTCGAGCCTAATTGGATCTGTATGGTCAACAGCTGTGTGAGTACTGCTAAGGCCTCAGTCTTGATTAATAGTAAACCTTGTGGTTTCTTCCGTTTAAACAGAGGTCTCAGACAAGGGGATCCCTTATCCCCTCTCCTCTTCGTTCTGGTAGCCAATGCCTTTAGTAGCCCGATGAAGATGGCGGTATCTGGGGGCTGGGTAAAGGGGCTACTATGCTGTCCACAGGGACCAATGGTGTCTCATGTGCAATATGCGGACGATACTATCATGTTGTGCCAAGTAGATGAGATTTCGGTCAGGGGACTCATTCATTTGTCCAAGTCTTCGGTATTCTTTCCGGGTTGAAGATTAATTTTAGCAAGAGTCCGATGCTAGACATTAATGTAGAAGAACCAGTTCTCCACAATTTGGCGGATATCTTCAGGTGCCAGGTTCAGTCATTCCCTTCCAGTCTCCTCGGGTTACCTTTGCATTATGGTGCATTGACTTCGTCGGCATGGACGCCTCTTGTGGAGCGTTTCGAAAAAAGATTGGAGGGATGGAAGAGTCGTTTTCTCAGCTTCGGAGGGAAGATTACATTGTTGTAGGCAGTATTGTTGAATTTGCCGATCTACTTCCTGTCTTTGTTCAAAATCCCTCAAGGTATACTTGATCGTATCGAGGGGATTAGACAAAGATTTTTATGGAACGGTGCAAGAGACTGCAGAAACAGAGTCCATTGGTGAAATGGGATGTTGTGTGCAGTGGAAAGAAGGAGGGGGGGGGGGGGGGGCAGGGATCCTAAACCTTCGTGACATGAACGATGCTCTGTTATGTAAATGGCTCTAGAGATGGTTAAATTGCCCTCACCTCCTATGGAGACACATTGTTCGAGCCCGATATAGATGCCCTGAGGAGATTGGCAACCGATTCCATTGGATTTCCTACAAATCTACAAAGATTTGGAAAGGCATCCTGGGTCAATTGGAGAAATTTCAAAAGGCCCTGTCTTGGTCCCTGGGAGATGGCACACTAATCAGTTTCTGGAGAGATACCTGGGTTGGTGATACTCCTCTAGCGGAGAGGTTCCCGGGAATTTTTGAGCCGGTGGCTTTTCAGCAAAGCAGTGTGAGACAGATTTGGGAAGGGGTTGGGTCTGAGGGCAGATGGGTGATTAGGTTGGTGAGATTGCCATCGGAGGAGGAGATTGCTGTCCTAGAGGTGATATTCAGGAAAATTCAGACAACTTCAATTCGATATGAAGTGGTTGACAAGCCAATTTGGAAGACGCGTCCGACAAATGGGTTTTTCAGTCAAAAGCTGTTATTGGTGGCTACGAAGAGATAGGCATTCCCAAGAGGTAACGGCCGGAAAACATAGACAAATTTGGTCTTTCAAATTTCCCCTTAAAGTCAAGGCTTTTCTTTGGATGGCTTATTTGGGGAAGATCCTTACAAAGGTTCGACATGTAAGATGGACGGAGGGGATGGATGCTAATTGTGTATTCTGCCAGTAGGAGCCAGAAACAATAGACCTTTTTGTGACATGCCCGATTGTAAGGCAGGTTTGGCAACGGCTGGGGGAGGCATCGGGTATGAGGGTGGATTTTACCACGATGAACGAGATGGGGGAGGAAGCATCTCCAATCTCCGGGTGATAGAAATATGGCTGCTAAGATATCCCAATCCTTTGTACCTGCCTTGGTGTGGTCGGTATGGCTCGCGAGGAACCGGGTTGTGTTCAAGGGCCATAATTCCTTAGTAGAGTATATTTGGGATGCAGTTGTTTCTTACACCTATGAGTGGGGTCGTTGTTGTGCCTTGGCGACCTCGGTGACATTGGTTCCGGAGAA
Organism: Acorus calamus; assembly: GCA_030737845.1. NCBI lineage: Eukaryota > Viridiplantae > Streptophyta > Magnoliopsida > Acorales > Acoraceae > Acorus > Acorus calamus. The sequence continues at coordinate 5,372,765 of CM060864.1, read as the reverse complement.
GTTTGTTATTAGAGAGTAGCCCCTTCTTGTCTTCCCATGGGTGCCTCCAGAGTAGAGTCCTCATCTACTAGGGGGTCCTCTCCATAGTCTATGTTTAATTTCCTTATGCTTCTCTATCCTTGTTTTGAATTGGGCATCATCCGACAATTAATGAAATTGGAGGCTGATTGCCTACCTTTAAAGTTCAAAAAAAAAAAAAAAAATACCAACCCCCCTCCCAATGAAAATATAAATAAATATTCTTACTAAAACAAATAGTACTAGAGTTGTGCATCATTTTTTATTTTATAAATAAAAGCACAATAAAAATAGAGTATTTCAAATTATACGTTTCAAATATTTTATCTCGTCTAACATTTTATATACGTCTTAAAAAAATAGAGTATTTCAAATTATACGTTTCAAATATTTTATCCCGTCTAACATTTTATATACGTCTTAAAAATATATCACATCTATTATATTATATGCACATGTCACATATATTCATAAAAACAAACAAGTTATGCAGGAGTAGAGTTTTTTTTTAATTCATAACTCTTATTCATATTTTATACATCACTTTATTCTCACTTTATTAGTTTATTATAACTTGAAACAAAAAACCAATAGATAAAAATTTTAATTCCAAAGAAAATAACAAAAAATGTCATTTTAGATATAGATAATTATTTATCTCGATATAGCTATTAGAGGTGGATAGCTCTATTCGTCACCCAAAAGGGGGTTAAAGATTGTTATTATAAACCAAATACACATAGAAGATTCTGGAAATCTAGGCCTAATATATATGTAATTTATTTTAAAAAATATAGGGAAAATTGACTTTCATTTGTGACCATGCATTATTTGTATAGATTAGGAGCATTTAGAATATAATTATAAGGGCTCAATCTAGGACACTTAAATTTGGTCCAGCATTTTTTTATTGCTTCAATTCGATGATATATATCTTTCCATGTGAAACTACAACTAGGAGTTTTCTTACCAAAAATAAATAAATTAGACTTTAGTTTTCAAAATTAAAAATGTTGTTTTGGTAGGTGTGAGAGAAAAAAAAAAGGAAGTTAGTGAGTAAAATATTATATTTTCACATGTACTCTAAAAAAATCTTTTACTAATATGAAAAGGGCGTGTCTATCCCCACTAAGCATTTTACTCATTCCACCAATAAAAAAAAAACCACGGTGTTTTGCTATTCCCATCAATCCAGTTCAACCGAAATCGGTCGCCATTTCAGGTTTTGGGCGACCGGACTTGGTCGCCATTTCAGGTTCTGGGTGACCGTAATTGGTCATCATTTCAGGTTTTGGGCGACCGTAATTGGTCGAACAAGGTTCAAAACTATATCTACTTATTCTTTGTAAACAAATAAATTTTTGGGTTTATCCATCATATTCTACATTTATTCTTTTATCCAAACAACAGTTAAGGGACTAAAAAAAATGTAAGTATGTATACCTTCAATTAATTCAAATTTTTATAGAAAAATATCTTATTAGACAAATATATGTCATTTTTAAGCTTCGTTTGAATTCGTAGTTAAGATGATTCTTTGTTTGAAAACAAAAAAACCTACCAGTTGATCCATACACATTTTATATTTGGCTTTTGAAATTTATCTGTAACTTATGTAAAAAAAATTGTTCTTATATTCTACATTTAAAAATAATGATTTATTCTCCCTATATTACAACTCAGACTTGGAGTGATATGAAGGATTCAAGGAGGATGTATGTCGTGGGATTATGTTTTCAAGAAAAAAATTATAAACTTTACTACAAATCCTGTTCGACCAGATTCGGTCGCCCAAAACCTGAAATGACGACCAAATCCAGTCGCCCAAAACCTGAAATGACGACTAAGTCTGGTCGCCCAAAATCTGAAATGACGACCAAATTTAGTCGAACTGATCGGATTGGTGGGAATAACAAAACACCGGTTTTTTTTTTCAATTGGTGGGGTAAGAAAATTTGTTGGTGGGACTAGAGGGGCCATATGAAAATTCAAACATATCATGTGCATGCATTTCATATATGCCTAACTATCAATGATTGTTTATCATGCTTGATAATTTTAATACATGAAAATTATTTTGAGTTTTTTTTGTTAGGTAACCGCACATACTTGAACCCAGCCTCGTGATTTTGAGTTATTATTAAATTTATTATAATTAGAATTCTATAAGAATCAATAAAAATTCTGATCATTATTTGAATTAAATACCATATTCTTCATAATAAAAAAAAAAAAATGAGCAAATCAGCTCAGTTTCGTTATAAAAATTAACTAAAGTAGTAAGAAATAAAGATTCAAATATAAATAGGATAAATACATTTCTAAATTCATTGTTTGGTTTCAATTGTTGCACTAAATTAGAAAAACAACCTCAAACATTTGTATATAAAAGAAATAGGATCCAGACATAACTAGTTCTCATATTTCTTAATCGTGAAGAGACTGATACATGATTGAGAATATCACGTCATGTGTCTATTGACTCTTTTATTAGAAACTAATAATCCCTAATAGAATCTGTTTGAATTCCACAAAAACTTAAATACAAGAGCTATGGAAGGTGTAATCAGCACAAAAAATAAAATAAATAAAAAAGGAAAAATCATCCATGGCAAAAAAATAAAAACAAAAGCTACCCAACAACACATAAATTTAAATTTATCCCAGCCATTACAACACCTGGCAAGTTGTAAAATTGTCTTGTCCTATAAGTCTTTATTTTAAATTTTCCTTGATCAGTTCATATATAAAATAATAATAATACAATAAATTGTATAATAAATGTAAAGGTGTTCCCTTCAGTCAATTGGGTGTTCCTTCAGTCAATTGGGTGCCAGGAACCCACTGAACATGGGGGGCATGAGAACCCCACTCACCCACTCCGTGTAATGTAAAAAGAGAGGTCACCTTTTAATTTGTCCTAATTCATGGTACACACTAGTTTGTTCTAAATTGCTCTAATTCAATGGTTTAGACATTTTTTAAAAACACTTGGGATTTAATGGGGAATGTCTTGGATTATTTGATTGTTCATTTGTATATTGTATAGATCGAAATCTATTTTATTTGACAGTATTTCCACTTTTGATGTGCTTTATGTACCATATCACATGTAGCCCACCAACAACATTAACGTAGATCCATGTGAGTCTATAAGACCAAAAAAACAATATTGAAAAAAATTATTTATGTAAGAATCCTCCTACTATTTATTTATTTATTTATTAGTTATATCCTATTCTATTATGAGTATAATATAATTCAGGACCCTTTCATCACGAATTTAGTCACTAAAGTGTCCTGAATTATAAATTTATCACTAAAGGGTCCTGAACTGTAAATTTACTCATAATAGAATAAGATATAACCGTTAAATAAATAAATAGTATAAAAACTTATCTATAAATTTGTTTAAATCAGGTTTCATAATGTTGAACCGAACATAAGTTCTGAAACCTAGATTTTGATATAAAAAAAATTTAGGTTTTAGTTATAAAAGAACTCAAGGGTTAAAAGTGTGGAAATAAAACAAATGGTTTTTTTTTCTCTACATAATAATGTCTCTTGTGCTAATGAATGGTGAATAATACAACTTAAAATTGAAAAAAATAGTTTTGAAACTACGGGGAAAAATATGATTTAATTGATTCTAATGTTCAGAGGTGTCCACTTTCATCATGGTGTCATGGATATGAGTCTATTATAACTAGGCTGCAACTTGGGTGGGTCTAACCCGAATCCGACAGGTTGAACCTGATTTTTACATGTGCTAGGTAGTCATCATTTACAACCTCATCAAACTTGAATATGTAATTAATAAATCTGAAAAGATTACTGTCATTCAATAATTCTTAAAGGCATTTTGTCAAAGTATGTGAGGCTATTTTATTATTAATATGTTAAATTTGGATTGTTTTATATTTATTTTCATATTAATTGAATGATTGATTTGAATTTTTTTTATAAATTATCATCATCATTGAACATATCTATGAATTTGATATGCTAGAAAATCGGGTTGATTTTTACTGTGGATCGGGTTTGGATTAGAGTAACAAAATTGAAAATCGAGTTAAGTTGAGTTTGGACAGAGTTAAATAATTTGAATTTCAGATTGATGTTAATCTAAATCCAAGCTGCCTGAATTGCAGCCCAAATGATAAAAGGAAAAAAAAATTATTACGTGATAAACCTTAGAGCATATTTATCCCATTCCCTATCCTATCCTATCCTACCCTAAAAAAATCAATTTCTTAAGGATAAGAACAATGTGGAGAGAGAGAGAGAGTGAGTGTGGAGGGTAAGAGGGAAGAGGGTAGGGTTGTTGGAAAAATTAGAGAGAGGTAAGTTCAGTGGGGTGGGTGGGTGGGGTGTGGTGGGGTTGGTTTGCAATGACAAGATGGTGATAGGATCATTCCCTCTTCTTTCTCCTATTGTCCCCCACCACTAAAAAAATTATTTTTGAGGTGGAGAAAGCATAAAAGGGGAGGAAGTATCCCCTTATTAATCAAATTATCAACATCATACATGGACGATTGAGATTATATCATTAAAACAAGCATAATGTACTCGAGTGTTTCCTGGCACGCCATGTAATCATTACACACATATACGTAGAAAAGCAGTGACACAATAATCAATAACTCTGATATTGATATATCTTATCTATCTTGTAATGTCACTTTGTGCCAGTCAAAATAATTTTTTATATTATCCTCATGACCTTCTCGGGATGGAAACACTTGCTGTTATAGATATTTTATCACATCACTGCAAAAAAAGTTTCATCAAATTTTTCTTTAAAATACAAATTCCAAAATTCATAATTTTCATCCCTATTAATTAATATATTTTTTTACTATGAAGCACGAAATAAATAAATGTGACTTGAACCATTATATATTCTCATTGGTCGGTAAGTTGTTATTATTATTATATTTATTATAATTAAAAAATATGACATAGACAACAAGCCTATAAGATAAGTTAGATGCACAGCTTAGAAAATGACAATTTAATTTAAAAACAGTAAAGATTGGTCCTGTTTAACAATCAAACATGAGTAACACATTTTAAAAAAGGAAAAAAAAACTGTGCCACAAAAAAAATGAAAAAGACATTTTCAAAAAATGACAACAAATTTTCAACAATTCAGTGATGTGAAGCTCCTTGTTTATTAACTTGTATGGTCGGTGTTTAAAAAATTAAAAAAAAAATTATATGGTCACTCCCAATTAATTTTTTTATTTATAAAAAAAGTCACATCGAATAGGAATATTTAATAACAACATTCACACCAATTTGGGTAATCTCCAAAGAAGAAAAGAAGATAAGAAGAAATAAATGATGTTTAATCAGGGACTAAAAGAACTCACAATGGTAAGAACTCACAATGGTTCTCATGATGAGAAGTCCTTCCATAAAACCAAATCTCATGCATTTCTTCCACATTTTATTTCTTAGAAAGAAGAATTGAAAAATTCAAGTAAAATTGAAATAGTATTACTGAGAAGAAATATAAATCTTGATATATATCCAATCTTACTCCTATAGGAGAAGATTTAATTAATCATAAAAAGTAAAAAGAAAAACAAAAACTAGCTTAATAAGTCTTCTTTTTCTTTCAGTTCAAATTAACAAAGAATTGTAAAACAATTTTAATTTCTTCTTTTAGAGAGAGAGAGAGAGAGAGAGAGAGAGAGAGAGATCAGAGAGAGAGAGAGAGAGAACCTGTTGTAGTGTTTCTGAGAGAGCCTGAGAGTCTCCCACTGAGAGAGCTGTGAGTCTTCTTCTGTTTGGTTGGTTGTTGGTCTCTTATTAGTGGGAAGGGATGGCTTTCTACAAGTCCAATCCTTTTATATACAACTACCACCAATCATACACTGCAATGTGGTGTCCATCTATTGCAAAGAGATGGGGGTTGGACACATGTACAGCCGTACAAAGAAGTAAAAGTACTGTTTTGCCCTCTCTACCAAGAAATCACAATCAAGATTTATTTATTTATTTATTTTGTTATATATATATATATATATATATATATGCATTTATAAAAAATAATAAAATGTATATTCCAATTAATTGTATATATCAATTTTTTAAAAATGTAAATTTTTTTTAATGAGGTATATATAACTTGTTAAGTTGAGTACATGGCGTTAAGGAGATATATAAGATTATAATTGAGATTAAAAAAATGATTGTGCAATGACATTCTTTTTTTTATTTTCAAAAACCTTAATGGGCTATATAATTCTTAAACTTTTACAAATCAAATAATGTAGTTTAGTTTGATGAAAATTTGTTTAAAGAATTAACATATGATAACATTTAATTTTAATTGTTAATTATACTGTTTGACATTGATAATTATGACATTAACATGTAGCTTTTCATTTTCATATTTGTATCTCCTATTTGATTCGTGGATAGTTTATTTAGTATAAATAAAACAAATTAAATGATACTGTCTAGTTGATATTTTTTTATCTGATTAAATAAATTTTTGTATTTTATTTTTCATCTTAAAAAAATTGATAAACATGAATAAGTAATATTTGTATTCTCTAAATATAACTATCACGATTTAATTTACCTTATCAAGGTATAAATATTAGTCTATCTATATGCTAAATAAATATATTTTTTATTCAAGATTTAACATATTCTTATATCATCTATTTCTTTATTTGGTTTGGTAAACAAACATGGATTAAAGCTTTTAAAATATAAGTTATATGACTATGGAAAGAATCTTGTTTAAATGAAATTAAATATATTTGGGTTGCTATGAAAATTCGGTCATTACACTAAATTCTTGACTCTGCATTGGTTTTGATTCATGGTGACGCTAAGGGTGGTGTTCCTTACTATCAGACCATAGGCCTTTGGGACTATAACTAAATTTGTGGATTTTTATGGTTGCCTCTAACATCACTCTTTGATCTATACATATTTTCATAATAATGCAACTCTTCATTGAGGTTTATTTAATAGTTATATTCTTTTTAATATCAATAGAAATTTTAAAATAAAAATATGATTTTTATAGTTTAATAATCGACAATGAAATTCGCAAGAATTTATAATAATGAATTTGAATTCAAATCCTATCTTTTACTCATAAAAAAGTAAAATTTTAAAATTTGTCAAGAGAAAGATGTCATCTTCCATACGGCATTAGGTTTAATTAATCGGTTACCACAACATGATCTTCAAATAATTAAATTTAACATCCATGTGGTGTTTTTTTATAAGCTGTTCTTAAATATAATTGTGATCAATTAATTAAATTTAACATCCCATGTGGTGTTATATAGTAGCTAGAGAGTCTGGATCCAGTTAGACTCGGTACCATCAATACCATATTACTATTAGTATCTAACTCCTATGAATCGAACTATAAAGCCTATGAATCGAACTGCACAGAGAGTGACATTGTACCTAACAATTAGCTATGCAGTTCGATTCATAGACTATGTGATGTTGTACCCTGGATAGAGGAGGAGGCAATTGCTTTCATTACATCAGACATAATTTTTTGTGCAGCTTTCTGAATCTGAAATTGGGACTGGAATTGAGGTTGTATGTAACATTATCCTTTTTGTAAAATTATATATATACTTAATTACACAAGCATATATTGTGACTCTCGCCCCATTGATGAGGACATGGGCTAATGGGTCAGGATACACAAGAGGTCCAATAGTCCCAAGAGGCTCATGGATTGAGTGAGGTAAGATGAGGTGTTTAATCTCACATTGTTTAATGGGAGGAGATAGTCTGTGTTTATATGTGAGTACAATTCTTACACATCAACACACGTTTGTAAAGCCGTAAGCCCATCATGGAGAAAGTCTAGATGTCATCTTCAATAACTAAAAAACAAACCCTTCGAACCCAAATTTTCAAGATCCAGATCTTCATTGAGCCTACTGAAGAGTCAATGCCATGAGAAACAACAAAATGTAGTGATGAAATGCCTATTTGTTTTGTAACAGTTCTACATATGTGCAGATTTCCATGGATTGTGCACCTACCACGTCCACAGTTTCTAGACCTATTTGGTTTGCTTTTCAACTTTATCGGATTATTCTTTATAGTGCAGCAGTGACTTTGGGTGCTACAGATTATTATGCCTCTGAAGTTTCTTTTTCAAAGTACCATACAGAATTATCTTTCTGCATCTCCAGTACCATACAGAATTTCTTTAGGTCATTGTCGTCACAATTCAGGCTACAACACATTTTATGCTAGTTGTTGACTAAAAATTTGTTTGGGAAAAGAAATGTGTTATGCACAATCTCATTTTCAACTCCAATAACATTTACTTTAATTTTTTTAAAGATAATATATCTTATTTAATGATTTATGTATAGATAAGATATATGAAACTGTAAATGGACCGTAAAAAAAACTACGTGTAACAGAGCCCATTTATTTAATGCAGAATAACACGAAGATCAGTTTGCTGCTTCCATCGTATTGAGGATGGACAAATGCTGATGGGATCCATCCCTGGATGGATCTCGTATAAAAGGCGGTTCGTGTATTCTATGAAACTGAACACACCAATATTTGAAGGGCAAAACTATTCCCACTACCCGACTTACTATTTCCCACTACCTAAAATTACGAAAATGCCATTATTTATTTTATTTTTTCGTCTCCCTTTCCCACTACCCAGTTCGACAGCATCCAGTCGAAGTGTTCTTCACTGGGACGACAGAGGTCTGTCGAACTGTATGAATAAGTATCGACAGAGGTCCAGTCGAAGTGTGTTTCACTAGGACGACAGAGACCCGTCGATCTGTCTGAGCAAGTGTCGACATGGATGTGTCGAATCCTTTAAAACAACAACTTTCTTCTAAGAATCAATCAATTATACAATCATTTAAGTCCTTATGAAAAACAAAAATGTCATTTAAGTTATTTAAGTCTTTTTGAAAATCATTCACATATATATTTATTTAAGTATAAGAAACAAAAATATCAAACAAAGAGTTATTTGAATCAAATAAACAGTAAATATTTCATATAGAAAAAACATTATTTTCTTTTCTAAACAAGTGGAGTCTTTTATAAACAAACTCCACTTATTTAGAAAAGAAAATAATGTTTTTTTCAATATGAAATGTTTACTGTTTATTTAGTTCAAATAACTCTTTGTTTGATATTTTTGTTTCTTATACTTAAATAAATATATATGTGAATGATTTTTAAAAAAACTTAAATAACTTAAATGACATTTTTGTTTTTCATAAGGACTTAAATGATTGTATAATTGATAGATTCTTAGAAGAAAGTTGTTGTTTTGAAGGGTTCGACACATCCATGTCGACACTTGCAAACACACTTCGACGGGTCTCTGTCGTCCTAGTGAAACACACTTCGACTAGGCCTCTGTCGACACTTATTCAGACAGTTCGACGGACCTCTGTCGTCCCAGTGAAGAACACTTCGACTGAACGCTGTCGAACTGGGTAGTGGGAAAGGGAGACAAAAAATTAAAAAAATAATGACATTTTCGTAATTAGAAGTAGTGGGAAAGTTAAATAGGGTAGTGGGACTAGCACTACCCATATTTGAATACACAATCACACTAGAAATAGAAATGCTTGTAATTCATCTATAAAAAGTCACACAAGAGGCGATTTATGTAGTTCAACAAAAATTATCTTCCAATGGTACGAGAACCCCTAATTCATCAATTTATAATTAATATAACCCAGATAGATAAATGAACAAAAAAATAAATAAAATTTAAAAGAAAATAAAAAAACCTAAAAATAAAATAAAAATAAATCCCAGGGCTACCGACATGGCCGGTTCAACAACATTACAATATTTCGCGCAGTTTATGACTATGTTCACAAATAAAGTTCACACACATTGTCAACAACAATTTTTTTGTCCGTATGTGGTTTGAAATTTCATCACAACCACCCGATCAAATTACTTGAAAAGGAGGGCATTGATTGGATGGTTGTGATTGGATGGTTGTGAAGTTATTGATTGGTAACTTTCATATTTTGTAAGTTTCATTCAGTGGTTTTCTTACTTTGATATTGTGTATTGTACTCTCAAATGGTATAAGTCAGCTGATTCAGCTATCAGAAAGTCTGTACTTGGGGTTTTTTTTTTTTGTTACAAGAAAGTATTTACTTGGTTGCAGATTGAAAGTTTGTACTGAATTTCAATCTCATTCCATTAGGAACACTTTATTTTTGGAATCTTCTATCATAATATTTATTTTTAAACATTATTAGTAAAATTTCATCTTCCATGAAATTTAGTAAAACTGGGTTTCTAGAAAAAGGTGATTTTTCTTTTGAACTAGAGTTATCAAATTAACATTTAATCTACACTATTTTGGAATGCATATTAAGTATTTCTGAGACAAATCGACTAATAATACAAATAAATTGAGTTTAAAAGTCATGTCGTTTCACACAATTTGTGTCTCTCATATTCATGTTGTCACATGACATATCAATTACTCATAATATGTGTGGAACTTAAATTGATTGAACACGACTTTTAAACAGGTTTAAATTGAGATTTTAGCGGTTGATTTTAAATTGAACCTCTATCTAACAAGACTTGATCAAATTTGAGTTGAGTTTGGATCAAGGGATTTGATTATTTAAAAATAACCTGATCCAATGGGTTAATGAAGTTCTGTTCAGATTTGACTATGTCAGATAAAATTGAATGGTTTATTTTACTACTCTAAAATACACTACTCTTTAAAGGGCTTTATTTCTTTATCCTCTCTTTACTGCTTCTCCTTCCATTTTCATCTCTATAACATGTTATACCAAAGTGCCAACTTCTTTCTTATGACTATTATAAGTTCGAATGGTTTAAAATAATACTAACTTGAATTCAATCCAAGCCGAGTAGAAAATGAAGCCAATTCTAACCTATTGACATAGCGACATCTCCTAGTTGGATTGGATCTTATAACAAAAATAAATCCAAGCAAAAGACACACAAACAAGAGAATTGTTGTTTGACAAATTTGCTTATGTTAATGGAGGAATAATTGAATCATTATCAACTGTATGACCAAAGTGCCATATTCTTTTTTATGACTATTATAAAGTTCAAATTGTTTTGAATAACACTATTTGAAAAGTTAATCTAAATCTAACTCAAATTCAATCCAAGCCGAAACAAACATGAACTCAATTCTAACCCAAGTGACGCTACTTACCAAAAATAATTTGCTTATGTTCATGGAGAAAAGAATAATAGAAACACTATCACATATTAATCAAAATATAATATTTACCTCTCTCTCCTACCACCACCATTTTTTCCCAAAACAACCACGTCCAACCACTTGTCTAAAAAATAACCTCTCTTAACTTGAATAAGAAGACATTTAAAGAAAATTGGGGTACATAAAAGACCAAACACCCTTCAAAAATTCTGGTAAGGGACGCTGCCCTCGAACCTGAGGGCCTATTGTCATATCGGTATCATGGACTTAATCTCCAAATCCTGGGTGCGCTTATACTAGAATATGTAAGTCATGTCACGACATATTCCGATGGGTTAAGTTGGTTGACCTTTTCAGGTTTGAGGATCATGTTACTTTCAGATTGGATTCAGGTTGCACTCAAATCTAATTTATATGCGTTGGGTTGCGCGATTGCGCTGCGATTACGATTACAGGAAACTGCGTTTGCAATCGTGCAACCAAACAGTTTTGTAATCGCAGTTTTAAACCCAGCGATTGCAGACAAATAGTGCTCAAAAGCTACGATTTCAAAAAACTGAAAAAGTGAGCTTCCTGCATAATCAGGTTTACAATCGCAGATTCCTGCAGAATCAATTTTGCAATCGCACAACCAAACACAGTCAGTCTGTCTCAACCAACCTCATATGCAACCTTACACTTAAAAATAGGAAAAAGCAAAAAAACCGACTTGGGTAGGATGAAAATAAGAATAAGCTTATCCAAAAGATTCCAAGTATGTGGCCAGGCTGATATATGCCAAAAGATTATCCCACTGAGGATTAGAATCTAATTCTCTGGGTGGATGGGGTGTGGGTTGTCATCTGAAATGAAAGAGAGAACAAACAATAGCCTATAATTGTTTGCCATCAACAAATGAAGGAATAATTTTTGGGAAAATGTAACGTTACGTCTTGTTTTTAGTCCCAATCAAAGTGTTCATATTTTTATTTTTTAAAAAATTATATAGTTTATCTAAATATATATTTATTTTTGTAAAAGTTAAATTGTATACTCTACTGAATTGATTAAATCATTTATAAAAAACATAAAAAAAATTTAGCAAGATTTTATAACTTATTATATTGAGTGGATGAAGCGTATATGAGACTGTAATTTGTTCTATAAAAAATACTAGTGTAATATAACTAATACTTTTGCACCCCTCCTCCCAAAAAAAAAAATGTTGTGTTGTGTCTTATTTGGGGTCCACGTTTTGATTTTTTGAATGTATATATTTTTATGTTTTTAATATTAGAATATATATTGATTTAATGAAGTATGTGAAAGATTTCACATGTTGGAGGTGTATGAGAACAAAAAAAAAGAAAAAATATGATGCTTCCCTTTTTGTCAGGCCGCACAAAACCATCCAGAAAGTGAGGGGCATTGCTTTCAATACTTTCCACCATTATGCTTGGTGAGTTGCAACAACTTTTCAGACCTTGTTTTTTAAGTTTTTGTCTTGGAATCACATGAAAGTTTTCAACTTATGCTCATGAGAAAATAGGAGTGGGATGTTGGATATTTTAGTATAATATCCTATTTTGCAGAAACATCTTTGTGTATATGTAGTACTCCCCCCTTTGTCTGTGTAGCCTTAGTAGTCTTACTCTTAGCCATAATTATAGTCTCTGTCGTCAGCCATGGTAGAAGCTAGTCTTAGTCCTAATAGCCTTTGTCTTACCCTTTGTCTTATCACTTTTGTATTATATATCCCTAGTCTTATTAGTCTTAGCATTCGAAGCTACCCGAAATCATAAAGAGTTGACTGAAATACAATGGACAAAATTAAATCTCAACTATATGATAAATAACATCATTCTAATATCTTTATGATGTGAAGAAATAACATTTAAAATGTAATCTCTCCGTGTGTTTCTCTCCTTCTCTTCTTATATGCATTATCTTTATATTTATTTTATTTTTAAATAACATCAATGACCCAAAATTTGATAAATTTGGCAATTAAATTGATGTTGAAAAAAAGACGTGTAATCTAACACTTTTAAAAGGATTGATTATATATTTTTTTTATTGGTCCACCTTAGGTTTGGATCAACAAACTGATTATAAATATTTTTTTCCCGACATGTACTTCCACTTTTAATGAAATGAAAGTGAACGTAACAATATCGACCATTTAATTTTTAAAAAAAATCTGGCTGTTAAATTTTTTTTCCAAGTAGGAAGATAGAAATTTGCATTCAATTGGTCAACCATTTTTAACACTTTTTGTGTCCTTTTGTTATAATATATACCTGGTGCATGTATGGACAAAAGATTATGGGCAGCCAAAGTGAACATTTTATATATTAATTAACAACGCCTTAGATTTGATTGGGCCATATGCATTTGTTTTTCTGATTAATATGCAGTCCAATGAGTCACAAGAGAGATCATTATCCAGGAATCTTACTCTTAAATAATGATATAATTATATATACTAATGTGTAAAGCAAAACATTGAACCCCAGCCTAGAAACATTTATCTTCTGTTTGGTTCCGGAATAAGCTCAAATAAGAATAAAAATAGCAATCGCTACAAGAAAAATTATTTTTTGTGACGGTTTCAAACAGTCGCAAATAGTCTACATAACCGTCACAAATCCTTTTGCGATGGTTTTGTTGTATCAAATAGCGTCGCAAAAGATGAACAGCGGGTTTTAGCCGTCGCAAATATATTTTATAACGGTTTTTCTACCGTCTTATGTTTTGTTATAGTCATATAAACTACATCTTTTGTGACGGCTATCTTTTGCGACGGATAAGCTAGCCGTCGCAAAAAACATTTTTATTTTATTTTTTGACTTTTGCGACATGGATCTAAACCGCCGCAAATAATGTTTTTTCCATTTTTTTATTGTTGCTTCATTTAGATTTTAAAAAACTTGCAATATATGGATTCACATAAAGACTTAGTCTCGAGTAGATTCACAATATCAAAAATAAAAATAATAATAAATATTTTACTAGGCATGTAAAACAACAAAGATCAACTTCTTCTCACTTGTGGAGATTGAAAATGCCAAACAACAAAGAAGCTAGAGTTCATAATTGGGTCAGTCATCCTTTAAAATATATATAAAAAAACTCACTCTCTTCAATATAGTATAAACATCAAGTCATATCTATATCCAAAATAGGATTATAATATATAGTATAAACATTAAGTCATGTCTACATTCAAAATAGAGTTATAATATATAGTATAAACATCAAGTCATGTCCTATAGTATGAATCTCTATCATTTGTCCTTAAAGAGAACCTTGCATGAATGAGATTGAACAAAATTGACTGTCCTCCATAATCAATATGCAAAACATGTTCCACATAGTAGAAAATCAGTGAGCAAAACATGGGAGATGTGTTGGGATGCTAAGGAACTATAAAACAACTACATGAAAACCTTTTATTTAATTGAGTGTAATTATGCAACTATTAACTTGCACTGAAGAGGAGTGAGGTAAAGGAGAAATGTGGTATAACAAGATTAATATTCAGATTTGAAATAGAGTGCATTAGACTTTATGCAACAAGAAAACATTTAATTAGTTAAAAGTGAAAACAAAAATATTAGCGACTGTTTCAATTTTAGATGATCTCTAGTCCTTAATTAAAAGTTTCATAAAATGATGGTATTCAGTTATCGCATTAAGTTAATTTGGGCACTACTGAAGAGTCCAACTAAGCTGGAAACAAAACCTTACATGAAGAGAAACCCATAGCTTCTTTTCATTTGTGTCTCTTGATGCACATCCAGACCCATTGCCTTGTTTTTCATTAGCCCACCTCTCATTCCAAAGCTTAAATCAACTAAAATCCTAATATTTCTCTGTTTTCAAGTTAATCTCTCGGTCCACCACTTCAGTCACATCCAATCTATTCACATTTTTTGCTTAACCATTTAACACTTTGTTTGATACTTAATTAATTACTTAGCATTGACTTCGACTACTTTCATTAGTCAGTGATGTTCTTTTTTTATATTGCTTTGCGTAGGTGTTTGTGTTTTAAGATGCCTATTTGTTGGGACATGCTTGAAAATCACTATAAAATAAAAAAAATAAAATAATGTTAAACATTCAAAAAGGAAGACGAGCATTCTAAACAAAATTTTAAACCAAAAACCACAATAAAAGAGATAACCCCCAACTCCCTACTTCACAAGGAATGACATGTCCCTGTTTAGACTCAATGTGCCTGCTCCCAAATCCCAAGTTAAATTGCCTCACGACATTTGCTTGATGAAGAATGCTCTTTGTGGATTAATATAGTTGCCCCTGTTCACTTGATGAAGAATGCCACCCTTCTTCGGCCATTAAAGTAAGTGCGGCTGAAACTTTCATTAGATTTATTATGTGCATGATGGAGCTTCACAAATTAGTGTATATATATATATATTGAACAAGCTAAGTGTTCCCATTTAAGTTCCCAATCAATCACCATTGCCATTAACATGTACACACATTCATTTGACTTGAAATATACTTTTAACTAGATAGATGTCAAAACATTCACTCCCCAATCATATTTGTTTTTTTTGGAGGTCCTCTGCTATCCACAAAAAACAATTTACCCAATACAAATCTAAACAGCGAAGGTTCGTTCAAAGTTCAAACTCGATTTCTAATGTTTACAAACACACACGCACACAAAACTTCTCAATAAGAATCACATGTAAATGATTTCCCTATTTTAAATTGTTAAAATGCATCATGAATCCTAAATCCCATCAATGACAGTCATATTATATGATTGAACCACAGAAATCCAATTCTACAAAAAATCAACAGAAGAAGATGAAACATTCCAAAAAATATCCACATCGACGATAACAAAATCTAAATATTCATTATTTAGACGAAGATGATGATATGGATTTTGAACCTCTCACATGAATTTGACGAACTCCTCGTAGTTGATCTGGACAGTCGATGAGATGAAGAAGACAGTTTGATCGAAGTCTGACAGCAATGGATCGAAGTCGGATGAAGACGGCGACGAATCGAAGTCTGAAGAAGAAGGATCGAAGTTGGACGAAATCTGACGGTGACGGATCAAAGTCGGATGGTTTGATCAATCGAAAAAGACGGCGACGACCGATCGAACGGATCAAAATTGGACGGTTTGATCGATCGAAAAGGATGGCGATGATCGATCGGACGGATCGAAATCAAGACGGAGACGACTCTAGTCGAAATTTCTATTAGGGTTTTTTATTTTTTTTATAATAAATATACAGAAGATCGGATGGGTCAGATCATAAGTGAAAAAATTGAACAGTTGGATCTAAAATTGGGTTTTTGCGATAGCCAGCATTTGTCGCAATTAATGTATTATTTGCGTCGGTAATATAGACCCGCCACAAATACATTATTAAACAGCCGCTCCACTCGGTCGCCGCAAAAGCAGAAAAGTATTTGCGACACACAAAATTTCCCGTTAAAATTTTATGCATTTGCGACGGTTTGTGTGAGCCGTCACAGAAAATCCATCGCAAAAAATATTTTTTTTCTTGTAGTGAATAGATCCCGATTTAACTCCAAAAAAATTTGGTTGGAATAACTTTGTTATCCCATTAATAGTAATGTACATGCTAACTAGATAGTGTTTTAATAGACCCTGATAATCTAGAAAAAAAAATGTTTGTTTTGCTAGATTGAAACCTATTTGTTATTTCTAGATAAATGAACATGGGTCCGGATACTCTGTTTTCTCTAGAAACAGGAAACAGGGTTTCTATCCAATAGATTTACGCCACCTATACACAACAAACGGAGGTTAAAAAAAATCATCCAAACCGTCTGCATTCAAACAGGGCACCAGATTAGACGTCAAATGGATATGTAAAAATTATATTAAGGTTATTGTATAACAAAAGAATCACAGAGTAGTCCCTCTAATTTTTTTTCTTCTCACAATCCTTCTAAATTGAATCAAACGAGTCCCACTCGTGAGACAGTGTCAAAAAAATGTACAAATTAAAGTTAAGCCATTACATTAATGTAAGAAAAGATGAATAAAAAATAAAGTTAGCCCCTCCATTCACTGTAATGATACACACACACACACACAAACACACACACACACACATATTTTTGTTATAAAAGATATCATTCAATTTACTGGACTACAAGCTTTTAATTAAAGCCATTATATTAATGTGAAAAATAGACTGAATAAAAAGTAAAGTTATCCCCTCCACTCACTATAATGAGATACAAATAAATTTTTTTTTATAGAGTGCTGTTATACAGTTTGTTTTCTAGCCCTAATTCGAGTCTCATATGCGTCGTACAAAATCACTGAAGCATATAGTCACATTAACAAGGTATATGCACCAATAATTTTCATTGAATTTTTTATAATGTATAAATGCAATTCGTTGGAGCATATGCTACATTTTTTTTATAAAAGCATCTACCTAATTAGATGATATATGCATCTATTAACGGGTATATGCATCGATAGAATTTTTTTGAAATTTTTTATAAATGTAAAAATTCAATTTATTGGAGCATATGCTATATTTTTTTTTTTTATAAAAGCATCTACCTAATTAGATGAGGTATGCTGCTTTTAAAAAATTCAAAACATGTATATACTAGAATTGAGGCTAGCAACAGAGTTGTACATAACATTATTACTTTTTATAAAAGATATGATTCAATTTACTATACCTCATACTTTAACTTTTTTTTTATAAAAGTTCATATCTCATTTCATAATATATGTAATATACAATAAATTAAAAATATGAGTGGACGACATTTGGGACTATAAAAAAGATCGAGTGTAACATTTTCTTTTTTTTATTGGAAATGCACATCCACCAATCACACTATTTATTGAATAAAAATTAGTTTTTTATTTAAAAAAATGAATAAAAATCTATATGAACTTCAAACAACATCCACACAATTTGTGACCCAATTGAAGGGATCAATTTGTGATTATTTTATTATACAAGGCCTATAATGCAATGTTTACAATTTTTTCTTTTTGATGTCTATCTGGTGCATCGTTTGAATGCAAACGGTTTTGATTATTTTTTTTAACCTCTGTTTGTTATGTATAGGTGGTGTAAATCTATTGGATGAAAACCCTGTTTCCTGTTCCAGAGAAAACTAGGGATCCAATCCCATGAACATGAGTTCCGATGGTGATAATAATTAATTTTAACGAGGGTTGGAGTCATAACTTTTAATGTCAAAATTATATCATCTAAGATTCTCACCCACATTCCAAATATATCACATCTATAACATACATTCTCATACATAAACAACTAACATAAGAGTAAAATGATCACTAAAAAATAATAAATTTTTGTTCAATTCTCATTCATTATTTATCTTTAATTTATTTAAGATGAACTAAACAATAATTCATAATGAATTAGACAATAGAAATTTAATTAATGAAATTCAGAAAAAATCATAATTTGTTATAGTTTATTCTTGATATTCAAAAATAAGAATGTAAACATAAAATTCAACAGGTGCTGTTGCTTAGTACTAATTGATAGGATGCTAGTAATTGCAATGGGTCGAGTCATTTATATCCACACTACCACCGCCGCTCTACCCCTCCCGGCCTCTCTCTTTCTCTCTCCTTTCTCCTCCCACCATGCACTTCCTCCTCTCTCTTTCTCTCTCTCCTCTTTCCTACCTTACAAGGAGGGAATGTGCTCCATCCTTAAGGGGTGGCTCTAGTGCCCCTACTCGAAAATATGGACTTAGAGATTTAACTACAATGTTTTCGGCCCATGGACTAGCCTTCCACAGGCCAAAGAGTTTGACCTTGTACTTTGTAGGCTTTCATTAGGCATAGAGTAATGTCTATTGTAAACACACTCTGTAGAGCATATTGAGTCATGAGTTTTTTTTGTTTTTTTTTTCTTTTTTGGTAGATAGCCCAGTGGGCCAAGGACACCCCATACATGAAGTTGGACAGGGATCGATCCCCAGTTGCACCGCGTGGAGCGGGTACACATCAACCACCTCGCTAGCGAGGGGAGTGTGTATATTGAGTCCATGAGTTGAAGTGGAAAAATCACCATTTAAAAAATTACATGTATTTGGATAAATCGCTATTAAATTCAATCCCTTTTACCGACCAAAATGAAATCCTATATACTTTGTTAGTCTCTTGTCCTTATTGTAATTAATTTCTTTTTTGTCTCTTGGTTATTTGCACCTTATATTCAGTGAAAATGAATCTTTATTTTTAAAAAATAATGTATTGCCTAATAATTTTGATGAGAAAAATTTGAAAGTTATAATTGAAACTTGCCCCGCTACATCAAATTTATGATTCCACCACAGCACCACTCACAAACGCGCCCTTCACCTCAGTTCTTCCCATCAAAGTCCATATCAAACATCCCATCATCAATGAAGAAAACATTTCACCAAGCAATTCATAACATATCAAAGGATAAGAGTTCCATTTGTTAGATCTTAACTCATATAAAAGGTATCCAAAGTGAGAAACATATTTATGAGCTCAGTCATCACTCCACATTGTAAATTGATGTATCGTAATTAAGAAGCACATATAAAACGATGAGTCACAAGTGAAAAGAGAGAAATCCTATTCCACATCTTGGAGGTTCAAATGCATCATCACATGCATCAAAGTATCATTAATGGTGTTTACTATTATTATGTCTTCGAAGATTATTTTAGTTCAAGATTTAGACAAAAAACAATATAAAGTATATAGTTTTCCCTTAAACTAATCTTCTCAATTTTTTATTTATTATTAGGGTTATTTAGTTTTCACCCCCTCCTACAACAAGTCAATTATTAATAACCCCCTCCAAAACACAATTTTATTATAAACCCCCTTTAAATGCTACATGGATTTGTAAAAACTCCAAATAAGTTATTTTTTGACGGAATAGGTTATTAAATGATGGATTGACAATAATACCCTCATTAAAAAATATTCTAACTTGATGGAAAAAAACCCTTTCATTAACCTAAACCCCTTTCCATCAACTTTTTTTGAGAGTACTAATTTCTTTTTGTTTTGTTGACTGTTGGGTTTTACAAAGCCAGTTAACATTTAAAGCGGGTTTATAATGATATTATGTTTTATATTTTTTTATAATAATTTTCCTATTTTAGGAGGGGTAGAAACTAAATAACATTTTTTTTCTATCAAGTTAGAGTTTTTTTAATAAGGGTATTATTATTAATCTATCATTTAATAACATATTCCATAAAAAAATAACTCATTTGAGTTTTTTATAAATCCAGTTAACATTTAAAGGGGTTTATAATAATATTGTGTTTTATAAGGGGTTTTTAATAATTTGACTGTTTTAGGAGGGGTGGAAATTAAATAACCCTTATTAGATTATTTGAATAATGTTAGAGATAGTTTGCAGGGCATTCCCACGTGTAGTAACGGCTCCAGGAATTTTCATAGATGGGGTCATTAAAAACATAATTTTCATAAATTCTTTTTAAAATCTACTATTACCATATATTTATAAACAAAACATAAACTGTTTTTTTTAAATAGAACCTACATTAATAAAAAAATAAACCATTAAAGAAAGGAGGTCAAATATTTTCAATATTAAACTTTTACAATTGTTCTCAACGAGATTTCATATTTTGAAATCATTGTATGATAATTTCATTATCAACATTATCGGCGCGTCCAATCCATTCGTCTATGATCAGCGCATCTGTCTATGTGTAGGTGATTGATGGGTTGGCGATGGAAAATAAATGTCTCAGTCTCACAATATGGTTTTTAATGGATCCCGTGATAAAAAAGAGTTCTAATACACTCGGTCCATTTGACAACCGTTTTGTAGTTCATACATTATGATAACATAATATGTACTACGCTATTATTGTATGTGAATTATCATAGTGTATGACCTAAAAATTATTATTTTTGTAGTCCATTTGAGAACCGTTTTGTAGTTCATACATTATGATAACAAAATATGTATGACCTAAAAATTTATTATGATAACATAATATGTACTACACTAATATATCTCAATATGTACTTCATTTCATATAACTATGTTACTTCAATGGGAGAACATATGATATTTTTAAATAACATAAAAATCAATGTGAACTGCAATTGGGGTTGCATAGGGGGCTGGATATATTATTTTCTAAAATAAAAAATTGGACAAGGTTTGATTGTATAAATAGGCCTCCTGATATGGTTTTATATATGGGCATCATGAATGACCCCACCACCTAAACACTGGTTTGACAAAATTTTCTAACTATGTTAGTTATTTTGCCTAATAAAAATGAATACAATGGACAACTATGTATTGTAATTTGAGATCATCACTGATAGTCTTTTCTCAAAATAAAATTGACAACTATATCATTCTAAATTGATTAGATTGGGGCCATGCCGTGCAACAACATGAGAATAATTTTTTTCTCTAAATTAATTGATCATTTCACATGTACATTTGTGCTATATGTCTTGTTCTCTAGATTTTTTTTTAAAATTTTGATGGGGTCAATTGACCCCACCCCTGATAACCTAGCGCCGCCCCTTCCCACGTGTTGAAAAAATATATATACATTCATGATGTATTACATTGATTTATTGGATGAAAAACGTGAAAAACTTGTGGGAATGTTTCACCTAAATAAAATGTCATGTTGAATGACTACTGAAATATATGGGCTGCCTGTGGGACCGTTCCAATGAACTGCATGGAAAAACGGTTTTATTATTTTGCTTGACCAGTTTCTACACGTTTATGAATATGGGTGCCGATATCCGCACCCCGAGTTACGAGAAACTCACTCTTTTTTAAAAAAAAAAAAAAATTTATGCACTGTAGCAGTAAACGGAAACCTACCCCAAAGTCGGTATTTTTTTTGACGACAGTGGTGAATGATGGTCTCCAGAGGTTCCGGCGAGTGTACCAACCCAGGTCGGCATTCCATCTTGGCGACGGTGTTGAAGTGTGGTAGCTCGAAGACCCGGTGAGCTAAAGTAAGAGAATAAATTCACATTTTTATAAATTTCAAACCAAATAAACAAATTTCACATTTAAACACATATAACAGACAGCCATAGCAGCATTTAAAACACATTAAAATATGACTTTCGCATTCTATAACAAACCATTCACGTGACTAAAAACAAAATACAAGTTTAAATTTCATAACCATTCATGTGACTATATTGATTTTTTCATATATAAAAATAAATAACATATCCAATAAAAACAATTACTCTTTTTTTCAAAAAATAAAAATAAACATAAAAATAATTTGAACATGTATTTTATAATGTAGTAATATGAATGATTCGTTATGGAATTTTGATGTGTTATAAATGCTAACATCATAATTTGATGTGTTTTAAATGCTACTATGGCTGTCTGTTATATGTGTTTAAATGTGAAATTTGTCTATTTGGTTTGAAACTTGTAAAAATGTGAATTTATTCTCTCTTACTTTAGCTTCCCGGACGTTCGGGAGATTACATTTCACCACCGTCGCCAGAGAGAATGTCGATCATGGATTGGTACACTCGCTGGAACCTCTACCGATCATCATTCACCACCATCCTTAGAAGGAATGCCGATCTCGGGGTGAGTTTCCGTTTATTGCTACAGTACATTTTTTTTTAAAGGGTGGGTTTTTTATAACTCGGGATGCGGATACCGCGCCATACCAATACGAACATGCATGTTAAACATGTTTTTCTTGGGACTAACACGCTAGGTCAAATGGATCAGGGAACAAAATTTAGAACTTGTAATTCAAAAATATAAAACTGAAGTCCTTGATAGCAGGCCAAATATGGAAAACATGAATAACGAGTGAATGATGGACATTAAATACAATGAATAAAAAAACATGAAGTGCCTAGAGATTGGTGTTTCGTCTACAATTAAATAATAAAATATCCATTTTTTTGGGTAAAAAAAAAATCCAGTTAGAGACTTGTATTTCTGCCTTCCTGATCCCATTAAATGAGTTTTTATTCTTTAAAATAATTCCTAGTATTTTTTTGTGATATACCAACTCATTTGGTCACAAATCTTATGTATAAGATTGTAACGTCTTACATTTACCTAACCGTTTATCGGATGGTAAATGAGACGCTACTAAACTTATCCAAATACAAGACTAAAATTTGCAGCTTTTTTTTCTTCTTATATGATACCAATATAATATAAATATAATAAAACCGATAATAATAAAATAAATAATACCAATGGTTTTAAATCATCAATGACTTTACAATATATCAGAGTTTTTGCGGAGACAAGATACTAAAAAGAAAATACATAATAAACTATCCCTGTGGGAGCCATCTAAACTAAACAAACATAAATAGTCAGTCGTAACTATAATTTACTCTCGAACCGCTACCTCGGAGCAATTTCTGAAAGACGTGAAAAGTTCAAACTTCATCTTAATCCTCAGAATACGCAATACCTGGTTATGAAACAACCAGCCCATATCGAATAGGGTGAGTGATTAACTCAGTGAATAAGTCCACTGACAAATTATCTTACGTGACAGTATATATAAAAATAAAGTTTTATGAAAATTAGAATTTTATTTAATAAATCTTTTATTTTATTAAATCAATTTAAAATCATTAATTTTTTTTTAAAAAATATTTTAATGTGCACGTGACCCAATCCTTGGCTCACATCAGAGAAATCATGAGAGTAAAAAAATATCATTATATATATATATATTTATATATAAAAAAAATAAGAATTTTCTTTTAAAAATCAAATTAAATTCATGAGCTTAATATAATATAATTTTAATGCAATCACGTAGCCCAATCTTTGGTCCACGTCATAGAAATCATGCAGCTTAAATGATATGACCGGATAGGGTTCTCAATCGGAAGTCCCCAAAACAGGTGTGCCAAGCCCCAAGCGACTAAATCGCTCAAAAAGCTCCCTCAAGGAGACGTCGGATCTAGAAGACGCTGATGGGTCCGCTGCCATCACTACGAGAACACCAGCACAGGATGCCCCGGTTGCTGCAGACTCCAAACAAAGGAATCCGCCACTGTAAGGAATGGTTTACCGCACCCCTCACCGATCTTCGGACTCTTCGAGTCCTAGACCTTCCTCCCCAAAGGCGAAATACTACGGGGGGATTTATTCAAGAAAATATGTCATGATATGCATCTTGATAAAATCTCCTAGGACTAGGTTGTCTCTACTAGTCCTAAATTTTTCCAAAAGTCTCGAAATAAAATTTTTTAATCCAAATGTTATTTCGAAACATCAACATCAAAAATTTATTATGTTAATTCGTGAAACATGAAGAGCATAATTCATGCTATTTTAAATGACAAGACGAAGGAATTAAATCATGCAAAATAATCATAATATAAATGCATGGAGATCACATAATATCATACAAATATAATGAACACGTGAAATTCAATGATGGAAAGAAAAACTCACATAAAATAAATCAATAGACCTACTCACCTCGAATGGACCCTAGGTCCGGAGAATGAAGCCCACAACAAAAATTATAACTTAAATAAACCAAATAAGTTATTAATCAAAACCTATAATTTAAGTCTAGACCTAATTTCCTTAATCGTAATCAATATGTATAAATCTTTATACCCAATGAGGTAAATTTATCTCATATAAATCATACAAAAGAAAATATAATAGAGCCTAAGAAGAAGATAAAAACCTACCATACATATAACCAGTCACTAAAAGACAAAACACAGAAAAAGACAAAAATCCAGAAAATTTAAAATAATAATAAAATAACGAAAATTCATAAAATAATACAAAAAACATTTTTTTTCTATAAATATAAAATATTAGTCAATAAAAATTGAAAATAAATAAAAAACTTATTAAGTATAGGTATAACTCATAACCCTAGTATTATTAAAAACTTATATTTTAGAAATCTGATCATAAATCTAATCTTTAAAATAAATAATAAATCGAAACCCTAAGTTTATGAAAACTCAAAAATCTAAATATCTAATATAGATCTAATAAAAATAATAATAGATCAAAACTCTTGTTTTTATAAAATCATAAGAATCTAACAACATAAACATATACATATTAAAACTCTAACTTGATCAAAAACTAAAAATCCCATAACATAAAAATATATTTAATCCTTAAAATAAATAATAAATCATAACTTTATTTTTATTAAAATCTTAAAAATCAAAACACCTAAACTTTGATCTAATAAATAATAAGAAAATCAAAGGATACAAAGAAAAAGATTAAATACTTTTTTTTTCTCTCTCTAACCCTCCTTCTCTCTCTCTCCTGAATACACACGGCCACAAATTTTTTCAGCCAACTTATATCACCCATAAATCTAATGTCAAAACCTAACGAAAATTACAAAACGACCCCCTAATTATTTCTGATTTACAACTAGGTCCCTATCCAAATTACAGATTGATCCCTATAATATATAATAAAATTTCAAGATTCAAAACTAGGTCCCTGAAAATCAATAACAATGAAAATTCAAAACTTAATCTTTTGAGATTCAATGTTAATGAGATTGTAACCATTTAAAATCTTAAAAATCTTAAAAAGAAAAATGTATAAAAATTTCAATATAACAATTAGTATTTCAAATTGTAAATTGAAATGGGCTCATAAAGATACACTAAATGAGTCAAAATTAAAAACACACAAAACACACTAATTTTAATTTAAATATCTTATTTATATATTTAAATCAAATATATAAATAAGAAAAAAATGCACATGTGTTACAAAGATACTAAGAGATTGCCTTTATTTATTAATTAAGGTTAAATCTTATATAATCTTATCAATTGGGTGTCCTACTTCAGTACGTCTTTAACAAAATCATCTTATATATATCTGATCTGAAATATAATACCAATATAAATGTACGTACTTCACTGATCGAAAACAAATTTAATGAGTAAATTCCAGTGAAGATTGATACATTCAAGATTATAAGCCCACTTGAGTGAAAGCTCTATAATCTCCCCTGTTTGTTAATGTAGTAATTTGGTATTGGTAATATTTTTAAATGATCTCTCGTAATATTTTTAGTAGATAAATATTTTTTATTCTTTTGATAAAATCTTCTCATGTAAACTTAAGAAGAAAGACTCGAAAACCTCAATCTCTTTAATATGTAATATTATTTTATACACAAATGTAAACATCATATCAAATATAAATCTATATAGTCCAATCAATAAATACAAAGTTGATGGAACTGAAGGAATTGATCAAATATAAATCTATATAGTCCAATCAATAAATACAAAGTTGGTGGAACTGCAAGGATTGAGAGTTACAACTGAATTTGTCATACCTCAAGGAGGGCCACATGCAAACAATATTTTCATATATGGCCAATCCTCCTTGACCTAAAACCTGTGTCTACAACTGTCACACATGTTTTTTTGAAAAGAAACCTTAGACCATTTTATAACCTAACGAATGTGTTACAATTGGTCCGAAGGGTGGAGGAGACGAGAGTGCGACGACTGGGGGTGCAAATACACGAGGCATGGCATTCCATCCCCAGTGTCAACATAAAAGAAATAGAAGAAGGGGGAACAGAAGGGAGGTGGGAACCGGAGGGGGGGGGTTGTTATGCCTCGGAGCGGCCGTCCCCAGGACCGTACTAATCATACAATATCAGGAGTCATACACGAGAAGTCAATAATGACTCCAAATAAAATGCAACAATAACCAACAAGAATCGAAATAAGGCAACAGAGAAGCGATAGCCAATTAAGGATGCGGAAGCATAAAATACAAATAAGTTTATAAATAAAAAAACATAATTACAGACCTGAATACACAAACACTGTCATGTGAGAGTCCAAGTCTAGTTCAAATATAACTATATGTGCAACACGCATGATTACTAATATATACACAAGAAAATAGGATTGCTGACAGCCTCGCAATCGCCAACCGAAAGGTGGAACGCTCCATGTACGAACAACGCCAGAGAGATGCTCCAGCTCCAAGCCAACCCAGTCTCTGGTGGATAAATAATAAACGAGAGGTGAGCTACAAGCTCAGTGAGTGGCCAAAATCCACACTCTTCAATAATAGTATAATATTAGCGTATTTTTTTCTTCAAAGGAAAAAAATAATATGGGAGAAACCCAACATAGATAAATGTCACGCAAAGACGTGACCTCACCTTACTCTCACCCTCGACCCTGAGGGAACTCTTAGGACTCTTGGGAAGGAACTGTACAGTTAACCATAATGCATACCATTACTGGATAACACAGTATTACAAGAATCTGCATCAAGGTATAACTACACTAGATGCTTCACATCATTCAGCAGATGTATAATACTTTGGACATTCTCAATATAAATGTCACGTGACAACATGACCCCAACTTACCCTCGCTCTCACCCCTAGGGGTGACATGGAACTATTGAAAACAGAAATCAGCCCGCTAAATCCCTTAATCTTCCGGTAGCCCTCTCTCAGGTAGCCCTCTTCTGGTAGTCATCTATGATAGGTCCGATGCTAAAACGGTATCAAAATATACATTGAGCATCCTACGATGTGGAGGCACAATCTATGATAGCTTCAACACCAGGTAGCTTCAACACGGATACGAGGTAGGAGAGAAGCATTCCGCGCTCACAATACGATCATCAAAGATCAACTATAATCATCTAGCAATTAATAATGCTAATGAATTCTCTTGAATTCTCATACAGATGCATCACTCGGATGCAGAAAAAATTAGTTAAGTTCTCGCACTCAATAATGGTAAGGCATGACCCTGAAGGTGGGTCATCCATGCACCTAATACAGATAGGCCAAGTATACTATCATAGCTATCAGTTAACGAACACCGATACAATAGGCGAATTCTTCTAAATTTCCATATGAGAGCATCGCATGGATGCAGAGTAGATGAACTATCACATTTGCATAGTAAAACAGAGTATGATCCTGACCACGGATCACACATATGCCTATCATAGTTGTGACTAACTAATTAAACACACACAATTATTACAAGAGAATTTCTATAATAAAAGAGATATATGGACCATATGTCCAAATAACCTATGATTAAATCATGTATATACACATTTATACAATCTAACATAGGCCACTAATAAGCTAACATAAAGGCCATACCATCAGCTAAACAGAAATGATAAATTGGCCTTGTAAATTACATTATAATATAATATATAAAGATCAAATTACGTCCCAAGTAACCTACTTCTGAGAAATTGTAGCAAAAATATATAAAACAAGCTGCGGGATACAAAAGATATAAACCCTGCCACTCAATTAGAGTGAATTTGTTAGCTACTAGTGACGAATCATCAATATGGTAAATCAATCTTATGTTTCATAGCAATGGCCAAAGAAATGATAATGTGGTTTTTAGATGAAACTATTACATTACAATGTAACATAAAGGGAATGCCATTAAGAGAAGGAAGTTAAACCCCAAAAATGCATTTCTTACCACGCAGAAAAAGGATTTGTCCACCATAGCATAAATATGAAATTCTTTAACTGGTCCGTAGCATATAATTTCAGATGACTGATTGATGACGGTTTAATGTACTCCAGACAGAACAGCTATCAACTCATTTAATCAAATCTAATTGAAAACTAACACATGCCATGATGTCTCACAAATCCAGTGATCGAATTTCTCTATCTCCATCTAATCTTAGAATAGACAGAGCATCTAAGCATGGGTTAGCTATGAGAAAATCCACTAATAATGATTTCTGACCACCTGTAATTAAGAGTTCCTTTTTCCAACAAATAATCCCTGAACGAGAAAAGAGATATTGAAAATAATATCAGATCACCATAATGATTTCCAAAAATAAAGAACCATCAATGCCAAAAGATACTAAAATGGATGAAAGTGTCTCCTACAACAAAACCCGTTAGGTTACATAAATGATAAGTGTTTCCAGAGTTGACCAACTGATGGGATACTAAATTAAAAGCATTTGACATTTCATGAAAGGAATACTTCCAGTGTCATTCAATAGAGATTATATCGGCTCAACTGCTGAGAAATGCACAATAGTCGAAAAGGGAATCTAGAATTGAAGTCACCCAAAGACTTAAAAATAAAAATCAGGGGTTAATCTAAATAAAGTATAATAGAGCACCAACTCTTAATATTGCCTTAACATGCATAAATAACTCATTGAATAATGGCCCAAATAACAAATTACATGCAGATCAGGGGTTAATTTGAACATAAAGATTAAAATGACTAACAATTACAATTATTCTCTTATATAAATCATGACAGCCATAATTCAATGACATTGAAAGAGTGAGATGCTCGAAACACTTACAAATACACACTCGCCCAGCTCCGAGCAATATGTGCATACGCTACATGCACTGCCGAGCCTAAGCGAATATCTTCGCATGCACACTGCGCACTCCGAGCATACCCGAGTACCCCAAGCACGCACTCCATCCGTTACCTCACTTGAAACCTCTACACTCACCCCGCAAGCATGAACCTCCCCATCGTCTTTGGAGAAGGAGGAGAGGGAGACCAAGAAATTCTCAAACACCCAAAACCCTTTCTTTCATACATCTCTTTTAATGGCTGCCGAGGGGTTTCTCGAGTGAGCAAAACCAAAATAAAGAAAATGGAGTGTGAGAGAGGGAGACATTAAATTGGTAAAAAAGGGTTAGGTGGGTTAAGGTAGGGAAGATGTGAGTTTAAGCCTTCATTCATCCACAAACAAGCAAATATCCTAGGTGGCATGCATTACACGGCAAATGCATTATACTCGAATAAAAAATATCCCACCTATTCAACCCAATAACGATCAAATCTGGATATCGATCGAACTGCATAATTTCTAAAACGACTTCAAAATGCGACAAAAATCTACAGGTAGCCCACTGCTAGTATCAGGAGAATAAATGTGCAGTCAGATTTTTTTTCTAAGAGCCCTAACTTTTTAAAATAAATAAAACGCGATACTTAACCTTTAAAAAGTGACACAGTCTTAACAGGGGACAGTGGGGGAAGGGGGTGAAATACATAGATTCCTCATAAGTGCAACCTTCCCCCGCTATCTGACGGCCCACGCCCACCGAGGGCCGCTCCACTCCAGTCCTTGATTAGCACCAACGTGTCCTCCCAAAGGTTCTCCATGTAGAAGCGCTGCCCCTGAACAACACATCATTCCGGGCTATCCAGATGGCCCAAAGTGCCGCCAGGATGACTAAGTGTTCAATCCCTGAGGCCCCGGTATGGGACTGAAGCATACGATCCCATAATTCCTCCAGGTTCGAGAAGGACATAGGGAGCAGGACCGCGGTGCCAAGTAAATTCCTCCAGGTTACACATATGTTAAATGAAAATTTGGATAGTGTAACATTATCCATTTTATTATCATAGACATTGAAATGCATTGAAATGTGGGAGAGCCCATTTGGAAGCATGTGCACATAAACAAGTAACACTTCACCTACATTGCTTCGAATGTTATTTATTGTTGAAATTATTGAATGGTGCAAAAGGGCAAGTTCGCCCTAGAGAGTGTTATGGAATACATTTACCCCCTGTTTGGGGGTAGAACATATACAAAGAATACAGGAGAATATAAAAAAAAAAACTATTGTTTGGTAGAATAAACATTGATAGCGCACTATGTTTAGATAAGCTAGGATAAAATATGATAACTATTATTATTAGAAAAGGTTGAAATTGCTAATCAGGGCTTATTTATGCCAATGGATAAAAATATCTTTTCTGTCATTTTAAAAAATTTATCTCACCTAACAGTCTCTGCACACATTCAAAAACTATCAAATATATCGTATCACACACACATCTTCATACTTATTCTCATACACAAATAATTTATGTAGGAGTATAATTGTCATTTAAGAAATCATAAATTCTTATCCATATCTTATTTATCACTTAACTTTATTTTATCCAAGGTGAACTAAACAATAAAAAGATTACTTTTACATTTTGCAATGAGAATAACAGAAAAAAAAACAAAAAAAAAATTACCTATTCAACATGGATTATTATATATCCCAATATAGCTATCAAATGTGAATAACCTTATGTCACACCTCAAACGAAGGGTTAAAGAAGCATTTTTATCTTGTTTTTAAGGTTTAAAAATCAATATTTAAGATAGTTATATATATTCATTTATTTTTTTCATCCAAGCATGTTTTATTTATTTATTGATTCTTATTTCAGCCAATTCTATCATTATTCTTCAACTCGACACCCCTGTAAACTTATTACGATGGTTTATTATGATGTCACTCTATGCATAAAAATATAAAATTTTGACATATGTTGATCCCCATCAAATCAAGTCACAGTTTGTTTATTGACTGTCTTGAAGTCAATCAATATTGGTTTTAAAAATAATGAACAATGTCAAACCTAATAAATTGTGGAAAGCACAGAGAAGTCCGCATGTCTTTTTTCTCTACTTTTCTCCCACCCGTATCTATTAATTGGATCCAGAATAGTGTTAATGCATGCATTCACGCATCATAGTTTCAATCATTAACTGTCGTATTGTAACGCCCCGTATTTATCTAACCGCTTATCGGACGGTAAATGGATCGCTACTAAACTTATCCAAACACAAACCAAAATTTATACTTTTTAAAAAAAAACAATACTAATATAATAAAAACTAAAAGTGATAAAATATGAAAATAATATCCAAAAGTTATAAATCACTAACGGTCTTATAGAATATCAGAGTCTGACATAAATAAAATACTAGAATGAAAAGACACACTAAACCACCCCTGTGAGAGCTATCTAAACTAAAATAGATCCAAATAGTCGGCTGCGACTATTATTTATTCTCCGAACATTGCTACCTCAAGATCCTTAGAGTGTATGAAAGGTTAAAACTTTGTCTTGATCCCCAGAAGATGAGCTACCTGGTTATAAAACAACCAGCCATTTGGAATAGGTGAACAATTAACTCAGTGAATAA
This sequence comes from Acorus calamus, assembly GCA_030737845.1. Lineage (NCBI taxonomy): Eukaryota > Viridiplantae > Streptophyta > Magnoliopsida > Acorales > Acoraceae > Acorus > Acorus calamus. The sequence goes on along the minus strand of CM060864.1, from coordinate 5,340,485 downwards.
GCCCACTGACAAATTACTTCATATGATAGTTACATAAAAAATAAGGTTTTATAAAAATCAGAATTTCATTTAATAAATATTTTATTTTATTAAATCAATTTAAAATCATAAACTTGAAAAAAATATTTTAATGCACACGTGGCCCAAATCATTGGCCCACATCAGAGAAATCATGAGAGTTAAAAAAAAATATCATTATATATATATATTTATATATATATATATAAAAATATAAGAATTTTCTTTTAAAAAAATCAAATTAAATTCATGAGCTTAATAAAATATAGTTTTAATGCAATCACGTGGCCCAATCCTTGGTCCACGTCATAGAAATCATACAGCTTAAATGATATGACCGGGTAGGGTTCTAAATCGGAAGAACCGTTCCCCAAAACAGGTGTGTCAAGCCCCAAGCGACTAAATCGCTCAAAAAGCTCCCTCGAGGAGACGTCGGATCTAGAAGACGCTGATGGGTCGCCGCTGCCATCACTACGAGAACACCAGCACAGGATGCCCCGGTTGCTACAGACTCCAAACAAAGGAATCCGCCGCTGCAAGGAATGCTTTACCACACCCCTCACCGATCTTGGGACTCTTCGAGTCCTAGACCTTCCTCCCCAAAGGCGAAATACTACGGAGGGATTTATTCCAGAAAATATGTCATGATATGCATCTTGATAAAATCTCCTAGGACTAGGTTGTCTCCACTAGTCCTAAATTTTTCCAAAACTCTCGAAATGAAAATCTTTAATCCAAATATTATTTCGAAAGCATAAGCATCAGAAAATATATTATGTTAATTCTTAAAACATGAATAGCATAATTCATGCTATTTTAATGATATGATGAATGAATTAAATAATGCAACTTCATTCAACGAAAATGCAATTTGATCAATGTGAAGAAAATATCCAAATCATGCAAATTTATCAAAATATAAATGCATGGATGACACATAATATCACACAAATATGATTGGCATATGAAATTCAATGTTATAGAGCAAAAGCTCACACGAAATAAATCGATAGGCCTACTCACCTTCGGTCCACGCAAGCATCAACGATACACATTCGCACGTTGATAACCTAGCATAACAATTATACAATAATAGATCAGAAATAATCAATCACGACCCAAACAACTGACAACCAACTTATAACAGCACTATGCCCAATAATCCCAAAATCCGATATCTTATAGACCTCACTTTAAAGTCCTAATAAAAATCCCAACTTCGAAAAAAAATTAGAATACTCATATACTCACAATGATCTGATCCGATAATCAATATCCATTTATTCCGTAAGACCCATATGATCGATCAATTCTCGAATAAATATTTGGACAAATCCAATAAGGCTCAACTATAATTCCATGATCGAGTAACTCAAATCCAATCAATTTACATCCAAATAACAACAATATCCAATCAATATTCATTGATCCCACTAATCCAAATTATCGATTTAAGATTCTATTTAAGTTCTCAAGATCAATAAAATCATCAAAACCCGCAAAACAAACTATACTTCATTAAACATCAAATTTGGGATCATCTAAATCTCTAACATTCATCAAACTTGGTCATCAAGCTAAATATTTGAATTTCAATAAACTGCACAGAAATCTTTCAAAAACCATAACTTTCTATTCATAACTCCGAATTGGACGATTAATGATTCGTTGGAAAGCTCTTTTTAAAACCTATTTCTGTTTGTCAAATACATTTTTTCCAGAAACGACTCTATCATAGTCAAACATACGATTTACGTCCAAGCATAAAATCAACCCGAAAATGGCCATTAAATCCCCAAAACTAATAAATGATCTTAAGAATTCCTTTGAGATACATAAAAATCAAATCAAATAATCATTAAATTAAATCAATCAAACCCTAACCCTAATCCATCAAACTTCTTCCCCAAACAATTACTTGACGTAATCATATCCTAACAAAAATAAATTAAAACTAACAAAATCAATAGGGAATGATATCTCACCTTAGATCCGGTTACACCACCCACCATCTCCTAGGGTTAGGTCATCACAACCCTTCATAACTTCTGAGATTTAGATGAAAAACCCTAACCCAAACATATTATTTAAAAAACATATTATTTAAAGGGGTTTACCGAAATTACAAAACGACCCCGAAGTGTTTCCAGTTTACAATGACGTCCCTATCTGATTTACAAACAGATCCCTATCCGATTTACAGAAAAGTCCCAGAAGGCTATAAAAATGTATTCTGGATTCGCAACTAGATCCCTAGACCCAATAACTTAACACTAAGCCTAAAAATCAAATTTTTCGAACTCCGAAGCTCACCAATTCTCAATCAAAGTATCTTGACACTATAAAGATCTATAAAAAAATATAAAATAAATATTTTAAAATCAATTTATAATTATTATAATTATAAATCAAATTAGACTCATTTGGGCCCATCGCCAAATCAAAAAAATGAAATATAAAAAAAATCAAATTTAAAATTTCTATTATATATTTAAAATAAATATATAAGGCCAAAAAAATACCGAAACGTTACACGTATCTCATTCACTTAATTAAGAAATAAAAGCTATTATATTGAATGGGTGATGAAATCTATGTACTGATTTATATATATGGAATTGATTAATTGGTCTGTGCTCAAGGCGAATTTCATGAAGAACAATTCAGGATGACATGAATGGGTACATGTGGAATGGTTGGCATGAACATGAACATGCATGAAGACCAAGAGTTGATTACTGTATGATATAGCATGGCACCATATAATATTCAACTATTATCTTTATTTGAGACCTGTGTTATTTGTTGCAGGTTTTTATTTTAGTAAAATTTTAGGACTCCTGCAGTCTTTGCATCTTTTTCGAAGGTATATATATGCTTGAGTACTGAATTAAATGAAGTCTATGTCAAAACGAATTGAATGCATATTTTTGTATTTTCTAGTATAAACACACTTTATATTTTCGTATAGAAAATGTTATAATCAATCATTCCTCTAGTCACTTTTGTAAACCAAAATCTGTTTTGAAATTTTTTTTTGAAATGCACACACACATAATAAAACATCATGTATAAGAGCGTTTATATAAAAGTCGTCAAAATGAATTAGAAACGGTTTTTAACTTATGATGATGGTTATAAACTGTCACTGTAACATACTTCTCTTGTAGTGACACTTTATTAGATAAATATATATTTTCAAAAAAATTTCCCACAACCTACCTTTTCATTTATTTATCGGACCCCCAATAGAGGGGTCGAAGACAGAATGGAAAGAAAAATCAAATAAAAATTACTTTAATTGTCTAGATTATTGATCTACTAGGTACTGTGCTAAGTCACACCCCAAATGCAAATGCAGTTATAATATTTGAATAATGTTATACACCATCCATTTTTTAACTCCATTTTTCTACCTGGTCCGTTTTGATTTTTTTTTTTTTATAAAAATAATATATCTCATTGATCTATATGTTCATGTAAAAGATGAATGATATATTTTAATGAATTATATATATTTATTTATATAAATTTTTTACCAATATATACTCTATAATGTGATAACAGGTGATTAATGAAGTATATATGACAAAAAAAAAAAGACTGTGTATGATGTTTAATTTGTCTGTCACACCCATGGTGAACGTAAATGATGATGAAACGAGCAATAGAGATGTCACATTCCATTCAATTTACAACACCGATCCTAAACCATCCCCAAAAAAACAAACTAAAAAAAACCCAAAATTTTAATAGTCTTCAAAAACTTCAAACTCTCTCTTGAAGACCTTCAATAGAGACCTTCAATATTCCACTCCCTCCCTCCCCCAACTGTTCCCCAACACTTCCCATTTATTACTCTCTTTCTCTCTCCCTCCCAAAGCTCACCAAGTAAAAGTCCTTCCACTAGCTCTCACTTTAATGAACACCACCAAATCTCTCTCTATGTATACTCTCCCCCCTTTCACACCACTACCACAACACCACCACCATTAGCAACCATGAAACCTCTCCAACCAATACAACTCCTCCAACTCTCCTTCTTCACCCTCCTAACCCTAACCATCACCTCCCACTTCCTCCTCACCTTCCTCTCCTCCCACCCCCACCTCCTCCTCTCCCTCACATTTTGCTTCCTCCTCGCCCTCCTCGCCCGCCTCGCCACCCGTCCCCGCCCGGTCCTCCTCTTCGACTACGCCTGCTTCACCCCCCCTTCGACCGCAAATGCAGCCTCGAAGCCTGCGAATACTTCGTCCGCTGCACCCGCCGTTTCACCCCCAAATCCGAGGACTTCATGCGCGGCATCCTCCGCAAGTCCGGCCTCGGCGATGAAACCTACGCTCCCCCCTTCATCTTCAACGCGGACCACAATGCAAACCACGCCTCCGCCATTCAAGAAGCCGAGGAGGGCATGTTTGTTAACATTTTGTGTATTATGTGGCATTTACATGTTTGCATTTAATTAGTTACTAGATGTTACTCCACAAGAAAAATATTTATGAGAATAATTGAAAGGTGAACCAATTAAATAATGGCATCCAAAATATTTTATAGACAATATAACATACGTTGTTATTTTGAGATGTTTCAATCTTCATTCATGTACAAAACTCCATTTTAATGTTCAATGGAGTAATGAGAAAACTCAATGCCTTTGGTGGTTATAAGTTATGAAAAACCAAAGGTCATTAGAAACTCATGGATTAATGAGAATACTTATGTTTGTATTCATGTATAACTTATGGAATAATGGAATAAGTTATGGAAATACTAATGGTCTTTAATGGGAAGACCAAAGTTGATGAAGATATCTATATAAGGGTGAGGTCCCAAGTCATACTCTCACACTTACACATTCACGATTTGTATGAGAAATTCCTACACCACATATTGCTATCCATTAAGCTAGGTGAGAGTAGTGACTTGAAGACCTCAACCAAAGAAAGTTAAGTTTTGAGTTCTTTTGGTACACCACTCACCTTGATATCATGGAAAAAGATTAGTATGAATTATATAGTATTGTTTTGCACAAATTCACTATGTTTTTATGCATCAAAATTATATCCTTAAAATTCCGCATAATGTTAAAGTCTAACAATTGGTATCAGAGCCTACCAATTTTGATGTATGAAACATATTACGGTGAATTTTTATTATGCATGTCCGGTATAGTTTTTTGTCATGTTTGAGTAATAGTGAAGGACATAAACATGCATATGACGTAATGAAATGTTAATGATTAATCAACACTTGTTAAAATTTTCCTTGTTATGTGTCGGCGATCATGTCATGGTTTATGAGAGTTAATTCATGAATTTTATCTCATGCTGTCATGCATGAATGTATTTCAGTGCATCTCTTTTTTCATTGATGGTGCATGAATTATATTTTGTTTAAATAATTATATTATAGACACATGCTGGGGTGATCATGTTATGCTTTATGTTATGATCTATGAGAGTAATTTTATTTCAGTGCATATTTAATTCATGATGCATGAATTATATAAGAGTTAAATAATTCATGAAATTTTTAAATATGATTTATCTTGTTAATATATCCTTATTTCGGTGCATGAATTATATAAGAGATAAATAATTCATGTTATGGTTTATTATTTAACAAGTGATTAATAAAATATGATATATGTATATCTATATATTTTGTTGTTATATGATTGGTCATATTATGTTAAGTTTCATATCTAGTGTTGATCAACCCACGGAGGGTCATCTCTATATATGATTTAAGTTTTTAAGATAGGAGATGATGGATAAAATAATATCAATGAAGTTTTTCTACCTAACGGTATTAAACTTCCTTATGATTCGATAATTTTATTTTAACCATAATCTCATTTTGATATTGATCAACTCAATAGAGGGTCATCACTATATATGACTAAGTTTTAAAATAATAGATGATAAATAAAATAATATCAATGAAGTTTTTCTACCCAACGGTGTTAAATTTCCTTATGATTTGATAATTTTATTTTAACTATCATCTCATTTTGATATATATTATTGTAATTCGGTCAAATGGAAGAATTATAATAATATATATTTATGCTTTACAATCAAATTATTGTTCGGCCCAACGGAAGGACTATAATTATAATTTGATATTTGATATTGTAATTCGGTCCAACGAAAGAATTACAATAAATTGAGATTAAGAAAAATCTAACTAATCATGTATTTTGGTTAGATTGTTTAATGTGTGGTGTTGAATTTATTCATGACATGGAAAAATAATTTATTATTTTGCAGCAATGAACCCTACTGCTATCACTAGTTATTTATCTGGTATTGAAGCTTTGAGTGGGACAAATTTTAAGAAATGGAAGGAGCAAATTAATATTGTTCTCGGCTGTATGGATTTAGACTATGCTTTAAGAGAGAATCCTCCTGCAGAGCTCACTACTGAAAGTAGTGAAAATGAATAAGTTTTGTATGAAAAGTGAGAGCGCTCTAACCGCATGAGTCTAATGATTATGAAAGGTTCTATCACTCCTGCAATTCCTGGAGCAATCCCGGATTCAGATAATGCAAAGAGCTACATGAAGTCAGTCGAAGCACAATTTGCATCAACTTCCAAATCTTTGGCAAGTACCCTTATGATTAAAATGATGACAATGAAATATGATGGTCGTAGTGGTGTTCGTGAGCATATCATGAAGATGAGTGATATGGCCTCTCAATTAAATGGAATGGACATGGCAATTTCTGAAGGTTTTCTTTTTCACTTCATAATGATTTCTCTTCCTGTGCAATTTAGTCCTTTTAAAATTAACTACAATACGCAGAAAAAGAAGTGGAAGATGACTAACCTAATTGCCATGTGTGTTCAAGAAGAAGAGAGGCTTAAAATTGAAAACCCAGATATGGCTCATGTCACCATTGCAGGTCCAAGCAAAAAGGCTTTCAAGAAAGGCAAGGGTAAGAAAATAAAGAAAAATAATGAAAATTCTCCAATGGGCAAAAGGATGAGAGTAAGGTACGCTGTCACTTCTGTCACAAGAAAGGTCATCTGCGAAAAGATTGTGCTGGTTTTAAGGCTTGGTTGGAAAAGAAAGGTAAAACCCAATGCTTTGTATCTTATGAATCCTATTTAGTTAATGTTCCACCAAATACTTGGTGGATTGATACTGGTGCGAGTATTCACATAACGAATTCCATGCAGGGATACCTTACAAGCAAGAGACTAAATAAAGGAGAGCGAACCATAACTTTGGGAAATGGAACAGAAGTAGATGTTGAAGCCATTGGCACTCTACGTTTGGTTTTAGATACTGGTTTTATTATGGACTTAGTAGATACAGTTTATGTTCCTGTATTTACTAGAAACCTTATTTCAGTTCCAAAACTTGATTCTTATGGTTATGAATTAAGATTTGGAAATAATAAAGTATCTTTGTTCTTTAATTCCCATTTGGTTGGCTCTGGTATTTTGCATGGTAATCTTTATTCATTGAATTTAGATTACAATTATGCACAGTCTCTTTTATCCTTCCATGTGAATGATGTAATTTCTAAGAAAAGAAATCGAGTGAATGAAAATTCATCCATGTTGTGGCATAAAAGACTAGGTCACATATCAAGAGAAAGGATGGAACGTCTTGTTAAAGATGGAATTTTAAATTCACTTGATTTTTCTGATTTTAATACTTGCATCGAATGTATCAAAGGAAAATATACAAAGATTAAGAAAAAGGGTGCATCTAGGGTCACTGAATTGTTAGAATGCATTCATACTGACATTTGGGGACCCTATCCAACTTTAACCATTAGTGGGCATAAATATTTTATTAGCTTTATTGATGACTTTTCGAGGTATTCTTACGTGTATCTTATTCGTGAAAAATCTGAAGCACTGGATGTTTTTAAAATCTATAAAGCTGAAGTTGAAAATCAACTTTGTAAACAGATTAAAAGTGTAAGGTCCGATAGAGGTGGTGAATATTATGGAAGATTCACTGAATCGGGTCAAAATCCAAGTGCTTTTGCCATATTTTTACGAGAGAATGGAATTGTCGCAAACTACACAATGCCTGGTACTCCCGAGCAGAATGGTGTAGCCGAGCGACGAAACCGTACTCTAATTGATATGGTGAGAAGTATGATGAGTAAAACAACCTTGCCTGAATTTCTGTGGGGTGAAGCTTTGAAAACTGCTGTACACATTCTTAATCGTGTTCCTAGTAAGGCTGTACCCAAAACTCCTTATGAATTATGGGTTGGTAGGAAACCGAATTTGAATTATTTACGTGTATGGGGGTGTCCAGCTGAAGCTAAAATTTTCAACCCACAGATAAAGAAGTTGGATTCTAGGACTATAAGTTGTTATTTCATTGGTTATCCTGAAAGATCAAAAGGTTTTCGATTTTATTGTCCTACTCATAATACTAGAATTATTGAAACTAGAAATGCTGTGTTTTTAGAAAATGAGGATTTTAGTGGGAGTATTGAGCCTAAAAATAATACCTCAATAAATAACCATAATTTACCGGTTATTCAAGAAAAAGAGGTATCCACACCAATAATGAAAATGGTGGGAATCAAGAGGCTACCCATAATGAAGTTGAGCATATCCCAATTGTAGAAGTAACTTCACGTAGATCACAAAGAGAGAAAAGACCTGCTATATCAAATGACTATGAAGTTTATCTTAATGAGTGTGATTATGATGGCTTGGAAAATGATCCAATTTCTTATGATCAAGTTATAAAGAGTCATAATTCAACTCTATGGTTGAATGCCATGAAAGAAGAGTTGAAATCTATGGAAGACAACAAAGTTTGGGATCTTGTAGAATTGCCCAAAGGAATCAAAACTGTTGGTTGCAAATGGATTTTTAAAACCAAACGTGATTCCAAGGGCAATATCGAAAGATACAAGGCCAGATTAGTTGCAAAAGGATACACTTAAAAAGAAAGGATAGATTACAAAGAAACATTTTCACCTGTTCCTAAAAAGTATTCCCTTAGAATAGTCATGGCTTTAGTAGCTCATTACGATTTAGAGCTGCATCAAATGGATGTTAAAACTGCATTCTTAAATGGTGACTTGCATGAAGAGGTTTATATGAACCAACCTGAAGGTTTTCTGAATAAAGGCAAGGAGAAAAATGTATGTAGGCTTAAGAAGTCCATATATGGTTTAAAGCAGGCTTCTAGACAATGGTATCTTAAATTTCACGAAGTTCTCATTGCTTTTGATTTCAAAGAGAATTTAGTGGATCAATGCATATACCTTAAAGTCAGTGGGAGTAAAATCTGTATTATTGTATTGTATATTGATAACTTATTGCTAGCAAGCAATAATATGGGAATGATTCATGAGACCAAACAATTCCTATCTAGGAATTTTGATATGAAAGATCTTGGTGAAGCATCATTCGTGATTAGCATTGAGATTCACCGAGATAGGTCTCGTGGGTTGTTAGGATTATCCCAAAAGGCCTATATTAAAAAGGTTCTTAAGAGATTCAAAAAGCAAAATTGTTCAAGCAGTGTTGCCCCTGTTGTTAAGGGTGACATATTTTGTGAACAACAATGTCCCAAAAATGATCTTGAAGTGGAACAAATGACAAACATTCCATATGCTTCTGCAGTAGGAAGTATTATGTATGCTCAAGTATGCACTTGTCCTGACATAGCTTATGTAGTGGGTTTGCTTGGTTGATACCAAAGTAATCCAGGTATTGAACATTGGAAAGCAGTGAAGAAAGTATTGCGTTATTTGTAAGGCACTAAGGACTACATGCTTACATACAGAAGAACAGACAATCTTGAAGTCATTGGTTATTCTGATTCTGATTATGCTGGCTGTAAAGATACTAGAAAGTCCACATCTGGTTATCTTTTCATGTTAGCTGAAGGACCTATTTCATGGAGGAGTAATAAGCAAACGCTCACAGCTTCTTCTACCATGGAGGCAGAATTTGTAGCATGTTATGAAGCCACATGTCATGCAATATGGTTAAGAAATTTTGTCTCAGGGTTGCACGTTGTTGATTCAATTATGAAACCCCTGAGATTATATTGCGATAATGATGCTGCTGTGCGTTTCTCCAAGAATAACAAAACATCTGGAGGATCGAAGCATATCGATATTAAGTACTTAGCTGTAAAAGAGAGAGTTCATAATGGAATTGTTTCGATTCAGCACATAAGTACTTTACTCATGCTAGCAGACCCTTTGACTAAAGGGCTTCCACCAAAGCTCTTTAATGATCATGTTGCGCGCATGGGCTTGGTGAAAGCTTATCAAATTTAGTCTAAAATGAGTATGATGTTATGTGATCACATTATGTTGTAAATAATGATTTTATGAATTAATGATAAAGTTTATGTTACTTTCATGCATCAAATTGTGCACATCTAGATGCTTAAAAATAAATTGGACCATTTTGGATGAATTAGCATATCACCATAACTTTGCTAATGTCATCAAAATCTCACAATTCATATCAATAAAATTACTAACATTATAACCATTGAAGAATCTTGAATTGATGGATAATTCAATAATTTCAATGATTTGGTATTAGTGATTTTATGGGGCATAATTTAACTGTGAGGGATGCAAATTTTCTTTAGGAGTTTATGCCATTTTAGAATCTAGTAAAAAAAAATATAATCATGTCAGGCCAAGTGGGAGATTGTTAACATTTTGTGTATTATGTGGCCTTTACATATTTGTATTTAATTAGTTACTAGATGTTACTCCACAAGAAAAATATTTATGAGAATAATTGAAAGGTGAACCAATTAAATAATGGCATCCAAAATGTTTTATAGACAATATAACATACGTTGTTATTTTGAGATGTCTTCATTCATGTACAAAACTCCATTTTAATGTTCAATGGAGTAATGAGAAAACTCAATGCCTTTGGTGGTTATAAGTTATGAAAAACCAAAGGTCATTAGAAACTCATGGATTAATGAAAATACTTAAGAAGGTTAAGTTTTGAGTTCTTTTGGTACACCACTCACCTTGATATCATGGAAAAAGGTTAGTATGAATTATATAGTATTGTTTTGGACTAATTCACTATGTTTTTATGCATCAAAATTATATCCTTAAAATTCTGCATAATGTTAAACTCTAACAATGTTCGCCTCCATCAACTCGCTCTTCGCCAAGACCGACATTGACCCCTCACGCGTCGACGTGCTTATTGTCACGTGCGGGGTGTTCACGCCGTCCCCGTCGCTCTCTTCGATCATCATCAACAAGCATGGCATGAACCCTTCCGTCAAGACCTTCAACTTGAACGGCATGGGCTGCAGGCTGCAGCTCTGGCGTCACGTCGATCGACTTGGCGGCGAAGATCTTGAGCAAGCACCGTTCGATCAAGTACGCGCTCGTGGTGGTCACGGTGAGCATAAGTTTGAACTGGTACTTCGGGGAGAATCGGTCCATGCTCGTCACCAACTGCATCTTTCGCGTGGGTTGCGCCGCCGCGCTCGTCACAAACAACCCCTCAGCGCGCGCCAAAGCAAAACTTTAGCTCGTACGCGCGCTCCGCACGCACCACGGCGCGGACGACCGCGCGTACCGCTCGGCCATGCAGGAGGCGGACGCGGAGGGGGAGGTCGGGGTGGCGTTGATGAAGGACCTCATAAGAGTGGCCGGGGAGGGACTGTGTGCGCACGTGCGGGCACTCGCGCCGCACGTGTTGCCCTTATCGCAGGTAAGTCTGTCAATGAATCAGATACATTGATATTCATATTCTATCCTAATCTTTTAGATACCTTGGATTCAAATCTCTTTGGATACGGATGAACGAACAATTCAAAAACATATATCAAATATATGGATAAATATAAATTCTAATTTGAATAATCAAGTGATATATTAGATAAATAATGAAAATTAAAATTAAGATTTTAATGTTTATTTTTTTTCAATTATTATACATTGAAAATTTAATAATGATATATTATGATTATGATTCATCATACAATATATAAAACAAACATATATAATTTTATAATATATTCAAATTCAGATTTTTTTTATCGGGTATTCTAATATATATATTCACATTCTGAATATTTGAATACGGATGCGGATCAGATACAAATATTTTTCAGAAAATTGACAGAGTTATTGCAGGTGCTCGCGTATGCTTGGCACGTTGCGGTGTCGTGGATGTTGCGGGACGGGGTGCGCAAGCCTTACGTGCCGGACTTTGGGAGCGCGTTCGAGCACGTGTGCGCACACCGGGGGGAGGGCGGTGATCGAGGCAGTGGCGGCGGTGATGAGGCTCAGGGAGGAGGTGACGGAGCCGGTGCGGATGACGCTTCACCAGTTCGGGAACACGAGTAGTTGATTTGTGTTTTATGAGCTCGCGTACTATGAGGCGAAGGGGAGGGTGCGGCGCGGGACAGGATGTGGATGCTGGCGTTTGGGACAGGGTTTAAGGTTTGTAGCATTGTGTGGAAGGCCATTGATGATGTGAAGATGGGGAGTGATAATCCTTGGAGGGATTGCATCCATAGATACCCTCTTAACACTTGGGGAGGGGGAGGGGGGGGGGGGATTGGGGGGGAGATTTCATATCATGTATATACTCATAAGAATCCTATCTGTACGTGTTTGGATAAAGACTTTATTTATCAAAGAGTTAAAAATTTTAATGGACACGTATTGAAAGAAATTATGTCATAAGTAGTGATATGAAATTTTTCTTGAGCATAGTTGTGAGACGTGTGATGGTAGAAGTGAAAGAAAGAAATTATATGTAAATGTTGTTTGAACACTTTGAAATAAGGATACATTTCTTTGTCTTTTTTGTTAGTTGTTACTATTTTTAATTACCATCTCATGTGAATATTGGAGATGAATGGGTCGTGATATCCATAATATAGTAGTTTTGGTTATTGTCGTTAATAGTTTGTTTTGCTATTATTTCTTTTATTATTTGTTGGAAATATTGAGTTAGTTGGAAAGGGTTGGTGGTAAAGGACATACATGTTATATCACTTATTTACTGGAAAGTGTAGCTCAACTGCATTTTGATTTTATTTTTTTGAATTATATACCTAACTAATGAAGTATATATTTTTTTAAAATAATTAAAGTACATACGATATGAATTATACATGTATTTTTATATTTTTGTATCAGAGTATATATACTAACATATTGGAGTATATAATTAATGTGTTAGGTGATATTGTATAATGTGTTAATGATGTAGCGATTGCAAACCATGGGTTATAAAATAAAGCGAGTGTATGAGTGCCCTTATTTACTCACTGATTTTGGGGAGCTATGCACAATTTAATGACTTTGATTTTAGTTTTATTTATGGGTGTTTTTTTTTTTTGAAACTTAGTTTTATTCATGGGTGTTCATACATGATCACTGTATTCTGTTCAACTAAAGTATTTTTTATTATACATTCAATCCATTGGAGTATGTATTGTTTTATTTTTTTCTTTTTAAAAAAGTGTAAATACTTCAACAATGTCCGACTATATATATATGAGACTACAAATAATAATTCTTTAGCCCAATGTTTTGTCCAAACATATTGATGCAAATTGAAATTATGGTGGTTATGATTTTTATTAATATTTTATTTAGATAATCATTTTAGATTTTTTCCATGTAACAATAAAATTATCTGTGGATTTAATTAAAAATAAGTTTATTAGGATTTATTGGATTTCGAAATATCATGTTGATATACAAATTTGGTGTGCGCGGTCTTTCATGAGTATCTAAAAAAAATTCAATTTTTAATGCGTTTTGTGTATATATAGTTTTGGAAATAAAAGATAAAAAAAGCAGACTTCAATGCATTTCAAAAACTAATTATTCGTCCATATCAGTCAGTCAGTAACCTATAAGAAACGTTCGCTATACAACTTTGTAAATTATGTAGAAGCGGATTCAAAATATGTCTGATTGCATCATGAACTAAAGCATTCGAGAGGCTATGACTTTATGTCCTTCTCGCATACTTGACCAATTTTTCAGCAGCCTTCACCTGATAGCAGTTGACGTTGCAAAATGTAATCTTATCCATATTTAATTCACATGCCCGAATGGATGTCACCATTTGCTGGAGAGAAATTGAACATCCATGACATCCATAGGACTCCTCCATAGGTTTATGAGTCCTCCCCAGTCCGAGCAAACTATCAAAGCGTTTTGTTCTTATCTTACTTCCTGGCCACCTAAACACTTATTCATTGCTTGTCTTCTTTACTATAATGTCTCAAAGTGCCAACTGAGTTACAACAATATATATATATGGTTTACTAAATAATTGATAATCCAGTATGACCACAACTACACTTTTTAAAAATGTTCTATATTTTAGGTACAGTTTGATAAGAGGATAATATTTTAAGAAAAAACTTATGGCAATTTTAAGAGATGCAAATCCATAAATTAATCATTACACATATTTGTCAAAATCAAGATAGGACTAGGAAACAATAAATGTGAAATTAAATAAGAAAATTTATTTTCAATTCAAAATGTGAAAAAATTTAATTTTCATTCTTGTATAACAAACAAGATATATTGATATTTGATCACTCATAAGGTCACTTGACTCACTTGTCCTGTTTCTGTCACTTTATCTCCTTCAAACTTGACCTAGGGAATTAGATCATTACTTTGGTGGTAGTGCATACTGAAATATAATTATATATGCTACACCAATATAATCATATTTTCCTCTCGATTAGTGTCCTAACATAAACAGAGAATATGGGTGAATGCATAAAAGCCCTTATTCGTCGTTTGTTTGGCGTGAATAAATTATGATAGCTATATCTGAATAATCTAGGATAAAACATGATAAAAATTCTAATAAAATGTAAGAATAGTTTATCATGGCTTATCTATCATTGAGAATAAAAATACCTCTCACCACCGATACTCCCTTATTTAATCTGGACCATTTGATTAGGGGATCTCGCCACTGTGAGTTAATAAGGACCACACAAAATAAACCAAAAAATCAGAGCAATCCTGACCATCCAAAATCCACTGGTTTTTCACCATCTGCATACACGTGTCCAGAGAACATTCCATCACACTTACTCTCCCATTTAACATTTTGGTGAAAACCATTCGAAGTAATCTCTCTCACTGGATTCCCTCTGCGGAAACATGGAAACCCTAGCTCTTTCTCCCTTCGATTCACCATGACCACCTCGTCGTCGTTTGACTTTGTGTAGATCGACGTTCGGGCTTGTCTGTGGGGCTCTTGAGCAAGGTGGCGAATTGAATCACCTCCAGCTAACCGCATCGTTCTCATCACAATCATTCATATACATATAACATATATAAGCAAATTAAATGAAACAATGTGATACAAGGTTATGAATATTTGATACAAATATGACATTGCCAACATATATGATTTATTTTTAAAAAAATTTAGTTTTAAGTCTCCGTAAACTATAGGATTTAGCGATCATCCATCACTTCTTCATATTTAGGTTTTAGTCCCTACATTTAAATGATAATTTAGGAATAGGCCCCTCTCAGGGACTAAAAACAAACTAAATAATTTAGAAATAGGTTCATCTCAGGTACTAAAAAAGAACATCATTTAAATGTAGAGACTAAAATCTAAATATGAAGAAGTGAGAGATCGATAGCTAAATCCTATAGTTTACAGGGACTTAAAACTAAAAATCCCTTATTTAAATTAGTAAATTTTATAACCAAAATATGATTTCATTCATTTATTATGATCTATAATCATTGGATCGTGTGAATTTAATTAAATTGAACAATAATTGGAATGATCATTAACCATATATAGGCTTAGTTTAATTGAAAGCCCACCATAAATTATTACATATATCATGGGCGGTCTAGATTTAATTACATTCATCATGGATTTATTTATATCCATCAACTACACCAAACACAAAATTATATTCGAAGGGCAAAGTTGATATTTTGAAAATAATAACTCATCACTTATCCTTTATAACCATTTATCCACAGTTTATCCAGGATGATTCAAACAATAAAATTTTGCATTTTACGTTTCCTAATAAGAATAACAGAAAAGTTAACCAAGCAGAAATTTCTTATTCTGCATGGATTGTCATGTAGTCTAGTATAGCTACCAGGGCTCAATAACCCTAGGGGTATATGTTTTCACATTAAGGGTCCGTTTGGTTGCACGATTTTTGGCGATTCTGCTTTTTGAAAACTTAAAATTCCAAAATCGTGCAGTCAAACGGGATGGATTCTGGTGGAATCAAAAGCTGGATTCCTTTATAATTTTTCTCTTGAAATCCATGTTTTAAAAAGCTCAAAAACTACGATTTTTTGAATGAAAAACAACTTTCTCCACCAAACATTAAACTCATTTCAAATATTGATTCTCTAAATTAAAAAAAAAAACATCCCAAAAAAGTTAAGGTCTAAAATCATCTTAAAAAACAGCTTTATTCTAAAAGCTACTTTTCAATATGTGTTTTCAGTCTAAAAATAAGACTAAAAATAGCACTAAATATATTGGTTGTTCATTGTGCTAAATGTATTGGTTGTTCATTGTGCCAATAGGCCATGAATTGTGTTGGTATCATTGGTTGTTCGATAAATTCTTTCCCTTGCAAACACCTTGGGCTTCCACTCGCCAAGGATTGCCAAAAGAAGGAATATTGGTTGACGCTCGTATAGAGGCGGGATGGAAGAGCCAACACCTGAGCCTGGGAGGCCGGATCATATTATTGCAATCTGTCATGTCTAGCATCCCAGTCTTCTTCTTATCTCTGTTTAAGATGCCAAAGGGGATAGGCCACCTAATCGATGTGATACGGCGAAGGTTCCTGTGGAATGGCTCGGATAGGAGCATTCGGAGACCGCACCTTGTCAATTGGGAATCGGTGTGCCTCCGTTTGGCAGCACGATTGGGATAGATTCCGCTTTTTGAAAAGTTAAAATCCTAAAATCGTGCAGTCAAACGGGTCGGATTCCGGCAGAATCAAAAGCTGGATTCTTTTTAATTTCTCTCTCGAAATCCGTGTTTTTAAAATCTAAAAAACAACGTTTTTTTGTCGGAATCGATTTTTTGAATTGAAAAGCAACTTTTTCTACCAAACATTAAACTCCTTTCAAATATTGATTCCTGAATTAAAAAAAAACATCCTAAAAAAGTCAAGGTCTAAAATCATCTTAAAAAGCAGCTTTGTTCCAAAATCTATTTTTCAATCTGTATTTCCAAACGGAGCAATCTGAGGGGTTTGGGGATATTGGATTTAATAGCCCTCAACAAAGCAAATGAATCAGATCTGTGCGTTCTATGCTTGGTGGATCGAGAAACTACTAAGCATATGTTCTGCTCGTGTAGTTTTGTGAGACAAATTTGGATGCAGATGGAAACTGAAGCGGATTTGAATATGCATTTCACGACGATGGATGACTTGTGGCAGGCGGGGACCCAGTTGCACAACTGGTTGGGTGGTGGCGAGGTTGCAGTGGTGGCTGCGACGATACTCCTGGCAACTATGTGGACAATAGGGCTCACACGTAATGCAGTAGTCTTCAAGGACTAGAGAGCATATGCGAAGAATGCTTGGAAAATTTATCCAGGCTCATCAGGGCCTGGGGCTGTGGTCTCGCGGGTGTGTAGCATGTTCATATCGGAGGAGGGCATATATAGCTCCGATGGTAGTTGTTTTTTGGGTCGGGTCAGGTAGAGACCTCCTCCGCTTTATTTACATATCATTCCATTGCTCCTTCAGGGTGTTCATTTTAGAGTTCTTTTATGTATCTTTGTTTCTTTTGTATTGCGATATTTCTAATAGAAACCGTAGTAGCTCATCTACATTTTCCCAAAAAAAAATGCGCTAAATGTATCTCTATTTACTAGGATATTAGAAATTTCTCTATTTAAATATCCCAGTAAACAGAGATAATATGTCACGGGGGCTAAGTGGTTCTTATATATTAATTTTTTAATAGTCTGCTAAATTGATGGTGACTTGATCACCAAAGGTGAGGAGGGTCTTTTGACAAGTCCCTTTTCTTCTGATCACCAGTCAGAACCTCCATGAATTGTGACTACGCACGAAATATTGCTACACCTAACCATTTATAATATATGATCTACTAGCATAATAAAAGTACAGCTGCTAGCAGCCCCCCCCCCCCCCCCATAAGGTGTAGTTGTTTTAAACATGGATATAGGCAGGGGTACATCAAGCAGTCATACATACAAATAGATGTCAGTCAATTGAATGTTTTCTGTTGTGGTCCACTCTCCGCAATACATTTCTACCATTAAATTTTTTAAATAATTAAAGGAACGACTCCTCAAAGTTGATCAAATTGTATTAGGTGCTATAAAAAGCTTTAATTATAGATGTCCATGGTACATATGGTTGATGAATTTGTTTGGTATTCAAGCTCAATGATATTAATGACACAAATGTAAAAGGAGATATTTTAGTACTTCCACATCAATTATTTCTTCTTCCACAAATCATTGTCCTGTGTCATGATAACTGATATAGATATCACTTATTCTGATAGAAGAAAGTTCACCACATTCCCTTTTTTGTTTTACTTGAAGAAATGCATAACTTTAGCTTTGAATTTCTATTTTATATATATAAAAACAAATCCATGATGTAACCTAGCATTATCTTTGTGATATTAGACTATGGTTTGACAATAAGATGAACATGATCCACCAATTATATTCAGAAAATTTGATCACAACCACATTGGCTTGTCAAACAGTGGCTGTTGTACAATTTTACTTTAGGAATCTAAATCTAGACAAATTCAGTTATCATGGACCTGGTTTGGCAAGAGAAGGAATTTTTAAAGAGAAATTATGCCAATTTATGAAATAACAATTTTAACTTAAACCAACACAACTTCAAAAATCTCCATTTTAACATAAAACCATGATATTTGTCAATGCTTTATCCTAATTTTCTATAACAAATATGATAAAACTATTCTTTAATCTTATATCTTGCCATTTTATTCCCATTACCAAACTAACCCCTAACATCGTTTGGAACAGGAATAAGCCCCCTTATAACCTAGTATAAAGTGGAATAAAGGATAAAGGGTGTTAGAAACATAGAATAGGTATGGATAAAGTATGCCAGAATAAATTGGTATAAAGTGGCATATGGATTCCAACCAACCTCTTCAATTAAAGTTATCACAAATTATTTCATCCAAATAATATGTGAACCCACTGTCAAATCAATTGTCATCACCTCTTATAAATTATCTGTCAAATCAACTATCATTATTTTTTCACCTTTTATAAATCTCTATCCATACTTTATTCATATTTTACCCAAACAACAAAACATTTATTCTTACGTTTACCAACGAGAATAATTCAAAACACAGTCAAACACAAAATCAATTTATCCTCACTTATACTAGAATAAATGTATACCCAAGAATAAGTTTTATTCCTGTTTCAAACGGGGACCTAGAGTGACTAGTTGAATAGCTGTTAGATTGATTTTAGATAGAGAGAAATTAAAGGATAAATATGTGATGCAAACTTTGTTACCAGATTCTAAAATGGTAAAAAATATATAAGAAGCCCCCATCTTCTAACTTCCACCGTGGTAAGACCATTTAAAATAATGAAGTTTGTATTCTAGTTCAATCTTTCTCTATCAGTAGGTGGTAATAATACTCGAACTCAAGTCTCTTAATGAAAAAGAAGTACCTCTACATTCTATCAAAAAAATGTTTGTTACAAAAATAAAAGACGAAAGATTTATCTCACTAAGATATTAACACGTATTGATTAAACAAATATATTCCTACAAAATCAAAATCAACCCAGAATAAGCTTTAAGAACTTTTAACCAAATTATATTTTATCCAATCCAAAATTAAGTGTAGCAACTTGTTTTCCATATATTATGAGCATGTGAGAGAGATATGCAACCTCATTTTTACATAATATATAACCACAAAAAAGTCTTCTGTGGTTGTTAGATGGAGGAGTAAATGAGAGTTTAAAATAAGAGAAAATAATGCTTTTACCCCCTATGGGGTATGACATTGAGTTATTCGCTCCTGATAGCTATACTAGGATAGATAACAATTCAGACTGAATAAGCAATTTTTTGTTTGGTTGCATTTTTTGTTATTCTCATTGAAAAACGTAAAAATGTTTTTTTTGTTGTTTGGTTAATCTTGGATAAAGTAATGATAAATGGTTGATAAGGATGAATAAGAATTTATAACTTTTTAAATGACAACTATACCCCTGGGAATAGTGTGAGAAATATATGATTGATTTGATAGATGTGACAGTTTTTGAAATCTGTGTGAGATTGTTAGGTGAGATAAATTTTTTAAAATGACAGAGAAGGGTATTTTTATCCATTTGCATAGATAAGACCTGATAAGCAATTCCAACATTTCCTTAGAATAGTTATGAGGCCTTATCCTAACTTATCTAGACATAACTATCGGAGTTTATTATGTTAAAACAAACAACTTTTTTTTACTATTCTTCTGTATTCTTCCTTATTCTGGCCTAATTCTTCTGCCTGTGAATGGGAATCCATTAAATCTTATCAAGTCCCAGTCAATCTTCAACAATAACTCTCTTTTCATGGGTTGAGTGTGGATTTTGAGGTCAACGCTCTGCCATATATTAATGGGCGCGGATATCCGCACCCGGGTTACTAGAAACCCACCCCATTTTTAACAAAAAAAATAAAAAATTACTGTAGCAGTAAATGTAAACCCACCCCGTGGTCGCCAGACCCTCTGGCGACGGTGGTGAATGATGGTCGCCAGAGGTTCTAGCGAGTGTACCAATCCAGGTCGCCAGACGCTCTGGCGACGGAGGTGAAGCGTGGTCGCCCGAAGGCCCGGCAAACTAAAATAAGAGAGAATAAATTCACATTTTTATAAGTTTCAAACCAAATAGACAAATTTCACATTTAAACACATATAACAGACAGTCATAACAGCATTTAAAACACATAAAAATATGACATTCGCATTCTATAATCAACCATTCACATGACTACACAATAAAATACATGTTCAAATTCCACAACCATTCATGTGACTATATTGATTTTTTCAAATATAAAAATAAATAACCTTTGTAATAAAATAAATTACTCATTTTTTCAAAAAATAAAAATAAACATAAAAATAATTTGAACATGTATTTTGTAGTGTAGTAATACGAATAATTCGTTATGGAATGCTAACATCATATTTTGGTGTTATAAATGTTAACATCATATTTTAATGTATTTTAAATGCCGCTATGACTGTCTGTTATATGAGTTTAAATGTGAAATTTGTCTATTTGGTTTGAAACTTATAAAAATGTGAATTTATTCTCTCTTATTTTGGTTCGCCGGGTCTTCGGGCGACCACGCTTCACCACCGTCGCCAGAGAGTCTGGCGACCTGGATTGGTACACTCGCCAGAACCTCTGGCGACCATCATTCACCATCGTCGCCAGAGGGTCTGGCGACCTCGGGGTGGGTTTACGTTTACTGCTACAATAATTTTTTATTTTTTTTGTTAAAAATGGGGTGGGTTTCTAGTAACCCGGGGTGCGGATATCCGCGCCCTATATTAATACTATGATGTAGAGCTGTCTTTGAGTGAGAAAAATATATATATAAAAGTTTAGTTATAAATGCTACTTTTTGACAGTTATGTTATAGATCAAATGCAAATATTATCTGCTGTTTGAAATTTTTAATAACTTGTGTTTTTTTTTTTTTTTTGGATATGAAAGCTTTCATAGAACTACATGTTTATTGTGTTTCAAGAGTTCAATATAAAACAAAGGAGGCCATTCAATATTTTATTGGTCAGTGTTCAAGCATATCTTGTTTGATGATCCTTGTTTTTTTCCTTCTTTTTTTTTTGTGTGAAGTAAATGTAAAATATATTATTTTAAGTAACATGTTCTATTTTTTTTAATCTCATGTGTGATTCATTTCATTATGTTCTATTATTTTAATCTAATGTGTGATTAAACTCATCATGTTCTATTGTTTTGATTAACATGTTCATAATACAAAAAAAAATGATTATGTGAATCAAAATCTCAAGGAGAAATATATAATAGAACATAGTGAGTTTAATCTTAGTAAGACTGTTAACATCAATTTATATAGAAGGTTATTATAGATAAAACTGACTTGTCCCTACAACATTTTTCAGTTTCTGTAATCTTATCTTTATGGAATCTTTCATGTTTTTCCATCATTATGTTTTTGTAGAATTTTTTCAGTTTCTTTAATCATCACTCTGAAATTTTCCATACATACTATTCCATTTTTACATCTTTATAAAAAGTTTCATGTTTCTTTCATACTTCTCTCTAGATATTCTATATTTATTAATATATTTTTCTTTCTACAATCATCTTCCAAACTAAGGCTCCGTTTGGATCCGCGTCCCACCTGCGTTGGTGGTGGCGGACGTCCGCGGACGCGAACGCGAACACAAACGGACGCCTGCGTCGTTGCGTCGAGAATCTAACATTCCTTGTCGTATCCGGTTTTCGACTGATTTGTCTCGCTTTCTCCGACGCCTCAAAACAATTATTCCCCCACCGCAAGTCTTTCCCCCGCGTTCTGCCCACCGTGGACGCCTGCGGCGCCGATCCAAACGGAGCCTAAATAAGGTCAGTTTTCTCACTTAACATATCAAGAAAAATAAAATTCTCTAGTATGATGCAAGTAGGGCGTACAAATCCTAATCCTATATTTTTAAGTGCGTTCACAAACATTGGTTGTGTGAGTGATGTGTTTTAGTGAGTAAAGCATTATTGCTGTAATATCTTTGTTTATATATAAAAAAAATTATTTTTATTTTCTGATCTGATACTAACCAAAACTTTATTATTACGTTTTCAACAAAAATAATTCAAAACACAACCAAGAAAAGTTATTTTATCCTTATTTAAATCAAAATAATCATAAACCTCATAATAATTTAATTTCTACGGACAAGTAATAGAAAAGACAACAAACAATGAAATTGACCTGTAGCATAATCCACCTCTCAATGAGGTTGAATTATAATAAAACTGACATGCTAATTGTGCGTATAATCTTTAAATGAGACATGTCTTATTAATTTTTTTCTATATTTACTAAAAAAATATTTATTCATTTCAAAATAAAGCTATATAAACTTTTTGTTAAAGTATACAACCCCATTCATCCAGCGCTTCCTATTTCAACGGGCAAAAACTTAGTAGATGTTGACCCCGTTTAAACGATGTATATAACTTGTTAAATATTCTTTTATACTTACTAATAAAAATAAGTTAATTCAATTCAAAATAGAATGATATCAATTTTTTTATCAAAACGTATATCTCATTAAATGACATTTATTACTTTTTAAAAAATGAAAACACATAGTGATTTTTGTTTTGATTAATAAAAATGATTATTAACATTTTCCATTTTGAAAGCTCTCGACCAATTTTTTTTCTTAGACCCCGTTTTAATTAAATCTACTCCGAATCAGATTTTTCATGGAAACGCTTTTTGTTGATTTTAAACATGAAATCCAAACCCAAAGCTCAAATTTAGATACCATGCTTGGAACAAGTTATTTAAAACCAGATTGTACAGAGGCTAAATTAATTTTATAAATTTTATAAGTTACCATAGGGACAGTAGTAGTAAAAATATTCCAAATTATCTGAACCAGCATAACATAGGCACATCCCCTCGCCGGCAGGGTGTATGAGTTGCACCCGTCCGACCTGGACGACCCAGGTTTGATCCCGACTAACCTCCTTTGGTAGTTTATGTTAGTATCTGAGCCACTTTATGTTAGTATATGAGCCTTATGAGCCTTATGCCCAGTTATTGTACTTGCCTCTTTTGTGAGCCTTGCTACCAAGTGGGCAGGTATAAAAAAAAATGAAAGAAAAAAAAAAGCTAACATAATATAGGCGGCTAAGATGTAAGCCTTTTTTGCTGCAAGCAGGTTAAATTGTTTAGTATTCTTACAAGTATTAATTCTCGCGTAGCAAACATGTACAATGAAAATTCATTGGAATTGTATTAAGAGAAAAAAAATAACATATTAGCAATGACAAGGGTTAGATTAATTATGTTACTTCTCAGGGTTGGATCCAATCCTGTTGGAATTGGTATGGTTCTCTAAGGCCTCATTTAGCTCTTGCATTTGAGTAGATTTTATGTTTAAAAAATTAAAAATTTCTAAACGCAAATTCAAACACATTTTCAGCATTTAACTTTTCAAACCACCATCCTTTTTTTTTAGACAAAAAAATCTTGTAATTAAAAAACTAATAAAACAATGTTTTTTTAAAGCTGAATTTGAAGCACATGACTCCAATAATCTTAGTGTTTGAATCTCATATTCAAACGCAACCTAAATATTATAGTAAATCTCACCAATCCCAAACCTGATATAAATGTGGGTCAGACTTCAATTGTACCCGCTCGACACTCGCCTTGCTCCGTTCTGTTTATCCAAAATAATGTATGCCATTCATAATGAAGCTGAAACATGGTTTAAAATCCATATTCTCATTTTACTAACAATTCCATGACAAGGAACAAACATTGTCAATGAAAATCATCACAGTGAGGCATGCATTGCAAAGAAAATTGTCAAATGATAAATGGTCCGAGCACCTGAAGTTCAAGCTGAAATATGAAGATACAGACATTGACAACCACAGTTCACCATTTGCCTGAGTCTAGGTCAAGATGCAATAAGATTCTGGCATCTTCATGAGTGGGATTTTTGAGAGCCGGGGAAGCATGAAACAGCAGTTCTGTTGAGACTGCCAATATCAACCTGATAAAAAAAACCTGACCAGCCCAAAATAACCATCCTTGCAGTCAAATTATGGTGGCTCAACCCAGTACGCTACAACCCCTAATTATAGTCACCTTCGTGTCCCTACATCTCTCCATATCTCTCTTACACTTACGAATAGTACAAAAAGCATCTAAATCATATTTGAACAGAAAATGACATGAGAAAAACACAAACTTAAATCACAACTCAACTTGCGTATTTATTAAAATTTGATTTCCGTGGTTCCTTTCCTTTATCTATTGAGAAGTCATGTAAAGCACAGCTAACTCAGCCTGAGTCTCGGACTATAGTGCCATGAAAGCACTTGCTTAATTGACTATCTAGGTATATAGACCTCTGTTGCAGATCCAAACCAACAAGTGAAACGTTTATGCTGCCTGAGCGACCAGGCCTGTGATTAGTGTGATTTGTGTCTAAAACACAAAATATCTTGAGCATTTTCTTCTCAAATCCAAAGACACACCCTATCATTGACCATCTGTTTCAGTATCTTCCCTTGGGTTGTCTTTCTCGATATCTCATTTAAAATTTCTAAGCGCTTTTTATGGCCCCCACCAGGTAGCCTACTTTACAAAAATATGGGTATGTGAACATTCTGTGTTGTCATTAACTGTAACCAGCATCCCATGCCATATTTCATAATAACATGGTATTATCTAATGCATTGAATTTCTTTTGTTAACCTCAGCCAATTTACACGTGTAGACTATCACCTATCCAACATGCTTCCAGAGTATTCAGGTGCTTCAGAGCATTCAGGGAAAAGTAGAAAACAATACGACTGTCGAGACAAAACATACCTTTGCACAAACCAGCCAGAATTTGCTGACATGTCAAGCTGTTACACGAAACCTTTATTATCTATAGAAGTCTAAATATACTACATATAACCCCAGATACACCTACTGAGAGTGGCCAAAAGGTTAGGACCGCTTCCAATCACTCGCATCCCAGAACCCTGCCTTGTGCGAGACAGTTTGGGTGATGGACTTTTTAGCCCTTGAGATGCTATAAGCATGATGCAATGGGCAAAAGCTCAAATGTAAAATTCACACAGAAAATCCCTTGGCCCCAAAATGTACATCTACCATTATATTATCTCTGGATACTTGCTAATCGGCACACACAGTCGCTTCAAATCATATTGTACGTCTGAAATACTTTCCTTCAGTTTTCATAGGATGTCTCATAAACTTAATTTTCAGTTCTCAAATATCTGGGTCAAATCATGTCCAACAACAGCCATCTATCTGAAAATTTCATCAGTTTACAGGAACCATATTCTCATCTCCCAAACAAAAAAAATATTGAAAAAGCACCTTGAATATCTCAGATCATTCTCCAGCAAAATTGAGACTAATACAGACCTCGTGGGACTGTCACACTACTATTTATTCTTCAGAACAGAACACAGGACCTCTTACTAACCTGAATAAAACTTTAAATCTCAGCCACCCAGAAACAACCAATGAATTGAATACACCAACTTATATAACCAGCTGATAAATAATTCAAACAATGTAACCCCAGGCCATTTAAATCTCCCAAACCTTGATTTTAGACCTACACTTTACACAACAACATCTATAACACTATTTCATGTAATTCTCTCCTTTCCTCTTTCATATTTTTATGGCTCTCTTATACATCACAAAACTGACTAACTAATTGAAACAAAATAAAAAGATTCACACAAAAATCTATATAAAGAAAGCAACAATGAAGGGGAGAGAAAACGGAGATAGTTCCTTCACAATTTCAACTGAAACCACAAAAGCATTAGAACAAGGAGAATAATGAATCCACAAAAAATCAGAAATATAAATTAAATTGCAAAAATAAACAGAGAATCAATTACCTGTGCATTCTCAACAGCTGGAAAAATTACCTACATCATACTGAATTAGTAAATGAATAATTATCTTTTATGGAAAAAATGCATGCCAATAAAAAGTGTTCAATCAATCTGATGGAAAGCCATGTAATACAAGGTATAAGACATTCTAGCTCAAGAGAAACAAAAAAGAAAGCACAAATCAATGCCCCAGTATGTCCTTAGAACTTCTTGTTAACAAAATAATGAGAAACTAGTATAAAACTTAAAGAACATGAACTAATACGCAAAATAAACAAGCAGCACATCCAACCACAGGAGCATAGGGATCATTCGTTCTTTTGCTGTCCTTTTGCTCGAAAAATTTGGGATTTGGTTGGTAAGGCTATTGGTTCTCATTGCGGCTTTGGTGACATAGATGACATGCAGAATTTTTTTCCAAAATAGAAGAAAGAAAGGAGATCATAGTAATAATGCTAAATTTCAATGGCTAATCCGTCAAGCGGTTTGTTGGTGTATATGGTTGTCTCGAAACGAAGGTATCTTCCAAAATAAGAGAGTGTATGTGGAAAATACATCCGCTTATTTCATATTCGCTTAGAGATTGGGTGAAAATGAGTCATCAAGTAGACAATCCTCCTATCCTGGGTCATTCTTGGTTTGTGAGGAGTTAGTTATTTGTATTCTACTTCGATTGGGAGGTTGTTCCTTATCAAATTTTCTTTTTCATTTTCTTGTATTTGGAGATCTCTTGCCTCTGTTTATTAAGGGAGCTTTTATTAATAAAAGTTCCTACCTCTTTTCCAAAAACCACAGGTTTGACGATAGATATTCACAAATTATTATACCATTGTAGGATAGATCATAAAATATCACCTGTGCATCATAAGTTTTGTATGAAAGGTGAATGGTTCACTTGGAAAGAAGAAAATTGTTTCAAGACAAGTCAACAAATGTATGGTGTATGCCAAGTATCAAGAAAGCTCCTGGAAACTCGCAGATTTCTGAATGGAAAAAATATAGCTTATGGATGATCCATCATTTAAAACTGCAAATGATAGACAGAAGCAACTGATATGTGTGCATCCTAAGTTTTGTAAGAAAGGTGAATGGTTCACTTGGAAAGAAGAAAATTGTTTCAAGACACGTCAACAAATGAATGGTGGATGCCAAATATCAGGAAAGCTCCTGGAAACTTGCAGATTTCTGAATGAAAACTGTAGCTTATAGATGATGCATCATTTAAAACTCCAAATGATAGACAGAAGCAACTGATCACTTATACCTTCACCAAAAGTCTCACATTATGGATAGTCACTCTGTTTGTTCATAAGTAAAACTGCTTTAAATTGGGATTGGCAATCTTTACAATGTGTGTGTTTCAAAAGGCAATTTGATAGGAATATAGTACAACATAAAACAAGTATTGTGCCTATAATATTATGCATTCTTTAGAAGAACGAAATATCAAGCATACTAGCAGGTGTAACAGCAGATTTTAAATGAAGACACACTGTTAAGGGCATAATATTTTGACTGTTAGTGATGCAACTTTTTTTTGATAGGGGATAGCGTGTACAAAAATTTATTGGTTGGTCAAACTGCACTGGAAAACAAAGCTAAAAAAGAGGATAACATCAGGAATATCCTTCCAAAAAAAAATGGTCCCATGGGAACAAAAGCTTATTTGTGGCATACCCAGACCTTAATGTCTGAATCTGATTTCTTTTTTTTTTTTTTTTTTTTTTTTTTTTTTTTTTTTTGAAGAAACTGAATCTGAGCCAGGTTGACTGAGATTATATCTTCTGGTTGAACTATGTACATCATAACTTATAAGGTATATATTTACATATATATAAAACTATAATGTAGATAAACATATATAAAACTATAATGCATGCAAAATAAAGAAGTTATGAACAATACAAATCATGTCCTAAGATCAACATCTTAACTGTAATATCCATCAAACGCCATCAAATTCAAAAAACTGTCCTGCAGATTTATCTCTCCCGCAGGGATGTATTACATGATGGAGAGTCCATACTTGACAGACACTCTCTGGTCTACAATTAAATAATGGCAATTGTGAAAACATGAATTGACTCCATATTTCAACGTGTGATAACATCTGTGCCAACAACAAGCTAATCTTGCTCCTTTTTTTAGAAATAGCACCTAATTTTTATTTGAGGTAGTTTTGCCTACAAAATGAACCCCTTCCCCCAAATGCCACCATCCTAAAGCCCTCATAACTAGCAACTTGACCTCGTCCACAATCCTAAGACCACCAGGGTTGATTCAAAACCTAGCAACTCAAATTAAATTGGGTTTTCAATTTAAAGTTGGGTTTGATTTGGGTTGACTCGAATCTTGGGTTCACCCTTGAGCCAATTCCAAAGTGCATTCTTACCTGAAGTTATACAATTTGTAACCAGTCATTTAGATCTGTAATTGATCCTAGATTTCTAAATGGAAAACAAGCATTAAAAAACAAGTGAATAGAAAATCTTGTCCCATATCAGAGAACAAAGGTGGGTATAATTCATCAGGCCTTAAATGGGTAAAGAAAGCAAGAGTACTGCCACACAAATTACCGCAAAGTAATATGGATGATCATCAGACCATCTAACGCTGTCTCAACAATTAAATGCCTAAAGAGAGATGTATCTTAAAAGCAACACAACAGCAGTAAGGAAGAAGTATTATAGAGAGTTCAAATCAATGCCATAGCTCTAAACCATAAATGATAACCCTTTCTAATGCCAAAGATGCAAACATTTAAGAAATCATATTTGAAAAGGAAAGTCGGAAAATAACACAGTAAAAATCCTAGAAAATACAAAATAGTGATTCAAGGGTGTTGAAATGTATCAACCACACAACAAACAAGAACATGCTTACTGCCATTTTTAAGATTGATGTAACCATCAAAATTTTAAGCGCTAAGGATCATGTAAACTCAACTTTTTAAATGATACTTGATCATAGTTTAAGTATTGTGTCTTCTCCCCTTGCCACATGAAGAACTTGAAAGCCACATAAATATAGCTGAAATCCAAAGAAGAAAATTAATATAGATCCACGCATGTACTATACCTGAGTTCAAGTGCCCACAGAAAAGCCGATCGGAAGTTACTAAAACTGTAAATCATAATCGCCTGCATTGGAGTTAAGGGGTGCAGGCAAGCACAGCCTCTTAGGCATTCAAGCAGACCATACAAAAGGATCACAGAGAATAATAATTAAGACAAACAATTAAAAGGTAATAGGCAAACCTTATGCGTCATCCCACACAAGACCAAAAAATAGCTCAAAGATGTCAGTAAAAATGGACAAAACAAAGAGACATTAGCATCCCATCATGCGAGGGAGGAATCGGGGTTCGATCGGGGTGCACAATCTCTCACATTACCATGACAAAACCAAACTGCTACAGTCCCCACAAATCTCTGCATGATCATCACAGTAGAGAGCAAGGTTAAACAGGTGAGACCCAAACTTCCAACAGTAATATAATTCGCTCCAAGAAATCTCACGCCTGCGAAAAATACCAATCACCACCAAAAGAAAAGGTCAACAAATGTTAATCAAGAACACTACCAACAAGACAACAAAACACTTGTCAATCTTTGAAATTTTCAAATGCACAAATGATAAGCTCTTGATTATCACATCCGGGAATGCCCTCTGCTAAACCACAACAAGAGAGTGTCGGAAATATAATATTTGAGTCCAATTTCACAAAAAATCTACCCCATGAAAATAAAAAAACAGTGAAACAAATGAAAAATAATTCAGACAGTTACCTATTGAAGATGACCAAGTCTCTGCATTCACTTCATCTCCGCCATGAACTTCTCGTACTCTGAATCCCCAGTATTATAATTTGTAGGCTCTGTGGAAGAAGACGGTGCAGGTGGAGCAGGCGGTGGTGCAGGCGGGCTCGGAACCCATGGTGGCGGTGCACTTCCTGAAGCAGGCGGAGGTGGAACAGGTGGTCCGGGAGCATAATACGACGGGTAGGGGGGATAACTGGGTTGTGGTGTGAAAGAAGCACCACTATAAACTCCAGGCGCTGGAGGGGGAGGAGGAGGGTAATTTGGTGTCGCCTCCCCAGATGATGGCGGCGTGCCCTGTGGTGGAGGAGCGCCAGGAGGAGCTGTCGGATACTGCATCCCATAAGGCATTCCATATGGTGGTGGATATGGTGAATAGGGAGGAGGGACCGGCGGTCCCCATGGGACAGGAGCACCCATATACCCTCCCGGAGGTGGTGGAGGTGCACCAGGCACAAATGGCTGTGTTGGGTACCCACCACTGCCACCATCCGATGTGGGTGGTGGAGGCGGATAGGAGTGGTGAATGGGCGGTGGAGGGGGAGGGCCAGGTGGGACAACGGGCTGGGGAGGCCTTCCCGCAACACGTACCGCAATAGCTCTCCCTTCTAGATTGTACCCGTTCATGCTTGCAATGGCCTGGTTCGCCTGTGCAACATCAGAGTACTTCACAAACCCGTATCCCTTGCTTGCCCCTGTAACCCGATCCTTAATAACCTTTGCCATAACTATATCCCCAAAAGGCTCAAAGAGCCGGATAAGCGCATCATCTTCGAAGTTCTGTGGCAGATACCCAATATACAAATTCGTCTCATCATACTCCTTCGTTGTCTTAAGCCCATTCACTGATCCAGCCGTTCCACCACTCCCACCCGCCCAAGGCGGGTTTCCACCACCAGTGGAAGGGAGGGCAAGAGCCGGGCTCGACCGGGTCAAAGACTCAGGCGCCGTCCCACCCAACTCGGCAAGAAAATTCTGGTACTCGTCATCCATCTTCTTTCCCGTCCCCTTCATCGGGCAATCAATGGTCGGATGCCCACCATCCCCACAAATCTTACACAAAACATCACTCTTAAACGTCGACATCCGATTTGGGCACGCATACTGCCGGTGACCCGCCTCGCCACACAACCTACAAAACTCATCATCCCTAATCGTCCCATTCAACGCCGCAAGCTCCCTCAACTGCTGCCTCTTGTGCTCGTTCAGACCCTCATCGACTGGCTGCAAAAGCTTCTCCACCATCCCTGCGGCGGCATCCAGAGCTTCTTGCGTCTCCGCCTCGACGAGCACGTGCAAGTCCTCGTTCTCACTTGGGTCAGGTTTCAAGTCCCGCTTCTGCTGGAGCCGCCCCTCCTTGACGGACCCTTTCCCCCGGATCACGATCTTCGCCCCCGTCTCCTTCTCCATCCTCTTCTGGGTGTTCCCCCTCGGGCCGATAATGAGCCCTATGAAATTATAACCCGGGTACTCCTTCATCGGTATATACAGCTTCTTCTGAAGCTTTGGGGGGCGGTAGTCGGCGGGAGGTTTAAAGGCGGGGTTTTTCTTGATCAGCTGCGAAATGATCTCCAGCCTTTCCCGGTTGAGCCGCTCGCGCGCGCGGTACTCACGCGTGTTGATGCGGATACCCATGTTGTCGTAGACAGGCTCCGGGGACGGCGACCGAGCTCCCTCGGGCCGGTCGTCAAGGGGACCGCCGGAGGCCAAGAGGCGGGTGATATCCAACATCCGGATGTTCAAGGCCTGGACCTCCGGGTCCAGGTCCACCGACCCGAGGATGTCGTTCATGAAGTCCGGGAGGACCACCGACGGCGCCCTCGGCTCCTCGTCCGCCCACCTCGTCTTCCTCTTGCGGACACCGACACTTGAATCATTGCCGTTGCCGTCTCCGCCTCCGTCAGAGGGGGTGTCCCACCGGCTCCGACGGCGGCGTCGGCTGCTGGTCTCCTCCTCGCCTCCGGATGCGGCTGCGTCGGCGGCGGTGCCAGAGGAGATTGGTTTGGAGGTTTCCGGCTTGGGGAAGGTAGGGTTTGGGGGATCTAGGGTTTCTTGCGGGGCGGAGGGGTCATGGGGTTCTGAAGGAGGAAGAGGAGGCGGAGGGGGTTCGAAGGGATGAGGCGGAGGAGCTAGGGTTTCGATTGGCGGATCCGCCATCATTAGAGATCGGGAGAGAGAACGAGATTACTCTCCTCGGATAAAAATGTGTGGACTTATATGGTGAGGGTCTTCAGAGTCCACGGGATCATGCGGTTGAAAAGGAAAATGTTACATCAGTCCTTTTTACCCACGTTCATACTAAATCATATATAAAATACTTTGTCTCGCACTCTCACTCTCACAGTGTATGTACTTTTTATAAAAAATTAAATACATATTTTATTAATTAAATGATGCTATTTATAAAAAATATGAAAATTTTCTAATGGTCTATATCTACCTCAATATGGTGAGTACAGAGGACTCAAAAAAAATATGACTATATTCAGGACTAGTCTATCCATCAATATACTCATTTGAAATGTTTAAATTTTCCCAGAAAAAAAAAAAGAATAAGCTGAGATATTCTTCAGATATATATTTTTAATATGAATGAATGATGGTGATCATGCAACATCATCATTTTTCTATTATTTTTTATTAAATTGAGATTGAGATAATAATAGAATATATTTGATAAATAGCTAATTTATGTTAAATATGAGTTTCAACATTTGATCTCAATTTTTATTTTAAAATTGTCATTTTTGAAAAAAATCTATTTCACCATCTTAAGTATATATTGAAAATATCTTTCTAATGAGCCATTGATCACTCCAATTAGAGTTATAATTGAAAAGTTTTAAATTTTAAAGAATATTGGGAATGATTTAATTATTGATTTTTTAAATATAAATGGGATAATATAATTAAAATCCACCAAATCTTAATGGTTTTTTTTTTTTTTGCATATATACATATAAAAAATCACATTTTAGAAAAATATCCTTGATGATTTGTCATTTTCAATAATATCATTCAAATCGTATATAAATGTCATTTTTTATCTATATATTGGAGTGATATTGTTCGTTTTAAAGTTTCAAATAAGATTTTTATAATATAAGGTTAGTCGAGGGGTATATATGTAACATATCTCATATATTTGTAATTTCAGAATAAATTCTACAAACAAGTTATTTAATTATTATTAAAATTTTAATTATATCATTTGTGTATATATATTTATATAGGATAATGTTATGTTTTTCCAGCCCCGATCCTAATTTACATATGTTTTGAATTTCATAAAAGTAATATACCTTATCTAATGAGGTACATATTTTTATAAATAATGAAGCATATACTCTAATGAATATCAATACATATAAGACTGAAATTGGAGCAGAAAAATAAACTAGGTGTAACAACACGCATATATATATAACATGCTATATTAAAAAATTAAGAGTATTGACCGTGAGCAACTATAGAAAATTTGGTGGACAGAGAAGATGATTGAGTTTGAGGCGTGAGGATTCGCTATCCTTAAAGTGATAGTTGTCCCTACTCAATATGCGTTTGCTAATAGGTTCTGACAAATTCACTTCCAGGATACAACAAACTCTGGGAGTCTGCAGATAGTAACTTTGAAGAACTCTTACAACACTCTTAGATATAAAAAAAAATGATAATCTAATCTGTTCAAAGAACAGACTTACATGGGATTTGAGGGGTTGCCTTTGCAACCTTTCAAAAATTCTATTATGATAGAAGAGGTGCATTTGCATCTCTTCATATTATTTCAGTTATTACCTGTAGAGATAACTGTTGTAAATTTCTGAAAGGATGCAGACATTTGGGAAGTGACTGTTTGGTCAGTAATTCGAATTTCAAAAATATGAAATCCAGTAAAAATTATCATGTTAATTCCACACGCGCGCAAATGTGAAGTGCGCATAATAATGCGCCAGAATGTGCCTATGCGCGTACGCACGCTTAAGCGTGTACACATGTAACGTGTAGCATGTGTGGTCTCCCATTTGTCTTTTCCAATATACCCTTCTATAAGTGAGTTTATTTATGAAGTGAAAATTTCTTTTTTAATTTTTCGATGTGAGGCTATTCCCAAACACCCACTACATATTACAATCTATCTTCTTTAACAATCCCCAACTATATTTTAATATTTTTTAATATCAGTTTTAACGATATAAATAAAGGTGTCTTTCGACTTAAACCTTTAATTAGTGCAATTACTTCAAAGTTCTAATAAAACTTTGGTGGCCTCAGCTTAAACCAAGTCTTTTATACTAGAACAAAAAATAACACACACATGAATATAATCAGTTTCTATGAGTGTTCATAATTTTAGCACTATTATGGCCTTGTGCTACATCCTGGTTTCAAGAACATTTACAAAAGCAAACTCCAACTTTTGTTAGAAGCGGCACCACTTCTATGTTCTCATAGATGAAGTTCTACTATGTCCCTGCTATTTCAGACATATCATAATTTAAACTTCATTAAGAGTATTTCACTCAATCTCATCAATATAGCAGTCTGCACTGAGCATTTTGGAATGGGTTAATATCAGTGCTCTCAATCACACTAGTAACTTGTTAATACCCATTAAACTTAATATTAATTATATGCCTAAATCAAGTTGGGTTACCATTATTTGTGATTCTAAAGAAAATGTTTCAATTCCATTCCACCATTTGTACATTTTCCAAGGTCTCTGTAGAGTCCTTTTGTTAAAAGATATGCTAAGTTATTACTTGACCTAATATAAATAATGTTAATAACACCATCTGTTATTAATTGTCTCACATACTCATGTCTTAGGCTAATGTGTCTAGACTTTCCATTATAAATTTTACTATAAGCTCTAGACAGAGTAGCTTCACTGTCACAGTACAAAGAAATAGATGGCATCGGTTGTGGCAACAACTCTATATCCATAAGCATATTTCTCAACCATTCTGCTTCTTTGCCTACTGCCGCAAGTGCTATAAACTCATATTCCATAGTTGAATAAGTTATGCACGTCTGTTTTTTAAAATTCCAAGAGATTGCTCCTCCTCCAATAGTGAACACCCACCCAGATGTGGATTTATTATCATTTGCACTAGTTATCCAACTAGCATATGAGTATCTCTCTAGTATTGCTGAAAATTCAGAATAATATAAGCCCAAATTAATGATTCTTTTCAAGTAACCAAGAATTCCGCCCATTGTTTTCCAATGATGACACTAGGGTTACTCGTGTATCTTGACAGTTTACAAACTGTTAATACTATATCTGGCCTTGTACAATGGATAGCATACATCAAACTATCTATTGCACTTGAATATTCAAGTTGTGCAACAGATCTGCCAGAATTTTCAATCATTTTCACACTAGAATCATAAGAAGTATTTGCTTCTTTTATTCCAAGATGATTAAATTTAAGAAGCACTTTCTCTATGTAGTGTGACTGACACAATACATATTCCCCACTATGTTTCCTCACTTTAATATCTAAGATAATATCTACTTCATTCAGATCCTTCACTTTAAACTTTGAAGTTAGATACTTCTTGGTCTTAGAAACACTTTTCATGTTTGTTCCAAAAATCAATAAGTCATCTACATAAAGATAAATAATTACACCATATTCATAAGTGAATTTAGAATAAATACACTTATCAGCACTATTATGTTTAAATCCATGTGATAAAATCACATAATTAAATTTTTCATGCCACTGTTTTGGTGTTTGCTTCAAACCATATAGAGACTTGACTAATTTACAAACTTTCTTTTCATTTCCATGTAGAACAAACCCTTCGGGTTGTTCCATATACACCTCTTCATCAAGATCACCGTTTAGGAATACTGTTTTGACATCCATTTGATGAACATACAAATGATAAATTGATGCCAAAGCCATCAAAACTCTAATGGATGTGATCCTAGCCACTGGTGCATATGTATCAAAGTAATTCATCCCCTTTTTCTGTTTGAATCCTTTGGCTACAAATCTAGCCTTAAAGTTTGAATAGACCCATCCATATTATATTTTCTTCTAAAAACCTATTTACTACTAATTGGTTTAGATTTTTGTGGTAAATCCACTAAAACTCCAGTTTGGTTTGATAAGATGGAATCCATCTCATCATTGATGGTCTCTTTTCAAAAGGCTGCATCCCTTGAAGCCATAATTTCACTGTAGGTTTTATGATCTTCTTCCACATTGAGTAAAATAGGTATTTTATTCAGAACATTTTTCTATCCCCTTCTACTAGAAAAACAAGAGATTGAGAATAAATAAAATCAGGATCTAGGGTCTTTTCTTTTCTAGCCTGTTGACTTTTTCTAGGTTCAAGAGTTGTGCTTGTATGATTTTCCTTATAATTGAAAGATAAATTAGGATTTTCAACCATTTTTGGAATAGAAGGTTCTTTTGCAGAATTTGAATATTTGATGAATTTATTTTTAATAAATTCAACATCTCTGGATTCTATAATCTCATTTGAATCCAAATCCAATAATAGCTATGTGCTTTGGAATTTTCTGCATATCCCATGAAAACACTTTTAATTCCTCTTGGACCTAGTTTTGACCTCTTTGGGTCATGTATCCTGTAAAATGCTAGACATCCCCACACTCTAAGATAATTCAAATTGAGTTTTCTACCTTTCCAGATTTCATAAAGAGAAGAGTGTGTCTTCATGGATGGAATTCCATTATGTACATGACAAGCAGTTAGGAGAGCTTCTCCCCATAAATTTAGAGGCAACTTAGAATTTATAAGCATGGAATTAACCATGTCAGTGAGTGTTC
This sequence comes from Acorus calamus, assembly GCA_030737845.1. Taxonomy (NCBI): domain Eukaryota; kingdom Viridiplantae; phylum Streptophyta; class Magnoliopsida; order Acorales; family Acoraceae; genus Acorus; species Acorus calamus. The sequence continues at coordinate 5,303,138 of CM060864.1, read as the reverse complement.
TATTCTTTCTTTCAGCCAAACCATTCTGTTGTGGTGTGTGAGGTGCATATTTTTGATGTATTATTCTGTTGGGATTATGTCTCGATCTGGTGTATCACATCGGATGGCCATGATGAAACCATATTAGGTTGGGCACCTAATGAGTAAAATATTATTTAAGATTTGATCTTAATTAATATTTAAAGTGAATCTCCTAAAATAAGAAACAATATTTGTTTGTTAATTAAGCATCTCTTAATTAATGGGAACAATATTTGTTTGTTAATTAGGAGAGTGAATATCTCCTAATTAATGGAAACAATATTTGTTTATTAATTAAGAGATTACTTGGGGAAGAAGTTATTTATCTCTATAAATATCTTCTAGGGTTTCATGGCAAGACATGTCAATGTATACAATGTAGAGATCCTAAGGGAAGGTTGAGAGGTTCTAAGAGAGGGTAACTCTATAGGAGAGTTTGTGAGTCTCTTAATGTATCTCAACTATCAAAGTGGATTCTCTGTTTTTTGCCCCGTGGATGTAGGCTTAGGCCGAACCACGTATATCTTGTGTTCTTTGTGTGATGTGATGTTTCGTTCTTGTGTTCGATCTCGGTTTGTTGGTGGCTTCTGCGATTGGCCTTTTCAACAGTGGTATCAGAGCTCCAGGTTCCGACCTAGGAGGAGGAGATATGAAGAACGAGGATCAATAGCGACACAGGTCGATGAATTCATACCATCGACGGATGTACTATTGGAAATTCCAATAATGGTGTCGTACAAGGTTTCACGCGAAGAAGGAGGAAAAAAAATCATGTAAGGCTGCAAGGAGCTCTCGGTGGTGGAAGTGGCACATCTATTCAGGTGTGCGATGATGATACCAATTTGTTGCGAGTCCAAGATCCACCGAGAAGCAGACGTGCAGAGACGCTCGAGGTGCAAAGTTCGCAATGACACGCGGAGGCACGTGGACGAATCACGTGAAGCGTGGGTGCGGAGTTCGTACAGAAGAAGGTGGAACAAGTGCAACACGGTCTAAGGCGTTCTGAACCGGGTATGGGAGGAGCAGCCCCATGTGGTTCGGTTAAAAAAGCGAGTCCAGTCATCTCGCGAGCGCGGTGTGGCATGTTCAAGGTGGAGGTAAGATCCAGATCTTCTTCGAAAATCCACGAGGAGCGTGGTGCATGTGAAATCAAGTCATGGCATTGACTTGAGGATGCGCGATTACTGAGTCTGACTTAGGGGTTGATCCATGATAAGGCGAGCGCAGGCTTATGGATCCAACAAGATTGGGCGGTGCAGACGTCCGAGGGAAGAAATTCCTAAAATCCATTCAACGTGGAGTTCTGCGGAGCGGGTCTAGTGCACAAAAAGACTTGTGAGAGTGACTTGAAGAATGGTGAAGTTCAAGGAAGTCGAAGACCACTTGATTACAGGTGGAGGTGCATGGTTGCTCGCGTGATCGTGCTTCAAGGACGACATGGAGCAAAGTGGAGACATCAACGGAAATCTTCTAAGGGGTTCGAGGAAGTCCGAGCGTATCGGATACGAGTCAAGGTGGAGATTTGTTGGGATTATGTCTCGATCCGGTGTATCACATCGGATGGCCATGATGAAACCATATTAGGTTGGGCACCTAATGAGTAAAATATTATTTAAGATTTGATCTTAATTAATATTTAAAGTGAATCTCCTAAAATAGGAAACAATATTTGTTTGTTAATTAAACATCTCTTAATTAATGGGAACAATATTTGTTTGTTAATTAGGAGAGTGAATATCTCCTAATTAATGGAAACAATATTTGTTTATTAATTAGGAGATTACTTGGGGAAGAAGTTATTTATCTCTATAAATATCTTCTAGGGTTTCATGGCAAGACATGGCAATGTATACAATGTAGAGATCCTAAGGGAAGGTTGAGAGGTTCTAAGAGAGGGTAACTCCATGGGAGAGTTTGTGAGTCTCTTAATGTATCTCAACTATCAAAGTGGATTCTCTGTTTTTTGCCCCGTGGATGTAGGCTTAGGCAGAACCACGTATATCTTGTGTTCTTCGTGTGATGTGATGTTTCGTTCTTGTGTTCGATCTCGGGTTTGTTGGTGGCTTCCGCAGATTGCCTTCCCAACAATTCCATGCTCTTTGCAATAAACAGAAAATTAATTAGAAGCATTCACTGCCTCTATCACTACAAATGACTTTAATTTTCTTTCCTTTTTGATTTTTTACTTTTGTCTTATAACATTTAAATGCATTAAATGTTTCATCTTTATGAGACAACAAATAACATATGTAAATCTAGAGCAACCATCAATAAACGTAATGAAATAACGTTTTCCTCCTCTAGTTAATGATCCATTAAATTCACATATATCATAATGGACTAAGTCTAATAAACATGTGTTTCTTTCAGCCTTTGGAAAAGGCTTCCTAGTCATTGTGGCCTGAATGCATATTTCACATTTTTCATTATTTATGTTATCATATGAAATTAAAGCATGTTTAGACATATATTTCAATGATTTAAAATTTAAATGTGCTAAACGAGAATGCCATATAGAAGAAGACTCAACAATATAAGCAAAAACATTTATTTTATTAATACTAAACTTAAACATGCATATAGAAGCATAGCATTTCCCCATAAATACATCATTTTTGGACAGAATTACTTTGTCAGACTCTAAAATGACTTTGATGCCGTTTTTACAAAGAAGACAAGCAGAAACAAGGTTTTTCCTTATTTCTGATACATGAAGAACATTTTGTAGAGTCAACTTCTTTCCCGATATGAAATGTGTTCAACGCTTCCTTTTCCTGTCACTTTGGCGCAGTTGTTGTTTCCCATCATCACCTCTTGATTCTCGGTCACTAGTTTGTAAGTCTTGTATTGCGCTTTATCATTGCACACATGAATGGCTACTCCGGAGTCAAGCCACCAATTAGAAGACTTCATTGCTACAGCCATGTTCAATTCTCTGATCATGCCTATATGCCTTTCTGACACCATCACAACCATGTCCGAGACATTGTCTTCTACCATGTTTGCTTTGTTAGTGTTGTTGGTGTCCTTGTTCTTTTCATTGAACCAGCAATCTTTGATGTGATGGCCTTTCTTTCCACACTTGTAACACGCGCCTACTACTTTTTGCTTTTTGTTGGGTTGAGAAGTTTGTTAAACTTCTCCTTGACCTTGCATTTCTTGTTGGACTTACTGCATTCAATAGTATTAACCTTTGAGGAATCGGGAGGACTGAATTTTTTCTCTCGATTTCGAGTTTCCTCCTCGATTCTCAAGAGTTTCTGAATTTCATCTAAGAAAAGTTCTTCTGTTTTATGCAACAGTCTCTTTCTATAGTCATTCCAACTATGGGAAAGTTTGACAATAATTGCCCCCATTTGGAATGTCTCGAGCAGAGGAATTTTAAATTCCTTGAGTTTTGAAACCAAGACTTGAACTTCATGAACCTGGTCCAAAATAGAAAAGTTATCCATCATAGAAAACTTGAAGTACTTACAAATTAGGAACTTGTCCGTTCCTAATTTTTTTGTCTTGTACTTGTACTCCAAAGCCTTCCATACTTGTTGTGGAGTCTTCAACGAACTGTTGAGATCATAAAAACGATCTGACAAGGTGTTGAGGATGTGTCCTTTGCAAACCAGTTTGTCTTCTTCGCGCTTCTTTCTGTCCGCAATCATCTGGACTGTGTCTTTCTTGGTTGCTGCTGGTAACGCCTTAAGGTCCGGATCCAGAACATATGAGATCTTCAGGATCGACAGCAAGAACATGATCTTCTCCTTCTAGCGAGTGAAGTTGGTTCTGTCAAATTTGTCCAGTTCGACAAAGTCCTGGTTCATGACTTTGAAAGCAGAGATCTCCGATGCACCTTTGATTGAACTATCACTTTAAGATTATAGAAAATTTGGTGGACATGGAAGATGATTGAGTTTGAGGCGCGAGGATTCGTTATCCTTAAAGTGATAATTGCTCCTACTCAATATGAGTTTGCTAATAGGTTCTGACAAATTCACTTTCAGGATACAACAACTCTGAGAGTCTGCTGATAGCAACTCTGAAGAACTCTCATAACACTCTTAGATAAAAAAACTGATAATTTAATATGTTCAAACAACATATTTAAATAGGGTTTGAGGGGTTGCCTTTGCATCTCTTCATATTATTTCAGTTATTATCTGTAGAGATAACTGTTGTGAATTTGTGAAGGGATGCAGACATTTGGAAAGTGACTGTTTGGTCAGTAATTCGAATTTCAAAAATATGAAATCCAGTAAAAAATTATCATGTTAATTCCACACGCACGCAAATGCTAAGTGCGCCTAATAATGCACCTATGGGCGTACGCGCGTACACATGTAACATGTATAGCACGTGTGGTCCCCTTTGTCTTTTTCAAGACATCATTCTAGAAGTAAATTTACTTATGAAGTGAAAAAATCATTTTTAATTTTTCGATGTGGGACTATTCCCAAGCACCCATTACATATTACAATATATTTTTTTTAACATTAACTTTTCATTTTTTTTTATTTTGTTGGGGAAGACTAGTAAAGGACTAAAAGCCACGCGAACCACCTTTTTCAACCGAGCAATGTTACACTTGACATCGGGAGGTAAATATTTTTTGGGATCGGGAGTTATATGTGTCATATATTAATTTATTGGGAAAAATCCATATGACCCCCTGTAAATTGATTGAAATCCATACAACCCCCTGACTTTTCTTAATATCTATATAACTCCCTGAAAACACCTAGTAAATCCAAATAACCCCTTGAAAAAAATTTACGTTACAGATGATGAATATTTTATAAATGTTATGTTTGGTTAACCCTAATAGAAAATACAGTATACCAAAAAAATCCTATAATGTGTTAAAAATGTGAAAATCTTTTATAAATAACGATTTTACTCATCCGTATAAAGCTTTATAATATATCCAGAGAGGATAAAATTATCATTTTCATAACATTTTTTACATTTTTAACCAATTGTAGTGCTTTTTTAGTATATCGTATTTTCAATCAGGATTAACTAAACGAAATGTGTGTAAAATATTAATAATTTATTAACAAAAAATTTATTCAAGGAGTTATTTGAATTTACTAGGAGTTTTCAGGGGGTTATATAGATTTTAAGAAAAATAAGGGGGTTATATAGATTTCGGTGAGATTTCGGGTTGTATGGATTTTTCCCTATTTTATTTTACTTGGTATAAGAGTTTGGTCCTGTTAGAGTATAGATGGAGTTATCATAGATGAGTCACGAGTCTTAGGATGGTCGTTTGTTTTCCCGTAAATTGTAAACATGAAATTGCTTTCTATTATTTGGTGCTATAAATTTAGAAAATCATATTCTTCGTATATATGCATTTGTTATTTGAGTATACTAAATTATTTTATAGAAATTCCATTGTTTGTTTTTTGAAAAAATATTTACATGAAATTCTTTTCCAATGTTTGGTGCAAATAAAAACATTTACATGATTCATGATATTTGTATTACTGGAGTTTTAAGAAAAGAATTAAATAAATACTAGTTACTTGCACGTGCTAAAACACGAGATACATCATAGAGATATATTTTAATAAAATTAGTACATTTATTTTTATTTATAATTTTTATTTAATAAAAAATGTTTGACAAAAATTTAATGTAGAGAGAATGTAATCAAAATTATATATATTTGTATCATATTAGTAGAAAATACTTGACAAATATAAATTGATAATTATATTATTTTATGTGAAACTAATATCATATTTCTTTAAAATTAACTCATTAATTAATTATCACATATAAATCTTCTGAATATATTTAAACTCTTAATGGAAGACCACCTTGGTGACTTAAATGTGAAAAAAATAGACCTACAAGATACTACATTTGAAAGTTTATCAAATTCTTATTGAAATATAATCACATAAACCAATTCAAAAACCCAATACAATTAAATAAAAAATTCAAAAAAACACTTAAAACTCGAAGCAAAAAAAAAAAAAAAAAAAGAATTGTGACTATATGAGATATAATTGAGAAACTTAATAAGATGAAAAATGATTTATGTAAAATAATATTTAAAACTGATGAAAACTATAGATAAAAATAAAAATAAAAATGATTATTATATTTTTTTAATTAATGAGGTTTTGATAAAGAAGTCATTAATTATGTTGAAAATATGAAATATGTATAAAGTATGCATTGATGGATATTTTATATTATAAAAACACATAAAAAATATATAAAATATAACAAACAAATATTATAAAAAAATAATTGACAAAAAAATGAATAATTAATTAATGTCCCATGTGTTCAACTAATATAACTAATCCACACTACAATTTATTTGTAATCCATTGCAACTTATTTTTTCTTAAGTGCAATTAAAGATGAAACTCTAAGATCACATAAACTCTAACTCCGTCATAAAATGACAACATCGGTATTTTAATCAACAAATTCCATAAAATAATTTTTTGTCATACAAAACCTATATCACATCACATCAAACAAGAATAAACAACACCCTAATAAAAATAAACCAATATAGAATTTTAATATCCAATAAAAGGAATGGAACATTTTCATCTTTATGCAACCCCAATCGAATATATTAAAAAAAAAACAAAAACAAAAAAGCTTACCTCGATTTTGCATCGAAGAAAAACTGTCTATATCTCGGAATGCATGCACCAATCATTTCATCTAATATAATAAAAAAACATGATAAAACAAAAAATAAAAAACATTCCAATATCTAAAGTATATCATTAAAAATATAAAAAACAAAGCAATTCTCAATCAACCAACTGAATTGCTGGAAAGAAATTAAAAATGAAGTTTTATCATATAGATTTAATCATTTATGAGTCAATTAAACATGAATGACGAAGGAAAAATTTAAAAAAAAACTACATCTAATCAATGTTGATGGCTTACTCAACAACAAAAATTAATAAGAAATTGGGATGGACAACTTGACACACCTATATGTATTGCTCTTTTCTATGCCTCCTTGCATGAGCTTCTGATATGCAAAAAGAATGATTTATGGATGGAAAACAAAATAAAGTAGGTGGCATTTACATTAAATTTTCTCATAAAGATTTTAATATACATCGATGGTTAAAAAATAAAATTTGATAAAATCATCTAGAAAAGTATAATATTAATGGATTCTTCAAAATAAAATGAGATAGGCAATGCAATTTTGAGGATAACCCCATGAACTTTCACATAAAACACATATATAATTATATAAATTTAGTTGTTAATGGTGATATCAAAATTACAATTTTAGGATGGAAGGCAGTGAATTATTTCTTTGCCTATGAGAATTAAATCAATTTCTACTCTTGAAGAAATGATATTGAACTTACAGTGATACCATGAACATCTCGAAAGAATTCACGGAGGATTAATGCAATGTAACTCGCATCGTCTCGCCTCCTCGCTGAAAATATAAATAGAGATATTTCAATTAACACAAAGTATACATGTTTTAAGGGTCATATCACAATTCTTTTAATAAGTAAAATAAAATACACACACAACGCGTACCAAAGCATGTGGTATAACATTCTAAAAATATACATAAAAAAATGTTAATTACATAAAAATTAAATAATAATTAATTAATCAATACATACACATGTCCATAAAGTTGCTGTTAATTTGATAATACATAAACATGTATACATCTCTAAATAAATATATGATCCTATTTGAGAAGTATTAAAAAAATCTTGTTATCATTTCATTATTAATTAAATCAAAATATAATTTTTAAGTACTCTAACACATAAAAAGAACATACAAACTTTTAGTAAATATCATTTTACTAAAATTCCATCATTTCATATTAATAAAAAAACATTAAATTTGTGATGCAGGCGATGAAAATGTTAATTTCATCATGTATAGTTTATATTTTTTGGTAAAAAAAGGAAAATTAATTATATTCCTTATAATTATTAATAACATTAGTTAGATAAAATAAAAATAAATTTAAAAACTTAAGAAAGCAACTTACTCTTTTGTTGTGCGTCTTGAAGAGAATTTTCCTGAAATAAAAACAATCAATAGAAGGCTTAGAACATCTAAATAAAATTGTTAAAAAATATAAAAAATGAAACACATTCATTATCCTTAAAACAATTATCCAAAAACAAACAATAACACCTAATAGTTGAATCTAAATATTATTATGATAAAATAAAAAATAAAAATATAAACAATAAAAAAATGCAATGCAAAAACATATTAAATAATATGTCGTGACACTTATAGATCATTGGGATAGGTTAGATTTTTTTCATCCTAAATATCCTTTTTTTTCTCATTATACATCTTTATTTAGATTTTGAATTTAAATATAAAAAACCATATCATTATCTATACGGATATAATTAAAATAGATTTTTTTGGTTTCTCGAGATCTATTTTAATCTATACGGATATAACTATACCAATTATTATTAGACATGTGTTTTTTGAATTAAAAAAAATAGAATATTTAAATTTGAATATAATTAAAACAAATTTTTTTAGTTTCATATGATCCATTTTATGGAAATGTATGTTGACAAATTATAATTGTTATATGTATTTCGAATAAAAAAACATAATTTTCAATTTATAAACCATTAAAACGATTTTTTTATTTTCTTAAGATCCATTTTTAACTATTTGTGTATTATATCAATTTGGAAACCACTAAAACGAATTTTTTATTTTCTTAAGATCCATTTTTATCTATTTGTGTATTATATGTATTTTGAATTAAAATAATGAATATTTTAAGTGTGAAATCATTAAAACCAATTTTTTAGTTTCTTAAGATCCATTTTATGGAAATGTATGTTGACAAATTATAATTATTATATGTATTTCGAATTAAAAAAAACATTTTTTTCAATTTAAAAACCATTAAAACTATTTTTTTATTTTCTTAAGATCCATTTTTATCTATTTGTGTATTATATCAATTTGGAAAGCACTAAAGCGAATTTTTTATTTTCTTAAGATCCATTTTTATCTATTTGTGTATTATATGTATTTTAAATTAAAATAATGAATATTTTAAATGCGAAAATCATTAAAAAAAAAATTTTAGTTTCTTAAGATCCAATTTTATCTATACGTATTTTGAATTTAAAATATTTTACAAAACAATTAGTTTGAATTTAAAATAATGAATATCTTTAATTTTGAATTCATATATGTCATTTCATGATATAATTAAATTAAATTTTATTTTTAAATATTAAAATATATTTATGAATTATGAAAATCTAATTTGTAATCTTAAACTTTAAATAAATAGGATATAATAATTACAGGATTTAAATGAGGGGGTAAAAAAAAAAAAAGTTGGATCTCATTTATCTAAACCTTATTTGAAATTTTTAAAATTTTTAAATTTAATAATACACAAATGAATTTAAGGAAGGATAAAATAGGAAATTGAAAAACTAATTAAATAATAGATATCAGTAATTAATGAAATTTTTAAAGGATTAAAAGGGAAATGAACATTCTTATAATCCATGTATATCCGTTATGTGTTTATCTATTATCAATTTTAAAATTTTAAATTTTAAATATATGTATATATATATTAGTAATTGATCAATTGTTTAAGTGATAAAATAGGAAATGAAAATGCTGGGTCACAGAATCCTTTAATAAGTAAGTAATAGATTTAAAATATTTTACAAAACTATTAGTTTGAATTTAAAATAATGAATATCTTTAATTTTGAATTCACATATTTCATTTCATGATATAATTAAATTAAATTTTATTTTTAAATATTAAAATATATTTATGAATTATGAAAATCTAATTTGTAATCTTAAACTTTAAATAAATAGGATATAATAATTACAGGATTTAAATGAGGGGGTAAAAACAAAAATAAAAAAGTTGGATCTCATTTATCTAAACCTTATTTGAAATTTTTAAAATTTTTAAATTTAATAATACACAAATGAATTTAAGGAAGGATAAAAAAGAAAATGAAAAAACTAATTAAATAATAGATATCAGTAATTAATGAAATTTTTTAAAGGATTAAAAAGGAAATAAGAATTCTTATAATCCATGTATATCCATTATGTGTTTATCTATTATCAATTTTAAAATTTTAAATTTTAAATATATGTATATATATATTAGTAATTGATCAATTGTTTAAGGGATAAAATAGGAAATGAAAATGCTGGGTCACAGAATCCTTTAATAAGTAAGTAATAGATTTAAAATATTTTACAAAACTATTAGTTTGAATTTAAAATAATGAATATCTTTCATTTTGAATTCACATATTTCATTTCATGATATAATTAAATTAAATTTTATTTTTAAATATTAAAATATATTTGTGAATTATGAAAATCTAATTTGTAATCTTAAACTTTAAATAAATAGGATATAATAATTACAGGATTTAAATGAGGGGGTAAAAACAAAAATAAAAAAGTTGGATCTCATTTATCTAAACCTTATTTGAAATTTTTAAAATTTTTAAATTTAATAATACACAAATGAATTTAAGGAAGGATGAAAAAGGAAATGAAAAAACTATTTAAATAATAGATATCAGTAATTAATGAAATTTTTAAAGGATTAAAAGGGAAATGAAAATTCTTATAATCCATGTATATCCATTATGTGTTTATCTATTATCAATTTTAAAATTTTAAATTTTAAATATATGTATATATATATTAGTAATTGATCAATTGTTTAAGGGATAAAATAGGAAATGAAAATACTGGGTCACAGAATCCTTTTAATAAGTAAGTAATAGATAAAAAATCTATTTTAAAAATTTCAAATATTTTTATTCATGTAAATTAAATAGTTTTATATTTCTGTATTTCAAATCCTTTATTTCTTTCTATCCTAATTATTATGATTTATAAAATATTAGTATATCTGATTTCTATATGTTTTTTAAGTCATAAATAAATTAGTCTTGTTAAAATCACAATATTAGATCTTGAAAATCTATTGTGATTCGGAAATTCTTAAAATATTTTAAAATCATATCTTGTTATCCAAAATATCATGTGATCCGAATTAGAATCTTTTTAATTTTTATGGCATTGTAACACTCAGTTTTTTTTTACAATAAAAAATACAGTCTTATATACTTCTTTAGAAATTCAGTGAAGCATATATCTTGCTAAAATTTTATGAAGATTTTTAGCCCCTGGAAACTCTTAGTAAATATAGTCTTATATACTTTTGGCTTGTACATTCAACAACCGAATCAGAATGGAGAAATTTGAGAAGATTTGAAGGATTTCACATAGTTGATCTGATGATAAAGCATAAACATGGTTCACACGCATATTTGTGAGAGAGATGCTCATGAGTCATGACTAGAACATTCCCAACCATGACTGTGCATTGGGTTCTGGGAGGATGTCAGGAGAGAGACCGGGCTGGCCATACATTTCCGGAACGTGGAGGAGCTATGGAGGGCGGGCAAGGTACTGCGTCATGCAGCGGGTACGGCTAAGGAGGTGGTGCAGGAGCAAGTTGTGGTGGCGGCCGGGGCATGGACAATCTGGCGAACGCGGAACGAGCGTGTATTTCGTGGAACACGCGCATTCATAGAGAACATGCGCGACGCGTTCAGAGGGATGATGCGGGATTGGATCAGACTCATTGGGAGGATCCCCGAGGGGACCGGACAACAAAGCAGCACGGTGTGAGGCTCAGTGTAGTAGCAGCCCATCGGGGCTAGAAATCTTTTCTACCCGGGCTGCTGGTACCTAGCTGTTTGGTTTAGTTGTGTTTGTTTTATTTTCTATTTAGCTCCCCTCTTCCCTCCCTGATCCCTTTTAGATTTTGTAATTCGATATTCAAGAATGAAATCGAGTAGCAAATATCTATATTTTCTTAAAAAAAAACCCATGACTGTGCATTGAAAGAGCTAGTATTGTCTTAGCTCTAGCATCATCGATGATGCCAGATCCTGATCCTCATATATACTACCATAGTTATACCAGTTAAATCCTCATGTATCATTGTTTACTGCATCATGCGCATGTTTTGAGGAGACGACAAGTCAAGACTATACTAGCCCTACCAAAAGAGGCATGTTGTCAATAATGGCAAATTATTGTTTAATGTCACTTATCACGGGAATATTATATTCAGTAGTTCAATTTCGAACCAACTATATATGAATATTATACTCATCGCTTGAGAGCTCGAAGTTTTTTTTTTTTTTTTAGTGTAAATGGAAGACTAAGTCTCATTTAGGGTCTTTAACAGGCCCAAGGCCGGAAAGTCCGGCCTCTTTTCAGGGCGGACCGGGCTTGGGTGAAAACAGGCCGGGCTTGGACTTAGTTCTGAGACCCGGCCCGTAGGCTCATGGGGGGAATCTAATAAATGAGTAATATGCAATTTTATTTGAATTGTAGTTGAATTATACAAATTATTGACATTTATGTAGGTGTCAACCTAGTTAGGTATATGTAGTTATTCATTTTTTCAAGTAATTAATTCATTTAATATTTTTATTTTAAAAATTCAATAGATATAAATATTTTTTTAATATTATACTTTAAATTTTGTATTATTTTAACATTATATACAAATGAACAACTTAAAAAATCAAAACAAATAAGATGTTTGGAATTTGGGCCCGCAAGCCCGCCCGTGAGGCCTGAGCCCGCTAGCCAAGCAGGCCCACGGGTCTGGACCCTGTTTCAACGGGCCGGCCCGGTCCGTTGCCGACCCCTGGTCTCATTTGATCTTAATCTAAAAGGTAGACTAAAAGGTTACAGAGTCTGAAGCGTTTGGGGGGGGGGGGGGGGGGGGGGGAGACACAAATAGACGATATAATAAATTTAGCCAAAAGAAGAACCATGGCCTGAGCCGAGAAGAAGATCCAAATCGCTCGAGCTTGAGTTGTTGGGGAAATGGAGGGTGGATATTAGTGATCCTTGTCATTTCAACTTAGATTTACTAGCAAACTTTGGCAACTAATTTATTGTTAATCCTATGTCTGTAAAGGACTACATCCCAAGTGTTGTGTCAGCCATTATTGTTCAATGAGAAAATGTTGAGGGAGTAGCCAGTGAAGGAAATGAGTTGAGCAGCAGAAGCTTGTTGTGTATTTAGTGTTTCGTCCCCGGCCGAAAGAATCTAGAGAACCATGTTCAGATTTCATTGAGGCCCAAACTAAGGTGCATTGTGTTCTTATTTGGTTATCAATTCATCCTATCTTGGGGCCTCATCATATACTTACAAGACTTCTCTTTTTATATGTGCATTATGTTATAGTTCCATAAAATTAAACAATCGATCAATAGAGATTTGCCACCTTATCATGTGATGCGAGGAAATTTTTTACTTTTTGCATGTTACGTTTTTCGAATTTTGGAATGCAATCAATCAATAGAAAATTAAATAAATCAAGGAAAAGATACAAATAATTGCGTGGTTCGACAAACATAGTCTATATCTACGGAGCACATCAGAGATCAATCTATTATTAATGAAAAATTTTTACAATGGCCACACATAAAATAAAAATCCATAATGAAAAAATATGAGATGTTTTTTCATACGAGCATCTCATTAAGGACAAACATATCAATACATGAAAGACACCTTAAAAAAATGTCTTTTACACCAAAGACAGCTCGACCCCTGTTTGACTCCATTATAACATTGCATATATAGAATTCAGTAAGAAGAGCCTTAAAGAGATTAGTTACTCTCGCGGTGTCATCAGTGTGTTTGTGCACAATCTTAAAGGAAAAATGAGAGAAGGGGAAAATGATAGAAAATAAATTTTTTTCTTTGATCAATTTTTATATTGTTTGTGCTTATAATGAAAAGTAATGGAAAATAAAAATCGTTGTTTGTGCCTGTAATGAAAAATGATGGAAAATGAAAACTGTTGTTTGTGCATGTGATGAAAAATGTCAGAAAATAAAAATGCATTGTTTGTGTTTTCAAGATAATGTTACAAAGTGACAAAAAAAGTATATTTTGACAATTAATTTAAATATAATATAAAAATAACCTAAAATTGGAACCAATATGCTAACAAGGTATCAAGATGATACCAACCTACTTATTAATGAAAAGACTGTGTTTAATCCATGATTACCCCTTTGTTCTATTGATCCACCCCTTCAAATAATAATAATAATAATAATAATAATAATGATGATGATGATGATGATGATGATGATGATGATGACCAAAACAACCCAAAGTATCAAATCCACATAATAATCCCAAAGTATCAAATCCACGTATATAATCATGCAACGTTTTATCTATTCTCCTCTTCATATATCTTCCCCCATTATTATTTTTTTAAATATTGGCTTTCAATTCATTAGATCTGTTAAGAAATATACATCCCCATCGTTCATCAACAAAAAAAAATATCATCGTCCACCCAACAAAAAAAATCAAATCATAATTTTATATCTAAGATTCAAATTTATCATCTGTTAAGAAAAAAATCTCGATCTGTTCAACAAAAAAAACCACAAAAATAAATTTAAGATCTCAATCTAGGTTAAGCAAAAACAAATATATAAAAAATAAAAATAAATCTATTCAACAAAAAAAAATCTAGATCCATTTAGTAAATCAAATCAGGTTAAATAGAAAAAAAAACACAATCAAGGATCACAAAGGGAGATCTTAATTACATGAATGTTTATGGTATTGTTCTTGGTGGTGGGAGAGAATCATATGTTCTCACTTTCTCTCATTTTTCCTTTTATAGGGTGAGATTTTTTTCCCTCAATCCTAATAACACAAAATATCAAAGGAAATTTTTTTACTTTTATTTCATTTTCCCTCACTTTTCATTTCACACAAACACAAAAACATCTTTCGAATTTCATGAACCATATAAACTATATATTTTCAAAGGGGAGAGGATGCTAAGTCTATGTAATGTATAAAGTATATTTGAATATTGTTATATTGTTGTTAATGAAATTGATTGTTTTGTTGTTAGTTAATTAGTTGAATGAATGTGTAGGCTATTCTTTTTAAATTATATTTTTTCTATACCTACATATACCCAACCACATAACTATCACTCCCTCACTAGATCTGTTTATCAGCCACTCATTTCCACCCCTGAAAAAGAAAAAATGAATAGTATTTGTTGAACTTCCTCAGAAACGGATGAAGAGCAGTACTCTCTCTTATAATTCTCTTATTCACTCTTTTGCTATTTTTGCATGGGGCATATCTACATCCACCAACCAATTAACTAATATCACCAACTAAAAAAGTGAAAAAATCATAATTTGAACAACACTAATTCCACCAACCATTTCAACAGTCTCCCTGTCAACATTCCTTTAGATCAATCGACAGGAGGTCTGTCAATCACCGTTTAAAATATTCGATAGACTCTCCGTTAATTTTCCTTTAAAACTTTCGACAGTTGGTATGTCGACCTGAGAAGGCCTGTTCGACCGTAGCGGTGTCGAGTCGTATATTTTTTTTTCAAAAGAAGAACTGAGACACATTGGACTACATTTAACATTCAATATACATTAAAATATCAACACATTCACATTCATATTTCATTCAACATTTACAATATATTCATTCAACTCTTAGCATATTAAAAAAAACATGAACATAATTGCAACAAGGTAAACTTCAAAGATATCACAACCAGGCATTTCAGTTAAATTAAATGATGGACAAATCAAAATTACCATTATAAGAGAGAAAGAATAATGAAGTTAGTCATGCACCTCAAAAATCTAATAAAATCATATTCGATTCAAGACCAAGAGGTTAGTTATGCACTTAAAAAAATCTAAAAAAATCATATTCAATTGACAACTAATCATCATATCATCATATGAATCTATCCAAATTTGCTATTCTTAAACACCATTAACCCTAAATCCAACTGCATGCATTATGCAAACAATAAAGGAAGTTGAAATACTCAATGCAACAACCCATTCCTCATACCATACACAAAATCACACCCAAAATCCATCACAGCTCCAAATCCAACCAATACATGTGATTTGTTTAACCCAAAAGATCTCTATACAAAGCCCAATAAATTAACCAACATCGAATGCAAAAAACAACAAAGCCGAACAAATTTAAATGGTCTTCTTAGGTCGATAGACAAATCGTCGAAGTTTTTAAAGGAAGGTTGACAGTGCGCCTGTCGAATGGTTTAACCAGTGGTTGATAGGGAGGCTGTCGAATAGTTTAAACAGTGGTTGACAGGGAAACTTGTCACTCCCCAGGGCGGCCGTCCCCGAGATGTGGCAATATATATAATATCAGTAATCAATACAAGAGGTCAACAATGACTCCAATAAATAACACACAAAGCTGACAAAGCAATAATAACTGATAGCTTACTGAAAAACAGAAGCATAAAATACCAACAAAGTATATATCCCAAAATATTATTACAAATACAAAAATGACACTAAGACTGCTGACAGCCTCGCACTCGCCAACCGCTAGACGGGACGCTTTCCACGCACACAAGATCACGCCACAGGAAAGCTCCAGCTCCACGCCCAACACAGCCCTTGTAGAAGAAATAGTACGCGAGGGGTGAGCTACAAGCTCAGTGAGTGGTTGGAAATCAAACACCATTCCAATAATTTAATGCAAGGCAATTTCTTTTCAAGGAAAAACATGGGTAGAAACCCAAATGATAACAAGATCACGCGACAATGCGACCATACCTCTCCCTCACCCTCACCCTCACTCTCGGAGGGAGGCTCTTGGGACTCTCGGGGAGGAATAACTATTAGCCATAACACATGGTGTTACTTGATAACAAAATACAATGAGTCCATCCGCTACGAGGTAGAGATACACTACGATACCTCAAGCGTTAGGAGTAACATATCCAGAGTATACTCAATGGGTATAAGAGTTACGTGACTACATGACTTTAACTCACCCTCACCCTCACCCTCTCCCCTAAGGGTGACAAGGGACTGTTGGGAGAAATTCGTCTGCTCTACACCCTTTGTCATTCGTTAGCCCTCTCTCGGGGTACCCTCTACCTGGTATACTCCCATGATCAGTACATCTTGCCACATGCATCGATAGTACCTACTCGTGGGGGCCCTTTGTGAGGACAGCTACAACCCGGGGCGCTTCAATACGAACAATATTAGGAGGAAACATTTCATGTTCACAATGCAAACCCAATGGAAAAATAATTACTCTCGGTAATCACCTACCGATGCGGTCGAATACACATGAACATCCACACAGATGTGTTACTCGGATGTAGGGAGTTACCTCGACTCTCGCACCGAAAATAAGCCCAAGGCATAACCCAATGAGAGATTCATACATGCCCAGCACTGATAAGCCTAGCTTAATGCCATAACCATCAGCTTAGCGAAACCGATATAACAATGAATTCTCCTGAATTTCAATCGAGTGTATCACTCGTATGCAAGGGGACGATTACATCGCTGACACTCTAACTAATGAAGTACAACCCGATAGCGGGTCATACCCCTACCTATTACAGATAAGCCCAATTAGTCTAACATGCGCATAATCATAATAGAAGAATTCTACTGTAGTTATGTACATGAACCACATGCACGATAACATAATAATTATTTATAGGGGTACCTCCCTAATATGGATAAAAAATATAAACAATATATATATATATATATATATATATATATATATATATATATATATATATATATATATATATATATATATAAGGTGTGGCCTAAATAACATGCATACAAAGCCATTAATCATACAAGCATACATGTGTATCCTAACATGCGTTGGATATCACCAACTTAAAAGGGAAGGGTCAAGTGTGATCTCGCACACTAACAAGTGCATGCCAATATTTCTAAGCGAACCTGAGTCAAGTTAGAACCACATCTACTTACTCAGTTCGCATGAAGAGAGAGGGCAAGAGATAGCTCATCATCTCTAGAAGTTGGTCATAGCTTTGCCCCATTAGCATGGACGCAACAACTATACCATGCCCTCAAGTCTTATCACAAGGAAATATTAGGCATGCACCCATTTATTAACACAGCTTAATTATGCTGGATATTACTAATAATAGGGTAGTATTCCAGAAGGGACTACCTAAGTCATGCCATATTCTATACACCCATATAAGCATACAAGATACATGCAAACATGATCATTCATAGATGAATATAATACATAGGCAAATATATGGTAGAATATGGGGGTTCTATGCAATATACGAGCTATACTAACCTAGCATGCAAATATTTAGCATATTATGGATGAGACATGACCATACTACTTATCTAAATAAGTAGTATAGTTATGGTGCCCAACGGATGCGCGACGCATGACTACGTGCATCCAGTGCTTCCTGAATGGTTGGATCGAACCACTCCCGATACTTGGATCGCCGCGCATCCGATCTACGAGATCTGCAAGACACAACACAATATATATAAATAACGTGACAATTACAACTCAAATAAATGAATCATAAACATGATTCCTAGCATAGGACAGTGTGCGGGGTGGGGCAGGCAGCACGCGACGCACTTACATGGTAACACAATCACATGAACAAAATGTCATAACTTTTAAACCTACAGCCAATGGTGCTCAAATCAAACATGAAGCCCACCTGACACATATATAAGCCTACTTCATGAAGACACAAACTCTTAAAATTGCCTATAGCAGGCATAAATAACTCATTGACACAATTGTGTAAAACTGGTATACCTGCTGCAAAAAGTCATACTATTTGGTCTTCATAGCACCAAATACATATCCATAAATTATGAAATAAATCATACACATTCTCTGACATGTTGGAATCATAATCTGTGAAGACATCATAACCTGATTTACCCTCTATATGCCCAAAATAAAATATTTTCAGAAATTGGTCAGATGCGAATCTGGATAGTCCATGCAAAACAGGTTCTAACTTACAACACATATATCATAATGACACCCAATTTCATATATAGCATCTAGACACATGAAGGATCATATCACATGATACAATCCCAAGAATATGCCTCTAAATACTAGTTCTATAAAGATCTTAAGGAGACAGAAAATTTGCCTTACAACACAAAGCCACCCCCATTCATGCATTAACACAAACATCTCATGTGCAGCAACAATTACACATAACAACATTCTCCCAACAATACCCACATGCATGCCCTCCACAAAAGAAGGGGAAAAAGATTATCGAGAGAGGGGGAGGAGAAAGGAAGGTGTTGGGGCTCACAATGACACCACACACACCACCACCACTTCACCCCATCACCACCATCTCCTTCACTTCTTCACAGCACAACTTCTATTTGGCTGAAAACAGGGCATTCAAGAGGGTAGCATGAGTGAGATGGAGATGGAGAAGGGAAAGAAACAACACAACACACACACATGTATACACACCTACACTTGATCTTCCCCTCAAGCACTATTCATTTTCTCCTTCACCTTCTCCATGCAAACCCAAACAAAAAGGGGAAAAAATAAGAGGGGCTTGGATGGCCTCGTTTTGCCTGAGAGAGAGAGAGAGAGAGAGAGAGAGGTATTTAATCTATATTACTATATAAAAGTCTCTTAAACTAAAAATCTATCATTTGACCATTTTACCCTTGTCAATCCATTCAATCCCACTACAATCCATTCACACCACTTTAACTATTAATAAAAATTAAATATTATAATATTATTAAGATAAAAGATCCTTATAAAATGAAAGAATATTCAAAATATAATTCACTATTAGAATATATTGTATACTGTATTTTGATTAAGAAAATTATGTTATCACATATCTAGCTAAGAATAAATTCCTATTCATTTTTTTTTATTAACATTGGTTGCAACATATGATGCATGACCTATTCAAATTTTAAGTAAAAATCTTACATAGTTACATATAATGCATGGAGTTCCTATTAATATTTTTTTTACACGCATGACACATGGTTAGTGTTCAATTTGTTTTACACATAAATTTTTGTTAATATAATTTGTTAAAAATTATTATGCATTTATTGTTCAATGCAGTTACAGGGCATGCCATATTTGCATTGAATCCAAAATCATAATTATTAATCCAACATATGCATGAATCATATCTATATACATTTCGTTTGACCATTTTAGTCTCTCCGATCTCTTCAATCAAATAAATAATTTTTACTCAACTACTACATCATATACACACGCAAAAAAAAAAAAAAACTAACACATCAATTGAAATATGACATGAACAATAAAAGAATGACCGCAACACTAAAAAAAATTATTAAAATTTGCATTCAAAAATTAAAAATAACATATGAATAGATGTAATTAATATTGTAAATGCTGCTATTTATTTCATCTTTTTTTCTTAAATTAGAAAATCTAATATGCTTATTTAATGTTAATATTTTTTATTAGGTTTTATATTAGGAAAAATGCATTTTATTTCTGTCTTCACAGTGTTTTAATATTAATCTTGTAATTTTAACTTAGGATTATAAATTTATAATATGATTTTATTCACAAGATTTTAGGATATATATAAAAGATATAATGAAATATGTTTAAAACAAAAATAAAATTTAATTTAAATTCACAATTTAAATTATTGTTAAAATATGATTTTATTCATGTCTTCGAATGGCCAGAAATTTGAGCTTTTAAAATTACTAATATTTTAACAATAACAATCCAGTCACTCATCTTCAATCCCATTCTTTTGTTCAAATTTACATGTGCAATGGCCTTGGATAACCTCTCAACTTCTTATTAAATGTTTGCATTTTTTCCTCCTCTACCATTCATCACAAAAATTATTAATGTATTTAATTACAGTGCATTCAATTGATTATTTTCCCTTGTGATCACATCCTTCTACACGTCAAATGGACTTGGATCACCTCCCCACCTTCTTATTAAACGTTTGTTTTTCATCTTTTGCCATTCATTTTTTTTCTTAGTCATCACAAATAAATATATTAATTGCAATGCATTGAATTGAGTTTCTTTCCCCCTTTGTTAATTATATATTCGTCGTTTTATCTTTTCATTGTCCTCCTAGCAATCCATTTTTTCACAATCTCTCTATTTTTCCTGTTTATTCTCTTCAATTGTGATATATGATTTATATGATTTAACAATTCTTGCACAGTACGTGAGTCATCATCTGATTTATATGATTATATGATTCATTTATATGGTATATAATTTTTTTCTATTAAATTATTTTCATGTAGGATTTTTAATAAGATATTGATCGTCTACTTACTCATCGCAACTTTTCCTTCTATCACAACTTCTAAGACGAGGCAGTGATCCAATCCAACAAACAACAAATCCAAAAATTGTGAGAATTGACTCGACTCATTTTCCATCTTTTTCTATTTCTATAATTCATTGTTTTGATTCTATTTAAGTAAGGATTATTTCAAACAAATTGTGCTTTTTAATTTTTTTTCTCTGCAAGTAATTCAGTAGAAAATTTTTAAAATTATACATTAATACTTACAACAAAATCTTTAAAAAAAATTCATTTTTTTATGTAACTATAATTAAAAAAAAATTATGTAAATTTTTTAATGTAACTATTATTTTTATCAAATGATATCCAATCCGTTGTCCAAAATTATCTCTAACAAAAAAACTACATTTTCAAATACTTTTTTTTACTTGTGTTAGTGAGATTCTCATTACCATATTTACTTCTATTTTTGTGGTGTGACCTCAATCATTTGGTATTATCCTTTTCCTTGTGTGTGTTAACAAATAAATTTATATTGTTTCAAAATGTATATTTAAAACAAGTAAAACCACTCTCAAATAAAATTGTTTTATATTAATATGATTTTTTAATTAAATGAGAGTGTAAAAAATATATGTTTATAATATTATTTTTGAAAATTTTCCTTCATATAATTTATTTAAATTTCTTTATTAAATATTTTTTTATTTTTCTATTGTTCGCTTTTTACTTTCAATTCTCTTGTTATCTTAAATTGTAATCCTCCAAATTGATTCATTTTTTATATGAGTCAATCAGTTTTAATTTAGTTTGAATCTCTCTCATTAATAGTTTTGGATTATTTGGTTCTTTTGAATTGATTAATTATGTATAAGTATTGACTATTTTTTTAAATAATTTTATTGGGGATTAATGTATTTGACAATTAAGGGTGGTTTGCTTTCTTGGTAGCTTTTTTTTTTCTTAATTTTTTTATATTTTCTATACTTTTTAATTTGGAAAAACTCATATGAGACATTGTCTACTATGAATATATAATTGTTTTACTTTCATGTTTGACACTATTATTTTCATGGTAAACTATAGACATTAGATTCTTACATTTGAAGTTATTATTGTAAAGATGTTATAATAATCAAATTATTTGATATAAATATTAATCAAAATATATGTTAGACATTGTCTATGTGCATTTGCACATACACAACAACTAGTAAGGAAAAAGTGGGTTGGTGGGGTGGGTTGACAAGTCAACTTAACCAAGAAAGAAAACAAAACATCAAGACTTGGTCAATGCCCCCCACTTAGACGTGCACATTGAAATCCCATCTTCCAAAACCAGGAATAACCAAACCTGATGCGATTCAGAACTGCATATTTTTCTAAAATGATACCGGAATTCGATAAAAATTTATGGGTGGTACAAAACGGTACCAAGACCCATAATAAGCAGTTATATTTTCAATCAGAGCACTCCAACTCTCTCAAGTAGCTAAAAACTAAAATTTTAGCGGCTCCGATCGAAAAATAAGACTCCAAATGACACATATACAACAAAACTGTTGAATGGTTGGTTGGATTAGTGTTGTTCAAATTATGATTTTTTTTATTTTTTTGGTTGGTGATATAAGTTAATTGGTTGGTGGAAATATAGATGCCCTTTTTCATGTGGGGGAATGTATGTGAGTTTTGCTTGTGTGCTATTGTTTTGGTATGTAAATTGGTGGACTGTTGGGTGTGTGTTTTTGTGCACGTGTTGGGCAGGGAAGATGAAGAGGAGGTGGTGTTGTCCGTGTCTGTGATAAATGTGTGAATAAACTTGTTAATTATCGAAAAAATCTATATATCTAAAATTTAAAAATTATCCGGTATTCAAAAAATTGTATATGTATCCAAAATATTCAATTCAAATATGAATATGATAGTATCCAATTCGAAAAATATATGTTCAAAATAGTATTATGTTATTATTTATTATATTAGTATATTTATATTTTTAGGATTAATATGAATTTTTTGTTATTTTTACATGATAAACCATGGATATTTTATATGTATATTTGTAAATTTATGTTTTATAACCGATAATAATTAGATTTTTTTAAATATATTTGGATAACAGATCATTGGATATTTTAGTTATATTTATATCCATATAAATATATTTTTAGATATTATGAATAATTATCCGAATTTGATTCCAGATTTTCGGATTGGATATGGATACCAATTTAAATATAAGGTGAATATGAGATACAAATATTTTTTTGATGTTAATTTTAGATACAGATATGAGCATATCTGCTTTGTATCTGCTCCGTTGCCAGGTCTACTTGTGAAAGGGGGGATGTGCAACTTCTTGTGGGAGGCTATTGTTGGGTGTGTTTTAGAGTGCTTGGCTGTGGTGCATGTGATGTATGTCTCTGTAAATATTTCAGTGGGTGGAGCTTGTTCATGTGCACAGTTGGGCACACGTGATCATGTATAATTTGTTTTGTGCATGTGAGTATGGTTGAATACGTGGGTGTATAGAGACGGGATTCGGTCAGGCCCCGTTTCGGTCAGTTCGATCAGTACCGAACTGCACCACATTTAAATCGAGCTGCACCACGTTCAAATGAACTGCACAACAAATTGCTGAGTATATTTTTTACTCTCTTATTGAATACTGATGATACTTAGGAATTCATATTTTCTCCAATAGTTGATTGAATCCAATAAGAGAGTAAAAAAATATACCCAACAATTTGTTGTGCAGTTCGATTTGAACGTGGTGCAGTTCGGTACTGACCGAACTGACCGTAGTCGAGCACTGACCGGATCCGAGCCCGGGTGTATATTGTGTTTTCGTGCACGTGCATGGTTCGACCACAATATTAAATACTATTTATTAATGATTTTGATGTAAGCCAAATGCATGTTAATTAGTTAGTTACGTACATATTGTATTTTTTGTAGTGTACAATTTTCTTGAATGCATAGATGACTGATGTTGAAGAACATCTTTAGTCAATCTTTTAAATTAACGTCTCCGATATGAAGCAGTATGTGAAATGCGTGGCTTCGAAGGCATTATGCGAACTATTGATTTAAATAACATATTGATTAAATTCACTAAGGGAGAAAGATTACTGAAAATATAGAAATAATGGATTTTAAGCCCACAATCTATCAAATATCCAACTTATTGGTACCCCCATAAAATTGACTCTTCCCACCCCCCCTAATCAATTGTTAAGGCCAGCATTAATGAGAAAAACTTGATAAAGAATTATACTACAAGACAGAGACAACCATGTACATTCTAATGGATTCATCATCAAAAAAATAAAATAAACAAACCCTCACCATGTGGTATTTGGAATACTACTAAACCAGTTCTAGGCTACTAAATAAATGAATTTTAAAAAATAAGAATTATTAACTGTATAACAACTAATCCACAAGATCTCCTCGATATATTTCACCATGTAAAATTTCGTGCGATTCCGAGATCATGACATTTGATTTGTAATTTATTTTGATGGAACTCTTTTAGTGGTCTCATCTGCATAATCTGTCCTACTACATCAATACATCTAATTTAGGTGCATGATTTTCACTAGACTTAACAGACTTGGGCAAGATTTTATATTGGACATCTAGCTGAGGTATCATGTTTTATATGAGCTTTGGTAGACTTTGGGATATTTATATTTATACTATCTATAAAAGTAACAATCCATGAAAAACATTCACTTGACATGTTTACCCTTCATTCTTGAAAATCCATTTCTACCCAAATGACATTTTATTTGACACATTTACATTTTCAAATTCTTGGAAATCTATATATTAAAATTATATAATGTGTTAAAATTTATGCATTTATTAATATATAACATTTCAAATTATATGCCAATATGTGCATATCTTAAAACATCCTAAATAAATTTGTACATGAAATTTATATTCAAATTATTATATCTTAATTAATATAAATATTAATATATGTTATATATATAATGCAAATGTTGCCCAATTGACCTATATATGATGCATATGCACGTATCTTAAAATATTAAATTATATATATTTATATATGTATATGGATTTATACAAAGTATAAAATATATGCATGTATAATTATCTATCTAATGTATTTAAAATTTATAGAAGTGTTATAGGAAATTAGCTAATAATATTCATATAGTATATATATGTTTTGTATATCTTAATTTTAATATAAATCTATATTTTAATTATATATTGTTGACTTTATGTATATTTTAAGATGCATTATAAAATTATGTCTAAAATGAAAATACGCATTTATAAACAATTACATTAGAAGTATGTAATATACGTTTTTAAATTATGTGTAAGTTATACATATCATGCATTATATAGTTATATTAAAAAAATCTGGCAACATATCTATTATATTATATTATATTATATTATACTACTCATTAAAGTCTCGAAAAACAAAATTTTCATTTGACAATTTACCCATTTTAATTTTGAAAACCCTTCCCTATTCTCCATTAATCTTTACTATCACAAAAAAAAGCCCCATCTCCTCGCCTTCCCTTACCCACAGACCAAGATCAACCACAGTTCCCTTCTACTTCTTATGTTTCCATTTTACATTTATTAAAAATTTATTTTTATTTTTTATCATTCATTGTTATCATTGTTTTTGTAAAATTCCTATGCCCTCATTCTTTTTTTATCATTGTTCATGTTGAATCCCTGTACCCTCATGTCCCCGACCCTTCGATTTCATCCTCTTCAGCTTTATTCATTTCACTATATAATAAATGAATTTAATGTTTATTTCATCATTTCTCTCTCTTGTAGGTTGTTAGTTGGGGGGCTTTGATGTAAGCGGTTTTGTTTTCTATTTACATATGTTTAATGTGTTGTCATTTCCTTCTTTTCTATTAAATTTGTTTTTGGGTTCATCTGGATCTGGATTGGAAGTGGAGCTTTGTGGTATGCTGAGGAGTTCCTATTGAATATTCATTTTGCACACCATTTTTTACTTTCCAATGTTGAAAAGTTTAGATATTGATATTTTAAAGTTTGTAATGACCTTTTTCATTGGACTTGTTTTAAAATATCTTATATCATATTTAGAATTTGATTATGATATTTATTTTTCATGTAGTATCCTTCTATTGATTTGGTTAGAAATTTTTTATTTTGGATATTTCATTTTAATTGGAAAGCTTTTTTTATTTGTCTTATATCTTTATGTTTCGATTTTATTCTAATTGGATCTCATTTTTAATTTTACAACCTTTTGCATCAAACTCGTGTCTAAATATTTTATCTTTTTTTCTAAAGGAGTGAAAATTGCCATTAACAAATTTGACATGCAAAATTTAATTAAAGAGTATACATCTACTATCTGACATGAAATGATGTCTACCAATGTGAATAATATTTTTATAATGATTTTTGTTTATCTATGGAAGATATCTTTCATTGACAATGATACTCAGTTCTATATATGTTTGCATTATTTTCTTAATTTAATTAATTTTTATAATCATCGGTGTTGAAATGTGATCCTCCATTGGACAAAATAAAAATGTTCATTAGAGAATCTGTTCAAGATTTTTAGTATTGAGAGTGCATTTCAAGTCGCTACACTCAATATAACTCTTTGTCCATCTATTTGTTTATAATCACACATATTTATATATTGGAATTTCTTATCTCTTGTTTTTTCTTCTTGCAAAGATTTTTTTGGATGTTGATTTCATAGAAATAAAGAGATTGGTAGATTGGAATTTTTTTTTTTGGTGTGTGGATTCGGAGATTGAATATCTTATCTCTTGTTTTCCCTTCTTGCAAAGATTTTTTTGGATGTTAATTTCATAGAAAGGAAGATATTGGAATATTTTGTTCTTTATTTTGGGTTTGTGGATTTGGTCTCAGCTGAACTCGTTATTTGTTATTACTTCTTCATTTACTTAAAAAGGATGTTATGAAGGTGTTACAATTATGTCCATTATATGTTACTAATTGCTTTGGATTATATATTTTTCTCAGTTTATAGTCTTGCTCTTGATGTGTAACACGCATATTCTTGTATTTATGTTTTTTTTTATATGCATACGTGACCTACACATTATATATAATGAATTTTCTTGTGCAACACACATATATATTAGCTAGTTAAAGAAGATGACGGCATCATGACTTTTATGTATTATCCTCTCTATTATATATTATTTAAT
This sequence comes from Acorus calamus, assembly GCA_030737845.1. NCBI lineage: Eukaryota > Viridiplantae > Streptophyta > Magnoliopsida > Acorales > Acoraceae > Acorus > Acorus calamus. The sequence continues at coordinate 5,275,628 of CM060864.1, read as the reverse complement.
ATATTACATAAATCTCAACTTTGTATTCATATTATTTTTAACTGGTAAAATTGACTATGATATTCTACTTCAACTCGTATTTATTATAATGTTATAGATATAGATATACAGATATAAATATCGATTATAGATATAGATGTTTAGATATTGTTTGATTAAATGGATATGGGCTTAAATACAAAAATCTAATTTTAATAGTTTTAAAAAAATATATTTCAATACATGCATATTATCGATATAATATATAATAGAATCTTATATTTGTAGGAAAAGGTTAGACTAAGGGTCCGTTTGGAAATACGTTTGAAAAATAAGATTTTGAATAAAGTAATTTAAATAGATTTGATTACTCGAAAGCGCATTTTATGCACTTTTAAAAAAATAATACTTTTGTACTAAAAGCTGAAAGTAACTTTTTAAATTAAGGGTGCATTTGGATGTGATGTTGAAATACAGATATTCTTAAAATCTTATGTTTCAAACTTAGTTTTTGAATAGCTATGTTTTATTAGATTTTCAACTATAAGATTTTTTGGCTTAAAAATGAAGATTGTGTCTTGAAAAGCTAAATGCTGAAAATGTGTTTAGATATAAGTTTGAGAATTTTTTAGCTTTTCAAACGCAGAATCTACCTAAGCTCACATCTAAGCAGACCCTAAGTCATTTTTACTATTAAAAAGTGAACCACATATGTTTTTATTTTAATTAATAAAATCATCTAACCAGATAAATGTTATAATGAAAAGTTTATATCATTTCATTCTTCTTGGTCAAATCTTCCTCCATGAGCAAGTAGTAAGAGTCAAACTCAAGTCCCCTCAATAAAGAGGGGGTACCTCTTCCATCTTACCAATAATAGGTTCGATAGCTCCATTTGGATTGAGTGAACCTATTTTTATCAAATGAATATTTTTTAACGAAATTGAAGTATATATTTTGTTTAATGATTCCTATGTTTCACTATATTTTCAATGATATGAGACTATATTTTCAACTAAAATATCTAACAACGCCCAATATTTGAAAGGGGAAAAATAAACATTACTCCCTCGAAACTTTGAAAAATATGTTTAGGCCCTTGTAAAATCTGAAAATCAATACTTGTCCCTACCTTTTATCCTAGTTAAGCATCAACCTGAATATTATGTTATCATTAATGGTAGACATCCAAAATTGCATTCATATAAGTCCCTGGAAAATAGTTAAAATTTGTTTTAGTCCAAATTACCAAAATGACATCATCTTCTCCAATGGTCCAAATTTTTTTTTTTTGTGTTTAAATACCCAAGCCAACGGTCACCTAGCTCTCCATCTTTTCCTAACCAACACCCTTACATATGCCTCCCCCATCCACGATCAACTAGTGACCCATCTTTGGCTCATCGGGATCTTCCTCCATCCATGGTTACCAAGTTAGTGCAAATCCTCCTCCAAGGTCACCAATGTCAAATTCTGTGAGTGTAAATTTTTATGTTTTTGGGTTTAGAATTTTGATTCATATAGTTGACAAATAAGCTAATTGGCTAATTTGGTTGTATTTTCTGAGTATTAGTTGAAACAGTGGGGGTTATGTTTTTTGTTTAAATGCCAAAATCAAGTTGGATTTTTTTTTGTTGTGGGTCATTACTGTTAGAATCAGAATTGAAGAGAATGAACCAAAATATTATTAGGGTTTATACCCAATATTTATAGTACAAAAGAGGAAAAGGTGAAAAGACTAATTTACCCTTAACCCTAGCATATATACACATTTAACAATTACAGGCTTCAAGTAGGGTGATATGCAAGCCTTCTTATACATACATTCCACCATGTGAAGGTCTATGAAAGAAAGGTGATTGTGTGATCAAGACTTCCCATCAAGAGCATAGCAAATGCCGAAACTCACGCCCTATGTATAGGGTATGTGAAATCCAATCTACTAATTCATCTAATTATGAAAATTTCAGTTTGATTTGTATGTACTAATAACTTTATTTGTTATTGTAGACCACTATAGATTGTAATTTCTTCGAATGGGTGGATGATCCTAATCACTCGACTATTGACATACTATTGAAAAGTCTATAGAAAAGGCTCCACTTATTGGAATGTGTGAATGAGAAGCTTAGTTGGGTCTTGATTTCATCTTTGCACTCTGTTTGCTCATAGGGTTTGCTATATTTAAGAACATATTGTAATTTAATTATGCAATCGATAGTGAATGATGTTATGATTGAATCTTTGTTGTAGTAGGTGAAATGATTTTAGTTGTTCTTCTATGTATTTATTCTTAGTATATCCTATTATCTATGCAATGTCAAGCTTATATATATCATTACATTGACTGCAGGTCATTGAAAACAATGTCTACTAAAATTCAGCAAAATAAAATGTTTTTTTTCAATAACAACAGTAGTTAATAGTGTAGATACCCCATTTTAACCGGTATCCAATTTACTTATTTTTAGCAATATCAAAATGACTTCAATATTTGTTTTAAATACATTCTTTTTCTAGTATGCTATAATTTCATAAGTATTTAACTCTAAATCATGCATCCATATAAATACATGCATCAAAACTCTCTCATTTATGGTTCCATACATATACCCACCCCACTTTAGTTGCATCAACTACATCAAAGTTCACATACGTGCCTCATTATACATGCATGTAACATTCCAGCTCATGTAGACCCTTTGTCCATCACTTCTCACGTACACCATGCACAGGGGCGGAGCTACGGAGGGACAAGGGGGGGCTCAAGCCCCTCCTTGTATTTTTTTTTTGTGATAATGCTACATCCAGTCTTTTTTTCAGTCCTAAATTCAGTCTACAAATGTTTTGAATTTTTAAAATTAGTATATCTAATCTAATGAGGTGTATGTTTATATAAAAAATGAAGTATGTACTATAATGAATTGCATGAATGCATTTATATAAAATGTAAAAAAAAGTTATCAAAAGCATCTTCCTCGTTAAAGTGAGTATATACTTTGATAATTTTCTATCAACGTATATAGGTCTGGAAGTGGGGTTGAAATAAAAATATTGTGTATCAACATTTTTTTTTATATAGTAAACAAACAAGAACAATTGAGAATATGAGTTTAATATGGATATATATATTTATTGAATCATAATAAAAATGATTGGGAAAATAAACTCAAATATTGTTAAAAAAAAACATTTTATTTTATTTAGGTCTCTCAAATTTTTTAATATATCAAAACACCCTTAAGTGGTGATTATATTTTTTTCTAAATTCTTTAATATCTTTTTTTATCGCTTACCCTGTGAAATACTTTTTACACACGATTATACATTCTATGTATGTTATTAACTCGTACATTGTTATTCATTCTCTCTATTATATATATAAACCCTTATTATGCATATATAAACCCTTATTATGCATACTATTAAGAATCGATTTGATAATTTTAGTTGAGAATAAGAATCTTTCTTTTTAAATAATCCAGTTCAGATACATTTTATGTTAATTGATATATTTAAGAATGAACACGTGAATAAATGATTCCATATGCAATTTTTTTAAGTAGTATGATAAATTTTTATGAATGTTACTGTTTAAAATTAATTTTATATAAAAGACATATACATAAATAATGAATTTTTTTGTACTTCGTGTAAAGCTCCCCTTAAAAAAAAAAATTGGCTCTGCCACTTACCATGCATGCCACCACTTCTCAGTACATGACCACCCATGCATCACTTCTCACACACTCCACTTTATCATGCATAATATTCACGTGGAGGGGAGTGAACGATCACATAGAAACGCCATGCATGAAGTAAAAAAAAAGTCAGAGAGTAAGGGGCATTAAATGTTGGATTTGAAAGGTACTGGAGGGCGTCTCAAAGGGCTCTTTGTATGGCTGGTCATTCAAATGGGAAGTACAGGGAGCAATAAAAGGGAAGTTGCAATGATAATAGTCCAGGTAAGTTGAAGTGATTGGAGGCTTAAATAAAAAAACAGTGGGCACTACAGTGGTTTTCATGGGACTATAAAATAGGACCTTGGTTGTTTTAATAAAGGAGGCGCCCGGGCTGTTTGGAAGCAGAGAAAAAAAAAAGAAAAAGAAAGAGAGGAGGGACTTTGGTGGGCTGTTTTTAATGAAAAACAGAGAGGGTCGGAGCTGTTTAGAAGGAGGAAGAAGTTATTTTCTTGTGTGTTGTGTGTGTGCGAGTACGTGAGAAAGAGTAAAAGAGAGTGAATGGAAAAGTTTTCGTTTGCTTAAGAGGGAGTGTGAACAGAGAAGAAGTAGAAGAAATTGATAAAGCTTATACACAGGGCTTTCTCTTTGTTATTTATTTATTTTTTATTTTATTATTTACTAGTTAATTTCATTTACATTATCTAGTTAGTGTATCAATCCCAACCCATTTTTATTGTATTTTAAAATGGTAAATCTTTTTGGGGAGGGGTTAGTAAAACATTGCTAGTCCCATCCCCAAACCAACCAACACGGTGCGTAATCAAAATATATATTTAATTTCTTTTTTATTTTTCATTTAGAATAATTTATTACACTTTTTGTCTAACCGGATCTTAATCATTTTGTGCGAGGTACCTGAGTTTCACAGTATTACGTGACCGGCTGCGTCAACGTGAAGATGTCATTCCCACAACTCTCATGAGGCGATCATTATTTTTTCTTGCTTTTGAGGAAAAGCAAGTGGCGATCACAAATTCAGTCTCAGTGAGCGGTTGACCGAACTCGGATTATCTCTCGAACGATGATTTGGTACGTCGCGTACGGACCGGATCCAAGTCAAGAGAATCGAATTCATGGCTTTAACCGTGTAAAAAATCCACATCGACAAATAGCAACTCATTAAACTAGACGGCAACTCACTGAGAGCAGCGGCATTTTAAACAATCTAGCCTGATTGGGTTGCATCGAATTCAAACAGCAATAGTAGCAGCAACAGTTTATCTTGTACAATATATCCTAATTGAATGCACTGTGTTAATCAACAGGTTTTTGATGGGTTAATCAACTGTTTCTTCTCCCGCACGCACCGATAAGCTTATACATCCTGCAGGAACAACCTGACTTCCATTAAAAACAATCAACGGGTTGCTGATGGGTTCAAGTATGGAGTGTTTCAATCCCATCTTTAGAAATGGTTGCACGAATAAGATGTCGGCTGAGCTGCTTGTGTCGATCATAATTCGTTTGACGTCGTAATTAGTTATACGCAGGGTAATTACAAGGGTGTCATTGGGTGGCATGTGCACATTATCCAAGCCTTCATCGGAAAAAGATATGACATTGGGCTCTTCTATCCTCAGCCTTTTTACTACCAGTCGTGGTCCTGGTCGACCAGCAAGACCTCGATGAAACCCGAATTTCTCTTTCTAGCTCGTTTGACCGACTTCGGGTCTTCCACGATTGGCAGTCCTGCGCAGATCATGTCGATCACGCCAGCCGCATTAGACAAGGTGACAATGGTGACATGCTTATCTAGCCTCTTGTCTTCCTTTGTGTTGATGAATTCTTTCAGCTTTTCCTTCCGGACCAACACCTCTAGGAATCCTTTAGTGTTCGACATCTTTCTGTCTGATGTTCGAAGTCCCTTTGATAATTGCATTTGAGACCTTTGCCTCTTTCTGCTAGATTTTCTTTCATTGGGGGTGCCCACCAAAAGAAAGGGGCATCCTTGATTTTGTCCTGGATTTGAACAAGTGGGACAGTGAACTTGGTGTTCGGTCCCTGCTTGAGTTTATTTACATTCATTTCATTTTTTCTTTTCAATTTGGGGTTTGCATCCTCGGTCCTCCTGGACTGGCAAGTTTTTGAAAACTTCCACCACCGCCTGTGGTCGTGTAGAGATGGACTCATCTTCCACCTGGGCTTATTGCTCTGCTCAGTACATCAATTCATTTGGCATTTCTGGAATCTTTTTGATCAGAGAGTTCTTCATTTCGTGCTTTGGTGGCACTCCGTTGCAGAATGCCATAACTACGGCATTTGAGTCGCACCTCTCGACCTCAAACACTAGGAGATAGAAATGATCTACGTATTGTCGAATTGATTCTCCCGATTGCATGTGCACCTTCATGAGGTCATCCAGATCCTTCTTTTGCTTACGGCTGCATGTAAAATTTAGGCTAAACGAACTTCTTAGGTGGAGTACTATGTAGAATTCTTTGGATGAAGGGGATGCAAACCCCCGAAGTAAGGGTTGACAACGGGCCGGGCCGGACCTGCCCAGCCCGTTGAAACAGGGCCGGGCCTGGGCTTCGGGCCTACGGGCCTAAATTTTAAACATTTTATTTCTTTTATTTTTAAATTTTAAGTTGTTTATTTGTATATAAATGTTAAAATAACACAAAATTGAAGTATAATATTGAGAAAAAATATTTACATCTATTGAATTTTTAAAAATAAAAATATTTAATGAATTAATTATTTAGAAAAATAACTACATGTATTTAAGTAGGTTGACACCTACATAATGTAAATGATTTGTATAATTTAACCACAATTCAAATAAAAATTACATAAAATCACATTACACATTTATTATATTGCTCCCCAAGGGTCTATGGGCCGGGCCCGGTCCCCAGAATCAGACCCGAGCCCGGCCTGCCCTAAAAACGGGCCGGGCCTGGCCGGCCCGTGAACGGGCCCGGGTCGGGCTTTCGGGCCTCGGGCCTGTTGGGGATACTTAGTCCCTCGTGATGAAATCATGGTCCAGGTACTGGTTATCTCGATTTTATACATTCGCCTAGGTTAGCTGCAATGTTCCTCTTTGTGGTAGTCATCTGAAGATGCTGAGTAACAGCTGGGGCTTCCAAACCGACCTGTTGTTGTGGTTGTTCGGAAAATCTACGTTGACTATGTCACTACTGGTATAGAAATCAGCCTTGACACCCTTCCTTATCAGTTTTGGCCATGGTTCTCATCGGCGATGACCTGGAGTGGGAGTGGCCTCTTGCATGCCGTCGACACTCCCTGTTGGATGAATGCACGAATTCATGGCTCCTGTCATCGACATGTCGGCTCTATCGATCATGAATTCGTGGTTCGGCTACCATCTTCGCAAGTACCTCGCGATCTGGTACTTTAGGGGGTGGAGGAGGCGGCGCACCACCCGGTCCCTTTAAGACTTGCTCCATCAGGTTTTCGAGGTGGTGGTATTTTCGAGGCGGTGGTACGTCTAGCTCATCTTCTCGAGTTCCTTTGCGAAGTTACAACCCACCGACAACTTTGGGTGTTGTGGAGTCGAACCTCCACTTGGTGGATCCTGTGGAATAGGGGGATCATTTGGCATCGTACGGTCTACGACCTCAACTTCTTTGTGAATAGTTGATCTTTCGACCTCGCTCCAAATCTTCACAATCTTCTCATATTTAGATCTGGGAATAGCTTTTGTACCAATATCCCACATATGGCACCAATTTGTGGGAGGCGAAATCAGATCTTCCTTGTCTAGGCTGGATCTTGATTCAATTCGGGCTTTGATTGTAGATCCAAGAAAAAGCGCTAAATTCTCCCTTTGCGGTGGTGAAAGCTCCGTCATCAATTCTCCTAACTCCGTCTTCCATTCTGATCACCTGCAACTTACACCAGTGAAGTGCTAGCTAACGCTCCTCTGACGCTCAAGTCAATTTTGCAGTTTAGAGACGAAACTTGTGTCTTGGAGTATTTTGGGAAGAAGAAGTGTCTACCTCTAAAGGGGATACCCCTCCTTTTATAACAGGAGATGGCGTGTCGGTCGATGTTGATTTTGACTGGGTGTCCTCCATCCGGGTTCTTTCATATTTGATTCCGGTCCGTACGCAACATACCAAATCACCGTTTGAAGAATCGTCCAAGCTTGCCCGATAGCTCCCATGGACATTGTGTGATTACCACTTGCTTTTCTTCAAAAGCAAGAAAAGAGAATGATTGCCTCGTGGGGAATAGGAAGTTCTCCTCTCAAGGATCACAGTCAGCCATGCCTTGAGGTGAATAGAAGTTCGGTTAGCCTTTCAAATACCAAAAGAGAGGAAAGGAGTAGTAACAAATGATTATGAGCTAAACCAATACAGAAAATGATGAATGAAACCAAGATCTGTAAGGCCAAAGTAAAATCCAACGAATGGCTTGTGAGCCGTCACCAAACAAACTCAATGGCTCTTACTTGAGTCGTCCCGAAACCAATGGACAATCAATGAAAATAAGCAAGACCTTAATGGACGGATGAGCTTTGCAAAATTACGAAAAAAATAAAGAAATCAGTGAGCAATGAATCAGAGGAACAACTAAAAAAAGACCAAATGTATCAAGGAAACTGACGGCTCCTATGAGAGTCTTCGCCCAGTGAACAAAAAAATATTATTGATACCGTGAATAAGAAGGCATGCAGATCCAGAATTACGAGTAAAACCGGTGGCTCTTCTATGAGTTGTCTCAAATAATATCAAGAAATTCAGTAAAACAAAATAGCTTAATGAACCATAAACACTTTTAAACACTTTTAAAACCAAATAAGTGATGGATAAACCGATGGCTCCCTTATGGAGCATCGGTAAAACTAACGGCTCTTATGTAAGTTGTCGATATGTAGATTTAAGAAAGGTAGTAAATGAATGTATGACTTTAGCAAAGAAGAAAAGTGCAAATGTAGATGATAAAAACTGATGGCTCCCTCCTGAGCTATCATCAAATAAGCTCCAGAAAATCAGTAAAACAACCAAACAATAATTCTTGATGATAAACAAGTAGTAAATAAAGCAAGAGAAGAATAATAGGAACTTGAACGAACATGAAATAACCCAAACCTGATGAGACAGAGGTAGTTCCAAATGATTTCTAGACCAACTGGCTGATGGCTCTAATGTAGGTCGTCCGTCATGTGAATCCCATTTTCAAAAGAAGAGTTTTAGTTCATTCCACAAAGATGCAATCAACCCTCACAAATTAATTAAACCTATTTTTGTATTGATTCAAAGCTTACAAGATCTTTGTTTGCAAGGTTGAAGAGTGGTGGAGACAAGTTTTCTTAAAGAAAGCCTAGAAATAGAAAAAGAAAAGAAAGAATGGAATTATGGGTGAGCAAGGGAGTAGGTAAGGTGGTTTTCTTCTCTATGCGCTCTATTATTTCTCTGATTTGGAGTGTTGGAAGGTTGGGATCCCCAGTAATTTTAGGGTTTCTGCATGCGAACTTGTACTGAATTAAAACCAATGGCTCCTTGTTGGGTTGTCCGAAAATCGATGGCTCATGTTCCAGCCGTCCCATTTTTGTGTTTCATGATCCTCATTCTGTAAGTTGTCCAATGGAGCCGAGGGACAATTGTAGATACCGTAATTTTGACATTCCAAAGAAAAGAAACTTACTTCAAATAATATTGGAAAACAACCACATTTGGACATTAAGTAGAAAACAAATCTTAAAAAAAAAACCAAAACCGAGAAACCCTGCCCAAACACTTAGAAACCTATAAAACCCTGGACAGGGGCGGCTAATTGGGAGTAGCCGCCCCATCTCGGGCGTTCAACTAGCTGCCCCCCTTGACTGAGCCCAGACCGCTTCCCTGGATGAGACATAAAGCAACATTAAATGTTGATCATTGCGGCGGGTTGTTACATTTAGCCACCCCATATCGGCCGGTTCAAACCCAGTAACTGATACAAGCCACCGCTTGTCAGAGATAGGACGTTTGTCAGGTCATGATGGGGGCAGCTACTTGAGAGTAGCCGCCCCTCCTTGGGTGGCTAGGTTCAACTAGCTGCCCCTCCCAAGGTCTCTGATAGAAAAACAGAGAATTAATGGGGGGTCAAATCAAACACTCTATTACCCAATACATCCCATTACCCCCTGGACACTCCCCTGCCTCTCTTTTACTATAAATAGAGGGGGTCCAAAGCATTTCTAAGAAAAAATTAGACATCCACAATCCACATTCAAAATTCCCAATCCTCAATCTTGAATCCTTCAACACCACCCACACCCATTACTTGAAATCCTTAGAGAGGGAGAGAGAGAGTTCCATTTTGTGAAAAGAAACCTATTTCCTACACAAATTCACCCTCCCAATCCACCCTCTAAAACCCAGGTTATACCAAGTTTAACCTTTGCCAAAACCAAATCCCATTCCTATCTAGGTTCTGCCCAAATCAACCCAGGCTCCGGACGGCTAACCCTAAGTAGCCGCCTCTTACCCGACGGCTCAAATCCACTAGCCGCCCCCACCTACACCCCACTTGACCCAAGACTCCTCTAGTCAGCCCAGAAGCAGAATAGGATTACCAATTTTTCACCTCTGCGTACGGTATATTCGTATCTCAGAGCGGAGATCCCACAAACTCCCCCATGTAGGCGATCAAATCCGACCCAACTTTTTCTGCTTTTTGAGAAAGCAGGTGGCGATCACACACACCTCTAAATCCTCTTAAGCCGCTGTTGGGCACCTCAACCAGGAATGAGACCCCACCACCCTTCCGAGAGATGATCCGACCAAGCCTGCCAAGGCACGCACTGGATCCGAATCCCCGAAGACCCCCCCACACACGCCACCCAAATTTTTTCCTCGTGGCCCCCATGGCACAAGTCTGATTCCCTATTCTCGTCACGGGGAAGGTAATTGATGTCAAAATCGAAAAACTCCTGGGAGAGTTTGACGGCCATGCGATGTTACTGCTCCATCCTCTCATCTTTGGCTGTGTGAGTTCCCTAGACCTGCAGTACTACCAATTGTGAATCGCAATAAGCATGCAGATACTTGACGTGGAGAGCCTTAGCGAGCTACAGCTCGTTGATGAGGGCCTCATATTCGGCTATATTGTTTGTGGTTGAAAAATCCAGCCAGATGGAATGCTCGAGTTGAGTACCATCCAAGGTCCGTTGCACAATTTCAGAACCGCTTCCATCGACATTTGATGCTCCATCAAAGAATAGGGTCCACCATTCTGATAATTTTTGTTGGTCATCGAGTTCTGTTGTGGCCCTTCGCATGTCCTCTTCAGGGTCGAATTCTAGAAGGAAGTCAACTACCACTTGTCCTTTCTTTGCCAGACGTGGTCGAATTCTAGAAGGAAGACAACTCCAGGGCCCATTTGGCAATCCTCCCATAAAGGTCGGGTTTGTGCAAAAATACTAGGTTGAGATAAGAGATCATCACAATTATAGGATGCGCCTCGAAATTGTGTCACAACTTCCTTTTGGCCATCACAAGAGTGAGGATGATCTTTTTGATGGGAGAGTAACAGGTCTCTGTGTCGAGAATGGTTTGCTCATGCAGAAGACCGGATGTTGTTGCTCATGGTCTTCCCTGAAGAGAGCGGCGCTGGGGGCAGTGATTGAGACGGCCAAATAGAGGTAAAGTGTCTCACCAGTGACGGGTACCGAGAGGATCGACGGTTGACTGAGATGGTCCTTGAGACTCTGGAATGCCACTCATTGCTCTTCAGACCAGATTTCTCCCTTTTCGTCTTGATTGCCTAAAAGAATGGTTGACAGTGATCCAAAAGACTGGAAATGAAATGAGATAAGGCGGCTATTCGGTCATGATCACTTGGACATTGCGAACAGACGTTGAGGCAGTGGAGTTGAGTGGTTTTGGGATCTTGGTTGGGTTGATTTTGATGCCTTGTTTATACATGATGTGTCCCAAGAAATGTCTGAATGAAACGTCGGATGAGCATTTAGCGGGGTTAGGCTTCATACGGTGTGCCCGTAGGGCGTTGAAGGCCTCAGATAGGCGTTTCAAGTGGTCGTCGTGATTTTCGATCTTGAAAATCATATCGTCGATGTAGACTTCCACTGTCCGGCCAATTAGGTGACCTAACACCTTGTTGACCAACTGCTGAAAAGTGGCCCCTGCATTTTTTAATCTGAACGACATCACCCTATAACAATGTATCCCATGCTCTAAAATAAATGAAGTTTTCTCTTGGTCGCGTGGGTGAAGGAGAATTTGGTTATAGCCCGAATACGCATCGAGGAAAGACAGCCGTTCGTAACCCGCCGTAGCGTCTACGAGCTGACCTATCATCATTGGGGCAAGCTTTGTTGAGGTTCACTGAATCAATGCACACCTGCCATTATTCGCCTTTCTATTTAGCTAGGATGTTGGATATCCAGTCAGGATAGCAGACCTCTTGGATGAACCCGGTCGCTAGGAGCCAGTCTATCTCATCGAAGATTACCTTGTTTCGTTTGGGCACAAACCGCCGTTGCTTCTACTTCACCGGGACTGCATCGGGACGCACGTGCAACTCGTGAACAGTGATGGTGGGGTCTATTTCAGGCATGTCGTTGTAGGACCAAGCGAACACATCCTGATTATTCTGTAAAAAAGAGATGATACCTTTCTTTTCATCGTCAGGGAGAAGGCTCCCCACTTGGATGGTTCAGTCTGGGTCATCATCATCCAGGGGGATGATACTGACCGGCTCAAGAATGGGTGGCTCATGTTCAGACTCGATTAGTGTTTGAGCCCACTTTGATGGCCGATCAGTTGATTGCTATGAATATGGGGATGCATGGTAGCCCCATGTGTGGGACAATCTGACACCTGGGCCGCGGGCCATCCCCTGGTCTCCGCGGATGTCGATGGTTGAACGTCTATCCCTGATGAGGCATCGCATGACCTGATGTAAATTGGATGGGACCCCCTCCATTTGATGGATCCACTTGCGACCCATGGTACCGTTGTATATCGAGGGAGAGTCAATAACGATGAACTCGACATTGAGGGTGCGGTTAGCTGTTGTCACCGGCAGGGTCACCACCCCGACGGGACTCACCTTCCTTCCATCGAATCCAACTAGCGAAGGGTTGGAACGCTTGATGCCTTCCACGTCCAGCCCCATCCGATGGTAAGCATCCATGAATAGGATGTCCGCATTGCTGCCTCCATCAACCACAACTCGTTGCACCTGGCAATTGCACATGTATATTGTGATACCCAGGGGGTTAGCGTACGACATAGATATCTGTTTGAGATCATTGGTGTTGAAATGGATCGAGTTGACAATGGTTTTGCACTTGGGTAGCGGCCCTATGATAGAGCGCTTTTGGGGCCCCGGCTGAGTATTTGGGTTCGGGTCTACCTCTCCCGGAATGGGTCACCAATGGATCACTGCGATGATCCTGGTCGGGGGTTCCCAAGGCTTGGGAGCGTCCTCCCTCCCGTCGCTGTCTGATTTGGCTAGATTAGGCTGTCGTGCTACATAATGTGCGAGGCGCCCGTCCCGGATCATGTTCTTGACCTGCTAGCGGAGACTCCTGCATTATTCAGTGGTGTGGCCTACCTCATTATGGAATTCTCATTTACAGGTTTGGTCACGATTCTTGATCTGAGTTCGGATTCGGAAATGGGCCTTCGAAATATCCCTTGCCTTTGTTATTGTGCCAGAGTTGCCATATTGAAACGGTGAGAGGGATCTTCGCGAAGTCTTTCCCATTTTGCGAGCGAGAACCACCTGGCTTGTCGTCGCCCTTTTGGGACATCACGGAGGACTGCTTTTTGGAGGATGACCCCTCCTTTGACGATGGACCCACGGTGATGAGGGTGGCTGACTTGCGAGCAGCGAAAGAGACGTCATCCTCTTGGCAAATGGGCCCTTCCGAACGAGAGAGCATTCCACCATGTTGGTAGGAGGTTTGCGGACCAAAGATTCATAGAGGTGTTCGGTAGGGATCATCCCTCCTTGGAACGCCATGGATGCAGTTTGAGGGTAACACGATTCGATCAGTGTCATCTCCACGCTAAATCGTGTGAGATAATCTCAGAGACATTCTCTTTTTTCCTGCTTCATCTCGAATAAACTCGTCACGTCCTTCCTTGGCTTGCAATGGCATATGTAAAAGGCCGCGGAAGTCAGATATCAAAGCGGATGGTAATTCACGGAACCAGGTTAAGGCCTGTCCTTCCAGACTTTGAGGAAATACCTTGCAGAGCAGGGCGTCATCTCCTGGATTGAGGGATATACATTACTGATAATGAAAAATGTGCTTGGTGAGATCAGATTTTCGCTCCAATAATTTGAATTTCGGAGACGTGAACTTATCTGGTTTGGGTGCTTAGACGATCTCATCAATGAACACAGAGTTGTTGATTAGATGTGTTGATTGGATGACTATATCTGCTGGGATCCGAGGCATCAGGTTCTGGAGGATGCGACGGTCAACTTCTCTTATCATGCTGTCCTGTGTGTCATGCTATACGTGATCAGCTTCACGGGGTCACTTAGAGTGAGCGACGACGTTCGAAGAAATTGCCGGCTACTCCGGATGATCATTTCCAAGAGCGTCGAAGCACCTGTTGGTACGTTGGGGATCATTAAGCACAGGCGGCACAGATTGTCGCTGGCTTGGAGGGTTGACATTGCCCTGTTTGGCTTGAAGGTGCTCGTTCCCTCCTCAAGAGACACCTTGATTGTGTGGACCACTCAGGCGAGGGCCTCATCACAGATCTGCTGCAAGGCGATGACCTCGGGGCTGGGTTCATTGCCTTCTGTCACGCTGGGGAGAGACGATGGATTCGCCTCTGACGTGCTGGCCGGCACCGACTTTGGCTTAGGAGTTTTCTTGGGAGGCATAACGATGAGCTGGACTTTTCGTCCTGATCCCATAGATGGTGCCAAATTGGAAGGGCAGAAATTTACCTCACCGGATTCGGGTTAACATATCCGTCCACTCCTGTTCTCCTCCTCTAGGGAGGTGGGGACCTGCGAAAGACCCTCCGACGCTCAAGTCACTCAAGGTGGCTGAAAGATAGTATTTGTAAAAAGAAATTGTGCATACCTTCCCTATGAGGAGTTGCCCCCTATTTATAGAGGGTTTTGGATGGTATTAGAGTTTATTGCCAGCCCTCTTTCCATAGGACGGTCCAGAGATCCCTAGTCATTAATGAGGCAACCAGAGATATACTCCCAGAATTTGATCAATTACAAATTGATATATATATCCACATTTAGTTGGGATTTTGTGGACACAGTCAATGATGACTTGATTTTGTGATATACAGTGTCATTAATTGAATTTGAATGGTGATAATTATCAGTTAATGCAATATATCAAGGGGATTTGGAGAATATATGACCGCATAGGTACTGACTTGGATTGCTGTCGTCGGAGTGGTATGGGCAAACGGGTCGAGGCTGATCGGGCTCGGGCTGATTGGACCATTGTCCTGCCGGATTGGATCCGGAGAGTTCCATGACCCGGCTGGAGGGAGTTGAAAAATTTGACGCCCACATGTAAATTAAAATTAATTTTTTAATTTTTAAAAATCATTTTTACCTTGGGATTTTTATTTTTTAACTCCCCACAAACTATCGTATATAGCAATCGCTCCTCACTTATTCGTATTTGGGTTTTACTCCCCATATTTAAAGGATAATTCATTTTTACTCCCTATCAGGGACTAAAAAGAATATTTACAGATAGGTCCCTCGCAGGGAGTAAAAAGGAATTATCATTTAAATCTGGGGAGTAAAATCCAAATATGAAGAAATGAGGGAGCGATCGCTAAATACGATGGTTTGCGGAGAGGTAAAAATAAAAAAACCCTTTTACCTTTTATAAAATACTTATTCCACTTGCAAGTTGCAGTCAATTTTGAGTATTATTAGTTTTACAGTGATAATGAAATACTTTGGAAAACTGAGCTTCTTCTCCGTATTTGACCATGAATGAAGTTTTCCAGACGCCATTAATGACCCGGACTCCTTGCCATCCTTGGATATCCAGGTATCTTGTTTGACAGAAAGAATTGGTTGTGTGATGAGAGCACGTCACCAATTTATCTGGGGACTGGCTCAATCGTATCTATCACGGTTTTGGCAGCAGATATTTTTTCCAAGCCAATGACCCCCAAGTGATAAACAATCAAAGCTGAATTTGGTGACTTTTAATACTATTACCTTTAAAATAGTCAATATAAAAATGAGAGCGGACACTCGGCTCCTGTTTGGATGTAGAATATACTTATTCTTGGATATACAATTATTCTGACATAAATTGATATAAATAAAGATCAAGTGATTTTGTGTTTGGTTGTGTTTTGAATTATTCTTATTGGAAAACGTAATAATTAAAATTTTGTTGTTTGGATAAAATGTAAATAAAGTATGGATAAAGTAAAAGTGAAAAAATAATGATAGTTAATTTGATAAGTGATTTATAAGAGGTGATAACAGTTGAGTTGACAATGTATCAACATATCCTAGATTTAATAATCTCGAATAATTTTAATTCCAATGGTTGGTTGGAACAAATATACTGTTTTATACCATTTTATTCTGACATGGTTTATCTCTGGGTATTCTTTGCATCCAAAAAATAAAAATCACATATTCTAATTTATTCTCACATATTCCCTTGAGCCCGTTTGGATAGATGCATAAGCTATTTTAGGGTTTATATCTATTCCAAGAATTGTTGACTTTATCAATGAAATAAGTGATTTTGTGTTTGGTTGTGTTTTCAATTATTCTCATTAGGAAACGTAATAATAAAGGTTGGAGTGTTTTGTTGATGATTAATAAAATGTGAATAAGGTGTAAAAAGTTGATTTGACATGTGGGTCTCATTGATGTATAAGAGGTGATGACAGATGATTTGATGATGACATGTGATTTGATAGGTGAATCCCTTATATCAGTGAAGGAATAACACAATTCTATGGGGAGACTTGTAATACAAATACGAGCTTATTCTCACCTAATTCTACATAGATATACCTTCTTATTCTCTCTACCCAAACATTTTTTTTCTTTTTATTCTCCCATATTCCTCCTCTATTCCTTTAGCCAGACAGCCCCTAAGCTATTCAATATCCAAACGGGAAGGACCTAACTCTAGCTATCTATCATATCGGGAGAGTCAAAATGTCAAATGACAATTCATACTACCATGATTGTTTGACTTTTTGTGTAAGGATGTCGAATGTCATTAAATAAATAAGAGTATCGGTAATGACTAAAATAGGTCCCACTTTTTTTTTTCTTTTTTTTAGCTTATGCTGATCGTAGGACTACAATTTGAGTCGGGTTGAACTACAACCCAATTGATTGAATCCGATTTTTATATGAATTAGATTGATCAAATCGGATTCAGGTTCGGGTTCGCCAATTCAGATTGACTCACAAATCTGATTGGATTCGGGTTGGCCTCAGTTACAACCCGACCTAACCCAAACACGTAAACTAATAGTTAAAAAAATCATGGTCGTTTATTCTGTAGCTTCTAATCTGGACAATTCAAATTTTAAGTAAATCTAACTAATCTTACGGATTGGGTATGATTGATTGATTAAATTTAAAAATCGGGTTGAGTCAGATTAGGGCGGGTTGATTTATTGAATTGTGGGTTGGATTTGGTTTAGTTAGTCTAATCCGGGTGAAAAATCGGGTTAGATCGAATTAAAATTGAATAGTTTAGAATTCAGGTCCTACATGATCGTCGGTCCCACTTCTTTATTTTCAGACACCTAATAACTTCTAAAAGCTTTTTTTTTTCTTTCTTTCACACAAGTCTTCCTGTGATTTTTTTCGGCCAAGCCGAAGCCAATCTTTTTTCTTCGTTTTGTAGAGACTTCCAATTTGTGATTTTTTTTCTTCTTTTAAACAAATATTTCTACTTTTAATCAGTTTAAAGCATTATAAATTGTACCCCTAAATCTTTAAATCTCAAAAAATAAAATGTTTCTAATCTATTTGTTTCCAGTACTTTTCTTTTTGGGTTTTTTTATTCTTAAGTCTCTATAAAATATATGATTTAGCGATCGATCCCTCACTTCTTCATATATTGGTTTTAGTCCCCATATGTTGCTTTTAGTATCTGGGAGAGACCTATTTGACTCTATTTGAGCCCTTAAAATGGTAAGTAAGCCACTCTTAAATGGATTTTATTGTCAAAGATCCATTTAGATTTTCTTAATAATTACACCCCCTAATAAGTAAGCCCATCTAATTTTTTGATAAAATCTTTAGTTAAGATTCTTTTAATAAGCATACCCCCATCTCATTTAAATTTATTTATTTATATATTTATTTATAAAAGATGCGTATTATACTTGGGCATCAATGTGGCCTCAATTCTAGGTATAAATGTATGCTCCAATTGAAATTGAATAGATATATATAAATGTTGATTTCAAATTTTTTTTTGGTATATGATCCATATAATTTTTTTATAATTGTTTATTTCAATTTTAATAAAAAAATAATTAAAAATATATGTTTGATTGGCTAAATATTATTAAAAAATCCATTTTTGTATGCGGATGAAAACTTTTTTTTTGTTGTGCCGAATTGATCTTTTATGCATGAAAAAAAAATTTTAAGTGTTGAATATTATCTCTATGAATTCTATTTGACAATTTTTAGGTATTTGATTTTAATAAAAATTTAATATCACATATTTCACAATATAATGAATTACATACTCTATATAAATAAATGTTTAATGTGAAACATTGGTATGAATCCCTTGCTGAAAGGAAAAAAAAAACATTGCTATGAAGGGGATGTAATACATATATTACAATTACATTGTAATTATAGGGATTTAAATCTAACATATATTTAAAATGAGAGGCTTATTTATTGTTTAAATATAGAGTTAATATATAAGGGGCTTATAAATTGAATTAAAAAAATATGAGAAACTTATTAATAAAAGGATCTTATTTACAATTTTAAGAGACTCAATTAGAGTCACCCTAACTTCTGAAAGCCGTTTTTTTTTTTAATTTCTTTCACACAAGTCTTCCTGTGATTTTTTTCGGCCAAGCCGAAGCCAATCTTTTTTCTTCGTTTTGTAGAGACTTCCAATTTGTGATTTTTTTTTTCTTCTTTTAAACAAATATTTCTTCTTTTAATCAGTTTAAATCATTATAAATTGTACCCCTAAATCTTTAAATCTCAAAAAATAAAATGTTTCTAATCTATTTGTTTGTAGTGCTTTTCTTTTTGGGTTATTTAAATATATGATTTAACTATCGATCCCTCACTTTTTCATATATTGGTTTTAGTCCCCATATGTTCTTTTTTAGTCCCTATAAGGGAGTTATTCTTAAATTATTCAGTTTTTCAGGGACTAAAAATAAACATATCATTTAAATCTGGAGACTAAAACTAAAATATGAAAAATTAAGAGATTGATCACTAAATCTTATAGTTTCTGAGAACTTAAAAATAATTTTTTTTTTAAATGTCAAATGTGATTGTACTTTTTTATTTCAATGAAAAAATTATTTGTCTATTTTATATTTATTTTTACTTTAGGTATTATTAATCTTCTCCCTGTATTTATTCACATTAGGATCTCAAAAAATATATATATTTTTAATCTCAAATGTTATTATGATTTTGTATTTGAGATATGATAAAATAGATAATGTGTGTGTTTTGTTTTTTTGTATTTATTTTTTTAAGTCATATTAAATTTTTGTAGTTTTTTTTTCAAATCAGTACGTGTGATTCATGAAACTTATATGACTATGTATGACATGATGATTGATAGGCGTAAAAAAAATCAATAAAAAAAAAAAGTTAAGAAAAACAAAAAGAAAAAAAGTTAAAAAAAAAATGGCCGTATTACTAGGAAGTCTTGTCAACCGAAAAAAAAACAAAAAGAAATTGGGACCGACGGTAAAAAAGTATAAGTTGCCAGCCTGGAAAAAAAAGGAAAGGGGAGTAATTTCAGACCGTCCGATTTATTTAATAACACGTGGCAGTCTTACATAAAAAATCAAACAGATATGAGTAGAATGTTAGTTAAGCCGAAGATCCAAACCCAAAAACTTAAATATAATTATAGCAAACAACCATCCACATAGTAGATCAACCTGAGAATCCAATAGAAGAAGACTCAATCTAACCTGTGTATTAGCACAAGAATTCATTTTGAAATCAATTATCATTTCAATAAACAATTTAAAGAATATACCAAAAGAATTAATCCACAATAACAATTAACAAATAAGAGTAAAAACTGTTATAAAAGATGATTCATGTACGCATCTATTAACACAAACAAAGGAAGGACAGATTGACTACTAAAGACATTATAAAATCATATTACCTATGCCACAAATCCTTTTGAATAACTAACCAATCCGATCTAAACATATTCAATGATAATAAAATTTATGGTTTAAACCAAATAAATGCAATCGCAATAATATCTTTGAATAAAAAAATAAAAAAATAAAACGGCCATAAATCATATATTTTTCCAAAAATACCCTAATGTAATATCAAAACCCTAACTTTATATAAAAAAAATCCCATACATAGTAATATATAGTTTAAACCAAATAAATGTAAATTCAATCATAATTATATCTTTGAATAAAAAAAAAGAAAAATTGAGCCTAAATCATACATTTCTCTATAATTATTATAACTTCCTATCAAAACCCTAACTTTTTAATAAAAACTCCAATAATAACACAATAGTCTGAAATCAATGAATACAACTCATGAATCACCAATATCATTCATGTAAAGGAGAAATGAAAAATCAGATACCCGTTTCTTTCACTTTGAGAACGTCGCGAGGTGATTATTAATCTTATGCATTATATACTATATTTTATCTAAAAAAAATCATAAAATCAGTTCCATTTGAATATTAATTTTGATAATTATTTTTCTCTTATTTTAAATTTATTTATGTGATAAATAGCTAATGAATTTAGCGTTTGATCTCATTTTCATCTTGAAATATTTATTTTTGTGAAAACTCTATTTCACAAGAGTATGTATATATCGAAAAGAGCTTTTCAAAGAGTTACACAATCAGATTTATACTGGAAAAGTTAATTTTTTTTAGATTTCAAAAATAATATAATTGTTAGTCAATTTTAAGATTTAAATAGAAATTTTTATGATTTGATTATATAATTGGAATTACACATGTATCTTATGAGATGCCTATAAATAATTTAGGATTAGGCCTGTCAACGAATCGGGTCCACACTTGGACCTGACTTAACCCGAACCTGATTATACGTGTAATATACAAACGGATCCAGGTTTACTCCGACTCGATCCTATAATCGACTGTTTTATATATAAGTTTATATATTATTAGGCTTTTAGTATTAATTGACCCATAATTTATTTCTCATATATCAAATTCTAACTCTTATTTTTTTTGTATACATGACATTTTGATCCGTAGTCCAACTCTATTTTTTTACCTATGACCAAACCCAAATTTGTTGTAATGGTCGCCATCTCCCTCTACTTTCTTTTCTCAATTCCGATCTTTGATCGGATCTATAGAAGAGCGTGATCATCACGCTGTATCATCTACCCTCTTTAGGGAAATGATGGAAATAATATTGTTACCCTATACAATACGGTAGTGTTTTTCTAGGTAGTCCTCTCACTTTGATTTGACACACTTTCTTAGCATAACGACTTGTCTCACCATGTAGCATATAAATAGGGTTTCATCTTCCTCTATATGTTCAACAGTATCACACAAACAAAAAAACACTCGATCTGTCTCTCTCAAGCATGTCTGCCACATCTATTGCAACAACCATGGTAGGCCTCCTCAAGTCCTTCCCAGAAATCCTCCTCGCATTATCATCCTTTCTCCTCCTCTGGCGATGCCTTCCCACGCCGAAGGGCATCCCAATGGCCTGGCCGGTGCTCGGCATGCTCCCGGGACTCATCGGCAACCGCCACCGCCTCCACGACTATTGCTTGCAGTCCCTCCGCTCGAGCGGCCTCACTTTACTCTTCAAAGGACCGATCCTATCCAAGCTCGATTTCATCGTGACTTGCGACCCAGCCAACGCCAACCACATCTTGAAGTCAGCCTTCCAGGACTACCAGAAGGGCCCGGACTTCCCCGAGATCTTCGATCCCCTCGGTGATGGCATAATCGTCGCCGACAATGACTCATGGACCATGCAGAGGAAGGCCGCGCACGGCCTATTCGCCGAAGCCAAGTTCAGGGGGTTTGTGGCGGAGACGAGCAAGGAGAACGCGGAGCGCGCTCTCGTGCCGTTGCTCGCTCGCGCGGCGGAACTCGGGGAGGCGGTGGACCTGGAGGACGTGCTCCTGAGGTTCACGTTCAACGCGTCGAGCAAGATCGTGATCGGCGTGGACCCGAACTGCCTCTCCGAACAGGAGGTGCCTTTCGCGCGCGTGTTCGATGAGGCTGAGGAGGTGTTGGCGCTTCGTCACGTGACCCCGATGTGGTGGTGGAAGCTCATGAGGTGGCTTAATGTCGGGTTGGAGATGACTCTCGCGCGCTCGCTCGAGATGTGGGATGTGCATATCATGCAAACAATACGAGAAAGAAGAGAAGAGAATTATGAAGCATCGCCAGATATGCTTTCGGTGTACCTTCAAAAAGGGCACGACGACAAGTTCTTGCGCGACATGGTCTTCAATTTCATGCTCGCGGGGAGGGACACCACCGGCGCGGGCTTGGCTTGGTTCTTCTGGTTGGTGTCGAAGAACCCATCGGTGGAAACCAAGATTTTAGAAGAATTGAAGAAGAGGTTTGGAGAAGCTGATGAGCAAACGAAGGTGTTCGATGCGGAGAGTCTGCGCGGGTTGGTATACCTTCACGCTGCGCTGTGCGAGACGTTGAGGCTCTACCCACCTGTGCCGTTCAACCACAAGTGGGCGGCGAAGGCGGACGTGCTTCCAAGCGGTGTTTCAGTCGAGGCGGGGACCCGGATCTTGATTTCGATGTATGCGATGGGTCGGATGGAGAGGGTGTGGGGGAAGGACTGCAAGGAGTTCAGGCCGGAGCGGTGGATAACGGAGCACGGCACGATCAAGTACGAGCCACCGCAAAAGTTCTTGGCCTTTAACGCGGGGCCGAGGACTTGTTTGGGGAAAGACGTGGCGTTCATGCAGATGAAGATCGTCGCTGCGGCGTTGATCTACAACTTTGAAGTTGAGGCGGTTGAGGGGCACGTCGTGAAGCCGAAGGTCTCGATGATACTTCACATGAAGAATGGGTTCTTGGCTAAGGTGAGGAAGAGGAGGGCCTAGCATAGGTTTGGTTTTAAATTGAATATAGGATTTCTTTGGAGGAGAGAGTATTAGTTGATCATGCAAAAAGTGTTCAGAAATGCAAAACGTGGCTTGCGTGTAGTTGGGGTACCATATATAGTATATACGTTATGCAAGAATATATGCAGTTATATATGTATTTTTATATTTAAAAAATATATGATAATTATTTTAAAATAATAGATAATAAGATAAATATATATGCCGATGTTATTATTAAATTACAATAAATGTTTTGATTATATATTAGAAATATATATTTTAAACAATAAAAATAAGTCTATGTATATAGTTGGCAGTGGATAGGGAAATAAAACTGCCCAAATATTTAGAAAAATGAAAAGTAAGAAAAATAGTAATAATAACAACAAGAAGAAGAAGGAAGGAGAGTAAAAAAACTTCCCAAGCTATTAAAGCTTCCATAACAACCCTATAACATCCAATAGAAAGTGTAAAGTCTACCATTCAATATGATAAATGATCCCAAAAGTATTCTATTAAAGTTTTGTGAGCCATAAAAAAAAAATCGTGCATATATATACGAACTGCGTATGCTGGTTTGGACTGCATATTAGGCCGCCTTGCCTTTTGCGGAACAACATTTGCGGCCGGCTGCACTGACCGTATAGGCCACCACCGTATCATCATGCGTTATGTATGAAGAAGTTGATTTATCATTAATTGTACTTTGAGTTATGCTTGCTGGTTTGATTTTAAAATTGAATAAGGATTTGTTCAATTGGACATATATATTGGGAGATTTGCTTTTAGGCACCTCTCAGTTTATTTTGTAGTTTGATCTGTTTGTAGTCACCATGCAGTAACTCAGTATATGAAATATTCGTCTAACACTGTATATATACCTCATTATCTTAATATACATAGTATTACATAACATTAAAATCCTTTAAATAATAGACAACTTGGTTACTGTTCCTTCTAATTACATCCCAAAACTCTCTAACACCTCTCTAGGTATTCATATTTAAGGAACATTTAATCTGATCTTTTGAAACACCTTAGTCACGTACAAGATTGGGTGCAATCAACACTCCATTCACCAGTTTTTATCCGTCTTTAATCAGTGGGTGATGTGTTACACACTATCTTAACTAAAATCTCACATGTTAATTTATAATGAGAAGGGCAGTCTTGTATTTGCCTCGCTTGCCTCTCCTGCTGTAACCGTGAAGTGAGATTCTGAAACATTTATTGCATTTGTCTCGCTTGCCTCCCCTGCTGTAATCGTATCTCCATGGTCCGTCTTGTTATCTTAGCCTCTATCGCAGCATGACTCTCCGTCATCTCATGTTCCAACTCTTCAAGTTGTAATTGTAAGTGTTGATTATCTTCATTCCGTCTCATTAACTCAGCTTTCATAGCAGCATGATTAGTTCTAAAGGGTGCCGTAAACTTCGCCCCATGCCCTAGACCACACACATATCATGATCTCGTCCCAAGGACGTCACTCATGATCTCCAACTGCTGAGTCCTATCTGATGTGGGTTGAATGCGCCTAAGTTGCATTACTTCCTATATTAATATCATCAGATAGTTAGTAAACAAGAAAATTTAATTAATTAAAAAACTTAAATTGATTTGTAACTTATTTAACACCTAACACTACAACAAATTTCATTATTAGCTACGAACTTTTAGTTGCGAAATTAATTTTCGTAGCTAAATGGGACTTTTACCTGCGAAAGATTAATTCGTAGCAAATAGTTTTACCTTTGTGTACGAAAATTAGTTTCGTTGGCGAAATTGTCTTTTTCTTTGCAAAAAAGATAACTTTTAGCTGCGAAATTGTATTTTGTAGAAAAAGACTTACGTTTTACTTACGAGCTACTATTTTGTAGTAATAGATGTGTCTTTTACTTGCGAAATTATATTTCGTAGCAATAGATGTGCCATTTAGCTACAACACGGGTATTCGTAGTGAAAGAAATGACTTTTTGCTGCGAAGTTTATTTTGGTAGCAAAACCATTGACTTTTAGCTGCAAAATACTTGACTTTTTGCTGCGAAATTGAATTTTGAAGCAAAAGTTTTAAGGATTTTCAAAAGCTTTTATTTGTTGCGAAATCAAAATATGATATACACTGCATCACTATCAGATTGATATCTTTTGTACTATAAATTATTTCTAACATCTGGTTTCAAATATGAATAATACAATTTAAGGAAGCATATTTTATTTAGGAGATTGCACTAGAAGAGTAGAGAATCAAAACAATCCCAAGTTTGTTTTGCGAAAAAAGTGAATAAGGGAAAAATAAACATCTTATATTAAATTACATTTTAGCAGTGATCGGTATTTTGTTGGGAATCTTATATTAAATTATTTTTCAAATGATAAATTCATTCTGGCTTTAGATTCTCACCGACTTGGAGTCAAATATAATTTAAAACTAAACTTGTTATTTAACCCATAAATTGAAACAAATATGTTTTCATCAAACCAGAATATAAAAAAAATGTCAATTCTTAAATTAAATGAAATTCATTAGAACAAATTCGTGAGAGTTAATGGAGGTGGTGAAAAGTCTAAGAGGATGAGAAGGAGAAGGGGAGAGGAATAGATAAGTTTCTAAAATGGAAAAAATTGTAACATAATTAAATGCTAAATTTGGTTTAAAGGCATTAATTACATAATATCTCAAATATAATTGTTTTTATGTGCCACTTTTTATGTATTTAGATCAAATACTCCAAGGTACTAAGATTTCATGACAATTCATGTAATTTTTATTTATAAAAAATGTGCTCTTCTAATTTGCACTTGAAAATCATGATCTAGACGTTTTATTAAAATCTTAATTGCAGTACTATCACAACAATGTCAAAAGTGTATCTCAAAAAAGAAAATTGATGCTTAACTATTAGTTGACAAAGAAACATCATTAATTTATTAAAAAAGATTATAGAAAGCCATACAACTTTTATAATATAAAAAAGTTATGTTCCGACGATTTCATAATCGATTATGTGAGGGTAAAATTATATCATACATTTAGTTAGGAGTAAAATTATTATTTAAAAAAACTTAGGAGGCATCTGGTTAATAAAACTGCATTCATAATAACCAGGGGTTGATCCAGTCGCTTAAAACAAAAAACAGTGTTGTTTTGTTAAAGTGTTGTTTAGCTCACAACATTCATAACTGTTGAAAAGTAGCATTTACTATAACTATATAACGAGGGATTGATCCAAAACTCTATTTTTGGGTGGGCCAAACTAATTTTTTTATACTAAGTAATTTTTTATTTGTGTTTAAATAAATAATGGACTCAATGAAAAATAAATTCATTAAAATATTAATTAAATTTTTTAAAAGTAAGCAAATTAAAACGAGCTAAAAATAAATAAATTTATCAAAAGATTAAGCAAAACAAAACAAATTCATCAAATCAAATGCATGGATTTAAAAGTTTTAATTTTTAATTTTTATTTGGTTTATTATGAAATATTATTGTTTAAATGAGTTTGCTTTATTTGTTTTTGTTTATGTGGTTTGATTGTAAATGCAAATCTAACAAGCCTTATCTCAGATAAACAAGAGCCACTTAAGAAAGAAGTACACCTTTTGTTTTAGAAGTCTGACTTTTTGAAATTTTGATGATCTTCAACAATGGTGTTTTTTAAAAATTAAAATGAAAAAAATATGGTGTAGAGATGAGAGGATGAAAGTTAGGTTGTTAATGAAGTACTTGGTTAATAAGCTCAATTTAAATAACGTATCAGAGGTATTTGTTTTATATGAGTATGTGAAAGAAAGCAATGAAATGAACTCGGGAACTGAAAAGAGAAGGCTGTTTTCAACTCATCATCATTGTTTTCATTTGTTTAAAATCATATATATCTCATTTAATGATGTATTACATTTTATAAAATGTTAAATATATATTTTAATTGATTGAATAATATCATTTATTGAAAATTTAAAAACTTTCTATGAGATAATACATTGAGTGAAAGAGACTAATGAAATATATAAAACTACACTTAGAGTAACAAACAACTTAAGTGTAACTCAGTATGGACTGCAATTTTTGGACGGTAGTGATCAAAGTTACACCTAAAGACAAACCAAAACCAACATAAAATAGCGATCCGTGTGTCGCCAGAAAAACTGAATCCTGACCGTCCATTTTCACAAAATCGGACGGGGCGTCCTTCTTTCTAAACCCTAAATCGTCGTCCCGCCCAAACCTCTCTCTCTCACACATGCACACCGACACGCGCCCAATGCCGATGATTGCAACGTTGATGGATGAAGAGAAGAAGATGGAAGTGGAGCCGAAGGAGTGGAGGCGCGAGGGAGTGCGTCTGTACCCCCGATCATCTCAATATTCATCTTCATTCTCTCCAACTCGTCCGCCTCAGACAACGATGACGGTCCGGTGAGAGAGGGGCCGACGATGACCTCGCCGAGTAGACGCAGTAGCTCTCAATCGGGACCCCCTCCAACTCGTCCGCCTTGGACGACGACGATGACGAGAGGCGATCGGAGGGTTTCGACGAGATCAGAAGACAATAGGATGTCCTGATTGAAGACGGTGTAGATCGGACGGATCTGACCATTGGAGAAGATCTCTTGGCTGTGATCGCGCCGGAGTCGGAGATGAAGACGAACTCGAACTCCTCTTCAGTTTCCCCATTGTCTCCTCTTCCGATGGCTGGGTGATGGATTTTTTACAAAGAGAAAATTTATAATAGTGCTATTATTCAGCTCATTTAATATTACCCTATTTTGAACTCCTCCATGCTTTGGTGATTACTGATTTCATTTTGTGATTGATATGACCTAATAAATTTGTTTGCTTATTGATTTTGCATTATCAAATTTGTTTACCTAATTTGGTTGCATGAATCAGGATGACCCATTTTCGGATGTCTTTGTATCAACTCTGGTGATGGAAATGGTATTTATATATCCCATCGCTGACTTCCCTGTGTTGCCCTAGTGTTTTTTTCCCTTGATGCTGTAATCAATTATCACTGTTGGTGCCTTTTTCACCTCCTCATCTTTACAATTTCCAAGTCCAAGGAAGTTAAAGAATTGATCTCTAGTTTGGTTAGTGTAAGTTGTGTAACCAAGAAGTCAGATTTCTCTAACTGATAATTGATTTAGACCAAGGACTTCATGGCGGGCAACATGATCCTCTCATGCCCATTAATGGGCTTACCAGGAATGTGCATCATTGATTTATTATTATTGTTGTTGTTGTTGTTGTTGTTGTATGTCTAGTGCCCAATTTAATGCATTTCTATTTTAAGAGTCCTAAGACTGTAATATGGTACTTTCGTGGGAATCATTAAATTCTATTAATGGTGAGGACCTATAAACACTAGATGACGACATGTACTTCTTTGGTGGAGCCAACATCTAGCATACTCCGAATAACAACTTAATGATCTAACTTTTAAGAACATTGCACTGGCTTTTTAAACTTGTAGTGTCCCATATTTTATTTATAGCAAAAGATGTGCAGGTTTTTTTTGTGCAGTCTGACTATGTATATCACTGCTGATGCTGTAATATAGAAAGTAATGATTAATGTGTAAGAGGCATCACTTGATTTATTTTTACCTGTTTTGTTACTGTGTGAATAGTGGTATTTTCTTGTTCAACTATTGAAATCTTGTGTGTCCATTGGAGGAACAGATATTTTCTCTGTTCAACTATTATTGTGTTAATTTACTTGAATTTCACATTAACTATTGCTGGCCCAATATTTGCTGGAGCATGCATCTCTTCTGCTTTTCCTTCTCAGGTATGCACCTTATATGGACTAAAGATCCAATGTTAGGCCATTTAATGAGCTGTGTATAATATGGGGAGTTATAAGTGCTGCCATTACCCAATTTCAGTTTAAGGAGCAGGAAACTTCTCAAATAAGTTTATCAAACTATAAATTTACATTTTTTAACTTTTAACTTGAACCGTATTTATGCTTTACTACTAGCTTTAGTTGCAAATTTTCCCCAGAAGTATGTCTACATATGCTTTTCTGGTTTCCATCAAGTGCACTAATTCACTTGTTTTAGTGACATGTATTATCAGAGGTAGCTCACTGGATGCATTATTAACTTATCACTTAAGTAGTAGATTATTGCTTGGCATCGACAATTAGATAGTTAAAGCAATTTGCAAAATACCTTGGAGTATGTGCTATAATACAGGCAATTAATAGCTTGTTAGGTGCCTAATGACAGGTCAAGAGTGTCTTATTAACGCATCATAGATGATTAGGACATCAATAAAAGTATAAATAAGAGGGTGAAGGGGAGATGATGATTTATTGCTTCCCCTCTTTATCAAAGTGCTTGCCTGCTTGGGACTTTTTCCTGTGAGGAACATTCGGATTCTATTAAAAGTTCGTTAGGATTTCCCAAAGTGTAGTTTTTTCCATGGAAGACAAGCTTTACAGAAAAAAGGTGTGTTATGAATGAAAACCATGGTCCAGGTTCCCCATTTTTGCCGGAAAAGTTGTTAGGTATGGAAATGATTGTCATTGAAAATGAGTGCTTGGTCAGTTGGGTCATGGGTGTATAAGAATCCTCTGCCTTTAATAACAAGCAATTCTTTATGGGTGGTCATACAGACCTATACACTCTGCAGTCATACTACACATACTTTTCTATTTTAACTTAATATAACAAGCAATTCCTACATTTCTAGCATGATAATGTATCACATATGTCATGCCCTAGGGCGGCCGTCCCCGAGACGTGGCAAATATATAAATGATATCAGTAATCTATACACGAGGTCAAATAAATACTCCACAAGAGGCTAGGCAATAAACAAGTAACTGACATCAAATATATACAAATGACGGAAGCTAAAACGACTAAGTCTGTAATTCAAAGACATATTACAGACTAGAGTACACAATCATCTGTCCTGTGAGAGCCAATATGAACAATAACAGACATCAACAGTCTACATACCGTGCACAAGCACAAGTATAACACATACAATGAAAAGGGAATGCTGATAGCCTCTCACTCGCAAGACATCCAACGCGAACACGGGTCTCCTACTCGTATTGCGCCAGGGGAGCTCTTCTCTTGGATCCGACTCAGCGTCATCTGGGAAAAACATAAGCGAGGGGTGAGCTACAAGCTCAGTGAGTGGTCAGAAACCAAACACCAACATAACATTCGATACTAAGGCAATCTCCTATCAAGGAAACCCTGGGTAGAAACCCAACGGTTAACAAGGTCACACGGCGGTGTGACCGTACCCGCCCACGCCCTAGCCCCCACAGGGGTGAGTCTAGGGACATGAAGGACAAAATTTGCTGTTCTACACCGCTCGTCTTCCGGTAGTCTCTCCCGGTGTGGCCCATACTACCTGGCAACCTCCCGGCACCTCACAGGGTTCAGGCCTCTACCGGACTAGCCTCCCATGATCACTACCTCAGCCGTATGGGCACGTCCACACGCGTCATGAGTAGTATCTGGGAGGGCTCTTCACCGGACTCTACTACGCCGGGTAGTCTCTACACGGAGCCGACGAAGGGGAGAACAATTCATGCTCGCAACGCGAACCCCATGAGAAAACCAACTACACAAGCTGGTGGGTCGAGTGTCAACTCGAGCCCACCCCGTTCACACCAACACCCTCACCCTCACCCCGACGGGTGACATAGGATCACTTTTGTCAAACACCGATAAGCGCAATGAATTCTCATGAATTCCCTCCAGGGCGCATAACTCAGATGCGGGGAAGACATTTTATTATAAGTGTCAAAACCATGGTATGACCCCACAAGAGGTCATACACTTGTCTAACACATTAGACAAGAATCATGGCCATGCCGGCATATACATAATATGCAATTAACTATACAAGGGAAATCTTACTTAGCATGCATACATGGCATCAAACAGGTAAACACACAAATTACAACCTAATATACGTTGGATGACACCAACCTAGAAGGGAAGGGTTAAGCGCGATCTGCGCAACAACAGGTGCATGCCAATAATTCCAAACAAGCCTGAGTAAAGTAGGAATCGCATCTACTCATTTGGCTCGCGAAAAGAGGGAGGGCGAGAGAGAGGGAATGCCTCGTCCTCTCTCGAGCTGGTCGTAGTTTTTCCCCAACAGATGGGTGCAACAACTATACCAAACCCTCGAGTCCTAAATCCGATGAATATTACGCATACACCCGTTATTAACCTAAGTCAAACATGCTAGATATGTCCGAATAATAATAAGGGTAGTAATTCAAACAATATTACCTAAGTCATGCCATATTCTATACAATACATAGGCAAGTATAAGGTAGAATAGGGGTTCTACACAATATACGAGCTATACAACCTAGCATGCATGATATCTAACCTATTTAGGGTGCAAATAAAGCCCCATGGAAGCGCGAAGCACGACTACGTGCATCGAGCGCTCCCGGAAGGGTTGGAATCAAACCACTCACCGATACCCGGGTCGTCGCGCATCCCAACCGACGAGGTATGCAAGTTAAGGGTACCAAAAGGGTGAGTAAAACCACATACAATCATATAAAAATCAACTAGGCATGCCTAAGGTTAGACATGCACGCAAACGGGCTCGAACGCACGCAAGCATGGATGCACGCACGCGTGCCCGAGCCCCCCGGACACCCACCCGAGGGTGCCGACCCTCAGCACGCCCAAACCGGGCCCCGGGCAGCCACACGCGTGGCCACCACACGTGCACGCACGCGCGCACGCGCACGCGCACCCCCCCTGCGCCCACGGTACACCGTTGCGCCCTGACTCGCGCGCCCGCGCGCACACACGCTCGCGCGCGCACGCGCGTACCCCGCGCGCCAGACAACCCCCGCGCAGACAACCCCTCACGCGCGCGCCCGCGCGCACTCGCGCACATGACCCGCGCGCACGCGCGCACCTCGCCAGCACCCCGCGCAGACACCCGCGCGCGCCCGACAGCACCCGCGCACACGCGTGTACGCGCATGCGCGCGCCCGTCTGTGCCCTCCTGCGCGCCTGCTTGCGCGCGCACGCACGCGGACGGCCCCGCGCGCGCGCCCAGCCTCTCCCAACCACTTTTTAACCCTCTCCAACCCCTCACACACACTCTAACCCATATGCATAGCATGCATGAACACCCCAACAACCCCCAAGCCATGAAAACCAAGAAAAGAAGGGGAAGAGCTCACCTTTTGGAGGGGGAATGAAAGGGGGAGACTCGGGGCCCTCGATGCACCCGCGACCGCCTCAACCACCACCACCATTACCACCACCTCCTCAGCCTCTCCTCAGCCCTCCCTTGGCTGTAAAACAGGGGGGAAAAGTCATGAAAGGGAGTGGAAGAAGAGAATCAACAACAACAACAACAAGCCACAACACAAACCTTGACTTGCACTTCCTTCTTTTACTTCTTCTTCTCACTGATGCATAACCACAAACACTTGGTGGGCTGGGTGAAAAGAGAGGGGAAACCATGATCAGCTTGAAGGGAGAAGGAGGAGGAACATCAACACAACAACAACAACAACAACCACTCACCTTTTCCTCTCCTTCTTCTCCATCACCAACACCTCCTTCTCCTCCACCCAAAACACACTTCAAAGGGGGCTGGAGCAGCTCAAAAGAGAGCCCAAACAGTGGCTAAGTGAGGCTGAAGTCGTAACATTTTGGGGCCTTTAAATAGGCAAAGTCGGAGTGAAAGACCAAGTCGTCCTCAGACTAAAAACTCTGCGCAGCCTTCACTCAAACAGCCATAACTTCCTCAATACATCTCGGAATTTCGTGATTCCAGTGGCATTGGAAAGCTAAGAAGATTATCTACAACTTTCATGTTTACACCCAGATCAAATAACCTCTCCAGCTATTTCAAAATCTAGGCTAAACATCTTACAGGGCTGCTGCCTGGATTTCTCAACTTCGGGGTATACATGGAAAAATATCCATAACTTTTAATATACGAATCCAGTTGATCCAATTCCACTTCTATATGGAAGCTATCCACAAACTTAACATCTCGTAATAATATCAGATTTTTACCTCATCATCTTGGATTTTAACAAAATCAAATCCGAATGCCTAATCCAAAATTGCATAATTCCAAAAACGTTATCGGAATTAAACGAAAATTTTATGGGCAGTACTAAACAATACCAGGACCCATAATATGCAGTTATATCTTTAATCAGAGTCTTCAAACCCCAACAGGTAGCTAAAAATTAAAATTTTAGCGACTCCGATCGACATTAGGACTCTAAATGACACAGGTCTAACAACATACATGTAGTATTTTGTTAATTTTTTAGTAATGTAATGACAGACAATGATAATAGGTCACTTACTATGTTGTATTGGAAACGGTATCTCATCTGCCGTCGTCCCACTTTATATATACGAGGTGAATAAATTTAGAGATCAATGATGTTCCTGACATTGTGTACTCCATTGTGGACTGTTTAAAGCTATTAGCCTTAAAACATTTTTGTTTTCTTTTTCCCCCTATTTCTCAGCCTTTAGTTGATTATTTATCAGATAACATGTTAAAGTTCTTTTGTACCAAAGTACTTTAAATGCCTCTGTATGCAATCATAAAATGGTGTGAATAACATATTCAATTCTGTTATTGATATCTGGGCAGCAAACGACATTAGAGAGTGTTCCACCTTAAGATAAATCTCATCTAACTTAGTTTTTCATTTGTTACCATCTTTATTTATTTTGACTAACTTCTTCCATCTCCTAAATTTTATTTTATTTTATCAGGTGGAAGATGATGTTTGCTATTGCAGTTGTTCCCTCTGTCCTTATGGCCCTGGGAATGTCCATTTCTTCAGAAAGTCCTCGTCGTCTTTTCCAGGTAATTTTTAATTAGACCTCTCATCTTGGCTTGTTTGCAATCATTTTATGTATTTCAGAGAGTTTTGAAAGTACTTAAGATGCTAACTAGATGTGCCTAGGAAACTCTGGTTAATCAAGTCACAGTTTAAGGCTCCGTTTGGAAACACATATTGAAAAGTAGATTTTGGAATAAAGCTGCTTTTTAAAATGATTTTAGACCTTGACTTTTTTGAGATGTTTTTTTTAATTTAGGAATCAATATTTGAAAGGGGTTTAATGTTTGGTAGAGAAAGTTGTTTTTCAATTCAAAAAATCGATTCCGACCGAAGATCACATTTTCTGAGCTTTTTAAAACACGGATTTCGAGAGAGAAATTAAAAGGAATCAAACTTTTGATTTCGCCGGAATCCAATCCGTTTGGCTGCACGATTTTGAGATTTTAGCTTTTCAAAAAGCAAAATCACCTCAAATCGTGCATCCAAACGGAGCCTAAGAGGATAATAGGATATCTTTCCTAAAAAACATAATTATTAAAAGAAAATGAAGAGCTTCTGATTTGGTCGTGTTTAAATGAAGAGGTGTTCAATAATGCTGATTTAGATGAGATGAAAACAAGTGTAACGAACTACAGTGTCCATTTATATTATCTAATAAAACCATGTAAACATGATTTTAGCAATTTAATATGACATTGACGAGACCAATATATACTGTATAAAATGAAGTGTTGGCAATTCAAAGAAACATTTGCTGCCTGTGTGTAGAGAATACCTCTCTTAAACCAGTTCCATCTCAAATTAAAACTAAACCTCTCTAAAGATTTAACTTCTCTATAATAGCTGAGTTGGGTGTCTGTATCAGATGTGTTTCCTTGTACTTAAAAGATAAACTGCATGTCAACCATTCTCTGGTATGTCCAACTGCATAGTTGCATAGTTGTCTACACAACGCCTCAGCATAATATGTTTATCCTACAACAATAAAAGCACTTTCTCATTTTTTTTCTTATACCAAGGGATTTCACTTGGAAAAGAAAATGTTTTTATCTTGCAACCCTTCTCCAATATCACATAGCACTATCATATTATTTGAAGTGTATTTCATAATAAAAGTACTTGTGTATTGTGATTTGAAGTGTCAGTTAATTTATCTGTTCATGACAATCACTAATGGCCGATCGAAATAATTTTTTTTATTGGAAGGTTTATAATTGGTTTCTTCCTTGCTGGTATTCAGTGATATGTTAATTTCTTAAACTTGCTGATTCTTTTTAGAAACATTGCCTTTGATTTTAACTGTCATGTTTATTTTCCATTCCATAATAACAGAAAAGACATAC
Organism: Acorus calamus; assembly: GCA_030737845.1. Classification (NCBI taxonomy): domain Eukaryota; kingdom Viridiplantae; phylum Streptophyta; class Magnoliopsida; order Acorales; family Acoraceae; genus Acorus; species Acorus calamus. The sequence goes on along the minus strand of CM060864.1, from coordinate 5,240,469 downwards.
ATCACTAGGCTATCTAAACGTTGTAATTAGCAAGGATAGAAAGCTGCATGTGAGACAGTACTATAGCAGAAAAATGATTTCTTTTAGCTTTACAAACTACTACATAAATAGTCCATGAAGACTATTCCTGGTGCTTTATAATTAGTAAGGATAGGAAGATACATATTGAACAATCCATTAAGTCTCGAAGAATGAAAAAAAGCTAATTTCCCTGAAGGGTAGATGAAAGAAATGTTTATACCAATGGTATGCAAAGTTGTTAGATATCCTTTTTTGTATCATATTGAGCACCGTACATTTATAGGAATGCCATTCATATAAATTAATGAAAATATTATGGTGAAGGAGCATTACTACCATATTTGATTTAAGTTCACTCATGTTGCATTTGCAAGTTTTTGCTTACATTTCTTCATATGTTTACCTTGCAATCTTTGAAAGAGTTTTAGTCAGCTTGGTATTCTTTTCATTCGAGAATGTGTTATAGTGGTAAAAAAGAGGAAAACCCAAGAAGAGAATGAAATTTTAACCAAATTGAGAAGTGAAAAAAAGATAGAAATGAGGGACAAAATTGAGGGAGACGAAAAGAGAGAAATGGGGGACAAAACCTATAACATTGACTGTCACGAGAAGAATGTTAGTCCGCTTTCCACCCTATTCTTCCAAAAACATCTATTAAAGCCCAATTGAATTTAAGCAGTTCTCATACAGAAAGTCCTTATTACTTGATCTGATTGATGAGTGAGTTGGGTCTTCTGGGGTTTGTAAAAGTATATTTCCATTTTCTTTTTTTTTCTCTATTTTTCTGAGTTTATAAAAATTGGCTTGTAGAAATCTTTGCAGAGTATAGCCAATTATGCACACTTCAAAATTTTGTTCTAAGTTGGTTACATGTATAATATGATTACAATGTGTAATTCAGAACACAAAACTAATGATTTAATATGTATTTCATAGCATACTAAGGCAAAATATTCATGAAATATTGATTTGTAGATCTTGAAAATATCTTTCCAACACCATATTTGGGCCAAAATATGATACTTGAGGTAAAAGTTATGGTCAAAACAGTGGGACGGTTTCAACATTGATTTGAAGAATATTTGATTGGAATTTGATTTTTGATTCTCTCTTCACCAAATCTTTTTTTAGCATAATTTCAGATCTTTTAGAGTCCTCTTGATTCTCATTCGTATCTTTAAATGCTTTATAGAGTATCTTGCATTGACAATCACCATTTATCTCAATTACCTGTAATAACATATAAATTATTAATATTAGTCATTATTACACATAAAATTAGGAATAGAAAACTAAGTTAAGGGGTTTAAATGTGAAAATAATATGCTTATTAGATACCCCCAAACCTAGATTTTACTGGTCCTCTAGCAATCAAATTAAAGTGATTAAACAAAATATAAAAAAAAAGATAAGGCCACTTTCGCAGGCTCTCATGGTTGCATTTAGCGTATGCAACAAGCCCTTAAACCCCTAGGTCACCCCTAGTGGACGAGTTTGACTTGTGAGGGTTTGCAGCGAATCTACCCACAAAATTCATGACACTTTTTTTATTTGAAAATGTGAGAAAAATGACATCTTAGAGAGCTTGATAAATATCTACTAAAGTTGAGAACTCTATCCACATGTTAGAAGTTTTCCCTCATAATCAAGTCTTGAAGTGTGTGTGTGCATAGCCAATAAGGATGTAACTTCTTTTTTCAAGTAAAACTTAATTTTAATCACCTTCAGAATGGATTTTGCCTTGACTTGAAAAAACTCACTGGATATTACACTCAACCAGGAAATAACTCAGAAGTGGGCGTATTTCTCTCAACTTATATGTGGTAAGGAATCAAAATTCAAATAATCTATATATAAGATTTTATAGACGGACCATATCAAAGAAAAAGAAAATTAAATTGATATGAGGAACGGAATATCATCGACTCAAGAACATTGGATTAAACATCATAAGTCCTCTTCATCTATTCTCCATATTTTAACCACATTACATTTAGGATCAAGTATGTCTTTTCAATAGGTTGTAATGGGGATAGGGTTATTGTTGGTAACTGGACAAGATTTATTCTGAAATGTTTTGAAGATTTGTGTATTTTTCGATGAATATCAGCTTCTTCTCTTCTTTTTTTTCTTCTTTTTTTTTCTCTTTTTTTTTTCTTTCTTCAAGAATCATGATAGTAATAACCCTCTATGAAATTTCATAGTAATTTATTGATTTTTTTCTTTTCTTTTTCTTTCTTCATAAAATAAAATTTAAGGTTACACTTATTAAATAAAATGTAGGATGGAAAATAGGTTGAACAAAGAAAGGCTTATATGGCTCAAGGGGTTTGACTAGTGGATAAATATAAAAATAGGTTGGCTAAACATGATAGATGGGTTAGCAAAGATGGCCTAAATCATTTCCTAAGTTTCATATGGTTATTGTATGCCTTGAAAAGATTTCAAAGGAGTTTCTAGTGTAGTAATCTAATTTTTATGGTGTTCATGAGTCTTTGATCAAAATAAGAATAAAGAGATAAACCAAATGACATTTCTTTTTTTTTAAAGCGAAAACAAGAAAAATTTGAGTTAACTTGTAACTCAGAATTATGTAAAATCCCTCCAAGAATAGAATGGCTCAAATCACTCATGGGTTAAGTCTCCACTAATGATTCTTCCAGTTCTCCCCTTAAATTTCACTTTTCCATTTGGGCTACATATATGTGGCTATAAGTGCTGAATTTTTTTTTTCAAAACTTGAAATTTGCAAAAAACATTTTAGACACATGATAGGATTAACAACTAAAGTGAAAGTTGATCTGGCAAGCCAAATGCATCCCAATGATTAAATTTTTCCCAATTTTTTTTAATATATCACATCAAAATTTGTTGATTATACCCCCAAACTTAAATCTAACATTGTCCTCAATGTTCATATAGTTGGACACATGAAATATCAAGAAAAGAGAATGAAAATGGAAGAATTTTACCATATCAAGTGATCACCATTGAATTGCTGCTATACGATGACATGAAAACAATTTTATTAGTTCAATATACTTCAAAATAAAGACTACATCCAATGACTCGATGATGGTGGATGTAAACAAACACAAAACCTAGTTTACAGCATGAACAAGGAAATGATGACTCGGGAGAAAAGGCAATCCAGAAAAATATAGTACAAAATGATTACCAAGAGAGCTTAATCTTGATAGATGGAATCATGGAGGTGAATTACCTCCACTTTCTTCAGCAGTAACTCCAAAAATGGTTTAAGTTCTAGCTTGGGAGGCTCATCAATGGACGGAAGGGGTGGTGAGAGGAGGGGGATCAGACTTTGGTTGCCACTTATTGAATGGGATGATTGGTTCTGAATCTAGGAGAGCATTTCCTTCCATGATCGATTTTTCCATATCAAAATTTTCTCCAAAGTGAACAAGACAAAATTCTAAAGGATCTTTAGTAGACATAGAATGATATTTCAAATCTTCAATTATTTCCTTAATAGAATTCACATCTTCTAATTCATCTTTATAATCTCCTGGTTGTTTTCCAATGTGAAAGATATTTAGATCAACTGTCATATTTCCAAAAGATAATTTCATCAATCTATTTCGATAGTTAATCAAAGCATTATACGCAGCCAGGAATGGTCTACCCAAAATTACAGGAATTTGCCCCTTCGGGTTTAGAACAGGTTGAGTTTCTAAAACTATAAAGTCAACAGGAAAGATGAAATCCCCAACCTTAAAAAGGACATCCTCAATGACACCTTTAGGAATTTTCACAGATCGATCTGCTAATTGTAAGATCACTGGGGTAGGCCTCAATTCTCCTAAGCCTAACTGTTTGTACACTGAATAGGACAGTAGATTTACACTCACACCTAAGTCTAACAAATCTTGATCAATACGAGTGTCTCTAATCACACATGAAATGGTGGGACAACCTGGGTCCTTAAACTTGATTGGAGTCTCACATGAAAGAATGAAGCTTATATGGGATGCCAGGAAAGCTTTCTTAGGTACATTGTTGTTCCTTTTTTTGGTGCACAAGTCCTTCAAAAATTTGGCATAGGCAGGTACCTGTTGGATAGCATCTAAGAGCGGAATGTTCACGCGAACTTGCTTAAACACCTCTAAAATTTTATCTGGCTAGGCAGATTTCTTAATTGTACCTAATCACTGGGGATATGGGGCCTTGGAAACATAAACTCTCTCAGGAGAATCATTGGGCTTCGCTTTCTCTGGGATGGATGGGCCAGGAGGGATGGGTTCAGAATCTGGGTCCTCATGATTTAATTTGGGTATGTCCTTATCATCTTCGACATCATTACTAGGCATAATAACCTTGTTGTCCACTTGTCTACCGGACCTAAGAGTAGTGATTGCATTAATCTGGTTGGACTGGTTAGTAGAAGAATCTTGGATTTGTCCTTGAAGAATGGGTCCTCTAGGGTTGGATTCTGGTTGACTAGGAAACTTTCCTTTCTCTCTCTCACTCATGGTGGTGGCCAATTGACCAACTTGAATCTCAATACGGGAGATTGCCTGTGTGGTGGATTGAAGGATTTGCCCTGTAGATTGTATAAATTGATTCAAAGTGGCAGACATCTGGGATGATGATTGAGTTAGATTTTGAGTGGACTTCATCAGAACATCCAACCCTTTTTCTAAGGAAGAGAACTTTTTCTCATTTTCTGTTTGAAGACCAGGCGGAGGAAATGGAGTAGGAATGGGTCCTGTGTTTGGTTTAGGATACATGGGAGCTTGAGGAGATCCTTGTGGGCCTCCTTGGTGTGGGCCTTGAGTCCATGATAGATTTGGATGATTCCTCCATCCAGGATTATAAGTTTGAGCATAAGGGTCATTTTTCGTCCATTGTAAACTATTGGTATGTTCAGCCCAACTTTCCTTGTGGGATGACAAGGAAGGACAATCTTCTGCTATGTGATTTGAAGATTTACATAAAATGTAGACAGCAGTAGGGTTGGAGGTGGAGACTTGATTAACAAAATCATGATTTGGTTTCATCTCTAGGGCCTCTACTCTACAAATGAGAGATGCAAACTTGGCTTCAGACTCAAAGCTATTATCAATGGAATGAATACCTCCCTTAGAAGGCATGAGTTTCTCAGGCCCTCTAATTGTCTCCCATTGCATGGATTTTTCAACCTCTTCTTCTAGAAATGTCCATGCTTCAGTTTCATTTTTATTGGTAAATTGACCACTATACATTGATTCAACCATAGTCCTTGTGGTGTAATTCAAACCTTCATATAAAATTTGCACTAATCTCCAAACCTCAAATCCATGATGAGGACATTGCAACAGCAAGTCCTTGAATCTCTCGAAATATCTCCATAAAGATTCCCCATCCTTTAGAATGAATTGATTTATATTCATGCGAATCTTAGCAGTTTTATGATTAGGAAAGAACTTCTTCAGAAATATCATAACTAATTGATCCCAAGTGGTGATAGAATTTACAGTTAGAGCATACAATCACTTTTTAGCATTATCTTTGAGGGAGAAGTTGATTAACCTCAATCGGATGGAATCATCAGTTAGCTGTTGAAGTTTTAGAGTGGAACAAACTTTCTCAAATTCCCTAATGAAAAGATATGGATCCTCGGATCCATCAAATTTTGAGAGCATATTAATCATCCCAGGCTTGATCTCCAAGTTGTTAGCATTGGTTGTTGGTAACACAAGGCATGAGGGTTGTGTAGTTCTAGATGGATACATGTAATCCTTCAAGGTCATTGGAATAACAGCTACTGTGTTATCCATGGTAATGGTTGACTCAGTAAGAATCAATCGGTTTTTAGAATCTCTAGACCAAATGCTCATAAACCAAAATATCCCAAATCAAGAATATACTTTCACAATCAACAAATTAAGATTTTATCTTGTTAAGTGAGGGATGATGATTTTTAAAACATCTAGCTGTTGAGGATGTTCCTCCCTTAATGGACAACTCCTAACTGTTCCAAGATATGCCTCAAGCTTGTCAATTAACAATCAACCACCTAACAACCAAGAAAGTGTAAAGGATTAGTGGGGGGTCTTCCATGCTTTCGCATGTTCCTCAGTTAAGTAACCACGTCCTTTAAGGTAGAAACCTTATGAAACCATTTTTCTAGACATCATTAAATTGTTAATGGCTCACTGGAGTATCTCTTGGCGTCTCTTGTCCTATTGAGCTTGAAAACCTAGGGCCAAGTCTAATTCATTTTAATTTATTTAGGCTCATGGGTTTGACAAATGCTCAATATGATGATTTTTGGGCCAAGGAAGGGTGATGAAATCCCCACCTTATGTTATGTGAGACAGCCCTTAGATAGATTAATTAATGTATGCTAATTGAAAAATGCACACACCAAAAATCTCAATCAACCCCAAAAATAACCCACTTGCAGAAGATTCGTGGGTGAAAGAAATACTCACAAGTCACATACAGTGAGGGAAGAATTAAATCCACCTTTTACCATGATAAAATGGTTCACTTTAGGGTTGCCTTCGAACACTTTTGGATGCTTGTTTAGAGAAAGAATGGTCTAAGACTTACACCATTCTTTGTTGTGTTCTTGTAGGTTCTTGATATCTTGCAAAGCATATAAAAAAAATCAGCAAAAGAAAAAAAACTAATCCGAAAGATAAATCAATATCAAAAATAATTTGAAACAATTCCCCGGCAACGGCACCAAAAACTTGATTGATTATTTTAAGTTATTATTAATTACCGCAAGTGCACGGATCGTCACAGTAGTATAGGTTGAACCCACAGAGAATTGTTCAAATCAGATTATTAATTGATTTAACTAATCGAACTCGAAAGAAAGATTGATGAAGTTTTTTTTATTATGTTTTTTTTTAAAAGCTAATATGAATATAAAAAGATAACTAGGGTTTTAGAATTCACCATGCAATACCAATGTAGGGATTATATTCAAATATGAAACTCCATCATATAACTCAATCAATATTGACGTTAATCAAATATCAATCGGAAAATAAATATTTAAAATCTATTATTATTTAATAAAATCAGATTTAAAATCAAAACAATCATCTCAACATTCACACATTAAGAAGAGAATAAGATATCAAAATAGTTAATCAAATATACCCTATCAAACCCTAAACAAGAGATCCTTGAAGATCGTTCTACGATTAAAAACCTTGATTTATGAAAACATCAATATAATGATCTATCTCCCTTCTCTTTATAAAATCTACCAACTCAATATTTAACTTGTTAAGAAGAGCATAAAATATCAGAGAACTCAATCAAAGCTTATTTTATCAAATCAAATACAAGAGATTTTTGAAGAAAGTAATAAGAAATTCACTTAAAATGTTTCAAAAGAGAATTGAAGGAGAGATTGATACTCAATAACGTAAACAATATAAAGAATTCAGATCTAAATATAAAATCCTAAACTAGCATTGCATGGTTTCATCTTCAACCCTAGTTGAAGATTTAGCTAGACATGATCTAACGAAATAAAAGAAAAATAAAAGAAACCATATTATATAAAAAAAATTCTGAAAATAAAAATACAAAAACTAATATAAAAATTCAGATCTAAATGACTACAAGCATATGAAAAGAAAAATAAAAAGAAAACTCTTGAATCTTTCTCCTTTGGATGTTCCTTTGCCTCCTTGTTTTATTTCTCTTTCTTGGCTTCATATGTGTTCCTTTTATAGCCTTCATCATTGAATTTCAACAATTGATTTGCAATAAATTGGATGGTCAAAATTGACCATTAACCTTTCTGATATGCATCTTTGACAGATTTAGCAGGTAAAAGTTTTCATTCCCGTCATTGATTTTCTGCAGAATCTTCGGATGAATTTTTTACCCCTAATATGGTGGAATTGCCAAATATTCATAAAATATTGATATGTAGATCTTGAAAATATCTTTCCAACACCATATTTAGGGACAAAATACGATACTTGAGGCAAAAGTTATGGTCAAAACAGTAGGACGGTTTCAACATTGATTTGAAAAATATTTGATTGGAATTTGATTTTTGATTCTCTCTTCACCAAATCTTTTTCTAGTATAATTTCGGTTCTAGAGTCCTCTTGATTCTCATTCATATATTTAAATGCTTTATAATGTATCTTGCATTGACAATCATCATTTATCTCAATTACCTATAATAACATATAAATTTTGAATATTAGTCATTATTACACATAAAATTAGGAATAGAAAACTAAGTTAAGGGTTTAAATGTAAAAATAATATGCTTACCATGTATATGGGGACATGGGGATATTGAAACAATCTAGAACCAATGTCTAGGTATACTGAATTATTCATATAAAAGCAAAGGGGAACTCACATGTGAATATGGGAACATGGTATTGGCACCATATAAGCTCTACAAATGTTTTATCACATATTTTCTCACTTTTACAAAATTCACTCGTTGTAAGATAGGGGTTGGGGATGGATGTCACGGGTCGGGAAATTATGGATTCCTTTTGGTTTTTTTTTTTTTTGTGAGTAAAGTTATGATTTTATTATTCACTCAATTTCTTTGACGTTGTCAAAATCAAACTTGATTGGATGATTGAAAATGATAAGTTTCTGATGTTCAAAAAATGTGATCAGTTTCTAATGTTGAAAAATCCAGAAATATGATATGTTGCATGCCACTACTATAATTTCTGACATTGATCACGGTTTAAAACCGTGCTTAAAGACATTTGATCACTGTTTGAAACTGTGATCTACGAGGGCATGATTGTTTGTATTATATTTTTAATCACGGTTTGGAAGCGTGATCAAAAGTAATAAATGATCATGGTTTTGGAATAAACCGTGATGGTTATATAGGAATCAATTACGCATATTTTTTAAAACGTGATATTTAATATCCAAACGATAACAGTTTTCAGAAGAACCGTGATCAAATATTAATAAACAATCACAGATTTAAGTAAACCGTGATTTGTATGATATCAATTATCATGTTTTACTAAAAACAGTAATCATATATTTTATAAGGATCACGGTTTTAAAAAAATTGTGATCATATTTTTAAAAAACTTGATTAAAACAACCGTTATCAATATCCAAAATTGTAGTAGTGTGCTGAGAAGAAGTCTGATGGCCCGTTGTATTAGAATGTTTTTAAATGTTGTGTACTTTTTTATTGGAAATGGTAGGCTGTCACCTTAATATATTAAGAATGGAGCCCGATACAAATTACAACAAGCAAAAGAAATACAAACAAGATAAGGTGACAGTAGAAGAGATATCTGCCAGACTCCAAACCCGCGTGCTCCCACTAAGAAATACTTAGTCGATTTCCAAGGAACTCGATATCCCTCGCCCCCACGCAGTATTTGCCCTGCTCTCAAACAAAGCCCTTCACCATCTCCCAAATATTTTCCCCATAATTAAGGCCATTGACCCAGAAAATGAACAAATGGTCAGCCCATTCCCCCTCCTCCCTACATAAACCGCAGTCTGCTACCAGCTCTAGCATCCACCCTGTGAGTCTTGCTCTCCTTTGTGTCTTCCACTTATATAGAACCCACGAAAACATCTTTACTTTAAGTGGCGCTTTACAACACCAAATCTCCAACAGTTTAGCTACTGTAATATCCATTGTGGGCCTTTCCATCCTCAGCCACTCATACCCACCCTTAAATGTTGTGTAATTTGATGATGGTCAGATGATGTACAATGAATTGCAAACAAAATGCGTATTATTGAATGTAGCAGGTTGAATATGTTGGATTCCATCTAATGCTTTCAATTCCACTGTTATTATTGAAATTGTTTTTACAAGATAAATATTTCTGCATAGTAGAACATGTAATAAAAAATTATCTGATAAACATATAATGAGTATATCAAATAGTATTGGCACCTGGATTCTGCCAAATTCATATCCAATTAATAATTAAGGATATAATACACACACAGTCAACAACAAAATCTAAAAAAATACAGTTAACAACAAAATATGAAAGTAAGGTTTTGAATTTGTTTTACTCTACATGTGTTCTCTTTCATGTACATCCCTCTGAATATTATAGTACTTGTCCTTTGATTTATCAGCAAGCTTTGTATGAAGATGGGACCCAAATTCAGAAGAAGAAATATATGTATGTATAAGTTCCATGGTAAACCTCCCGTCCACTCCACTTCCTCCCCTCGCCCCCCGCCCCCTAGACCTCCCGTCCCTAACACATCTTATTTTGTTATCTCTTATTTTCTCTGTATACTCTCACCCTCATTTAGATCTGTACTAACTCTTTTCATAAATGAAATCGGTTGGTAGCACGAGTCTACCTTTTTTCAAAAAAAAAAAGTTCAATGGTAAACCTTGCATGAAGTAGTAAACCCATGACCTTGGCTTGGTGTACCAATTTTACATATAAAAGAAAAAAGATATATATATATATATATTGAAATGATTAGGTGTGGCCATGCAATAGGTGCGAACTGCGTATATACATCAGTTATCGAGGTATATGCGTCGATAAAGAAAGTATATATCTCAATAAGCTTCAATGAGGTATATGCTTCAATGATCTGATATACAATCTTTATCGATGCATATACCTCGATAAATGATGTATATACGCGGTTCGCACCTGTCGCATGGCTGCACATAATTATGTCCCTATATATATATACACACACTAGTTGAGTGTACGCGTAATTGCGCGTGTTGTTTATTATATTTTAGATATATTTTTATTAGTAATATTTTTTAATGAATATTATGAACATTTAAAACAATATTATATATTAAAAGACCAATAGCATAAAACAAGGATGTTGTTACACTCAATTTTCTCTAAATCAAAATACAAGCATATACCTCAGTAGATGATGTATATACATCATTAATTTTTTCTGCACTAACTAAAATTGGATTCATTCAACTCAAAATAGTGCAATATACACTTTTTATTATTAAAGCATATACATCATTAGATGATGTTTACGATTTAAAAAAAAATTTGTGATTTGAATTTTGGTTAATAAAATAACTAAGTCTAACATTTTCCATAAAAAAAGTGTTGATACATTCAGTCTGTTGTACAACTATCATAGTATATGGGGTTTCATCAGCATATGGCATAAATTTTTTTTTTACATTTAAAAAAATATATTAATTTATCTCATTATATACTTCATTTTATGTAACAATATCTACTCATATAATTTTTAAAAAATATATATTCGAATTGTTGAGCACATGTGGATACGTGGTGAGGGAAAAAAATAAATAAAATAAAAACAAAAACAAAAATGAAAATGAAAATCTAGAGACACAAAAGGTAAAATTACCAACATGTCCTCTCAAGGTGAAATTACAAAAATAACCTGTCAAATGAATTTTGGCTTTATTGTGCCAAATTATAGGAAAAAAGTATAGATATATGAACAACCATTTCTGACAAAAATAATGTTACGTAAGTGGGGTTATATTATAGATACAAAAGTAGGCTTATATATGTGTCAGAAAGCTTCATGTTTGATTTGAGCATCATTTGTTATAGGGTTTAGAAGTTATGGTATTTTCTGTTCATGTGATTGTGTTGTCATGGGAGTGCATCGCGTGCTGCCCGCCCCACCCCGCGCAATGTTCTGTGCTAGGAATCGTGTTTATGCTTCATTTATTTAATTTATGTTGTTATATAGTTTATCTATATATTGCTGTGTCTTACAGATTTCGTTGATCTGACGTGCGACAATCCAAGTAGCAGTGAGTGGTTCGATCCACCCACTATAAGAGATCGTATTATGGCTATACCTTGTTAGAATAACTCATATCTTGTTAGAATAACTCATATCTTCATAAAACACTCGTTAGTATTATGGTAGAGTATATCTTATAGAACATTGTATGGTACATGCTTTTAATACTCTTATGTGATATTACATCGATTTATAGTCATATTTAGCACTATTGATCATTGATTGATTCGTATGGTTCGCTTATTACTGTCTTGTGGAATGCATACTAGTCTAGGACTTGTGTTGCTTGACCTTCTTCTATTCACTTGTTCTATGTGAGAGGCTTGGTAGCCTAGAGTGAATTATATTTTGCTTGTATATTCAATTAATTGCACTCATATATGGTGAAGCTTTTAGTGGTCTCTGCCTTAATGAGCTCAAGAATCCTAAAGCCAATGTCTAATTGATTTTATAGTGATTGACTTGGGATACTTATGCAATGTTGGTGGTTTTTTTTTTTAATGAATTTTGCCCCTAAGTTGATTTATGGAAATGAATACGCTAAATGCACAAACATTGAAACAAGAACTTTTGTCAGTGGAAAACTTACCTACGGAGTATGTTCACTCCGGAAATCCAAAAATTTGAAGTAGAATTAGATCAGTGAGTCTTGTGCTTTATGTTCCTCATCCTTCTTTCTTCTTCCTACAAAACAAATAAAAGAAAATTAAATTTTTTATATATATTTTTTTTTAGAAAAGGAAAAACAATTGATACCTTCAACCTTTACCGTTACTTACCTTGCCTCCCCGGTAACGGCGCCAATTTGTTTGTGGCTTCGATTGTGGTTAAGATCTCGTGTTTGCCAACAAAATATAAAACCCTAAACTATTCTTGGTAGAAAGTGGTAGCAAGGGTCGAATCCACAGGGAGGCTATTGAGGTAATCAAATAAAAATAAAAAGGCACCAAAAATATTTAAAAATAAGGATTTGAAGGGCTGATTTAAGAAAGCTAAAATAAAAAATCTTACGTTGAACAAATTATGAAGAAGACCACCAAGGATTGGAAATCCACCCCACATGTATTGTGATGATTCTTTCTTTTGCATTTAATGAAAACAAACTATTTCAAAAGCAGTTCACTTCTACTCGATTTGAAAATAGGGTTTATAAAGCATCAACCGTATCCCATCTAAGTAGAATAACGAAAGATCTAAAAATACTCATAATAAAAAAAATCTGAAATGAAGAAACTATATAAACATGAAGAACAAATAAGAAAATATCAATGCAAAAAGAAAAGAATTAATCACTCAAACGCATGGGGTGGAATCCTCTCCTTGATGGAAGGATTTTCTAGCTAACTATGGTTGATGAAATTCTAGAATAAAAATAAAAATATTCCATAAAATAACAATGCACTGTATTGAAAACACAAGAGAATCTGTCTCTAATACCAAAGAAATAAAAATAAAAAAAATTAAAAACAAAAATCTAAAATAGAAAAGAAAGAACAAAAACTGAAAATAAATTCCTTCTTGGCTGAATGAATAGCTCCCTCGTTGGCTGAATTGAATTCTCTCTCTGTAGTGCCCTTTTTATAAGGGTTTTGAGGGTTGAATTAGTTGTAAATGCTGATTTGCTTGAGTTGTTAATGCTGATTTGCAAAATATGTTGGAGATATAATTGCAAAATATGTTGGAGATCTTTTGATTTGTTGGAGATATCAATGCTGATTTGATTGAAGATTTATTGATTTGGTGGATTAGATTTAGAAACTTTGATGAATCTTTGAATGCTAATTTCTTCTCCAATTTATAACCTGCCAAATTTAGATTTTGCAAAATTTAAATACTGCCAAATTTAGATTTTTGAATTTTAAAATATGGCTCCATATGCATATTAATTGTATAAATATTGTCAATTTGTTCAAAATATGCTCTTAATATAAAGAATAGAAACTTCCCTAATATGCATGTATAAATGAATAATTACATAGGGAAATGTTCCAAAACAACTCTTAAAGGCATATGAAAATATGTTCTTTTGAATATCTAATTAATACCCCAAACCGCCTTTTTGCTAGTCCTCGAGCAAAACTAAAAAAAAGGAATATCCTAACTCACTTTCGCAGGAATTACGGTTACACTTAGCATGTGCAACAAGCCTTTAAACTCCTAGGTCACCCCTAGTGGACGAGTTGTGTCTCGTGATGGTTTGCAGCGAATATACCCACAAAATTCTTTCTTTCTTTCTTTCTTTTTTCTTCAAAATCTGAGAAAAATGACATCTTAGGGAGCTTGATAAAAATCTAATTAAATTGAGAACTCTATCCACACATTAGAAGTTTCCACTCATACTCAAGCCTGAAGTGTGTGTGTGCATAGCCAACAAGGATGTAGCTTTCTTTTTTCAAGTAAAACTTAATTTTGATCACCTTTAGAATGGATTTCGCATTGACTTCAAAAATTTACTAGATATTACACTCGACAAGGAAATCACTCAGAAGTGGGCTCATTTCTCTCAACTTATATGTGGCAAGCAATCAAAATTCAAATCATCCACATATAAGATTTTATAGAAGGACAGACCATATCAAAGAAAAAAGAAAATTAATTTGATCTCAGGAACGGAATATCATCAACTCAAGAACATTGGATTAAACACCATAAGTCCTCATCATCTATTCTCCACATTTTAACCACATTACATTTAGAATCAAGTAGGTCTTTTCAATAGATTGTAATGGGGCTAGGGTTATTGCTGATAACTGGACAAGGTTCATTCAAAAATGCTTTGAGAATATGTATACTTTCCGATGATTATCAACTCCTTTTTTCTCTTTTTTTTTCTTCTTTTTGTTTTGCTTTTTTCTTTTCTCTAGAATCATGATAGTAATAATCCTTCCATGGAATTTCGTAGTAATTGATTTTTTTTCTTTTCTTTTCTTTTTTCTTTCCTTGTTCCCAAAGCAAAATTTAATATTAAACTCATTGAGTGAAGTATATGTTGGAAAATAGGTTGAACAAAGACAGGCTTATATGGCTCAAGGGGTTTGACTAGTGGATAAGTATAAGAACAGGTCGGCTGAATATGATAGATGGGTTATCAAAGATAGCCTAAATCATTTCCTAAGTTTCATATGGTTATTATATGCCTTGAAAAGATTTTAGAGGAGCTTCTGGTGTAGTAATCCAATTTTTTATGGTGTTCATGAGTCTTTGATCAAAACAAGAATAAAGAGATCAAGCAAACGATATTTAAGCAAAAACAAGAAAATTTGAGTTAACTTGTAACTCAGAATTATGTAAAAAACCTCCAAGAATATAATGGCTCAAATATCTCATGGGTTAAGTCTCCACTAATGATTCTTCTAGTTCTCTCCCTTAAATTTCACTTTTCCATTTATGCTACATACATGTGGATAAGTGCTGAATTTTTTTTTCAAGACTTGAAATTTGAGAAAAACATTTTAGACACAAGATAGAATTAACAACTAAAGTGAAAATTGATCTGACAAGCCAAACGCATCCCAATGATTAAATTTTTCCCAAAATTTCATTCTTTTTTTCTTTTTTTTTTTAAATATCACATCAAAATTTGTTCATTACACCCCCAAACCTAAATCTAACATTGTCCTCAATGTGAATGACAACTACAAGATGGTACACGTAATGCTCAAAAATTAAAAGGACAATAGAAATAAGTAAAGAAGGTAGAGTCTGCATACCTAATATGATGTGAATTCTTATAATTTATCATGTGACAAAATAGCTCAGTGAATCTGCACAGAAACACAGAAATGACAAATATGTACACAAATTCAAAGCATAATAATCAAAAAATGTCCTAACCCTAAACCGAAATATCTAATAGAATGTACAAAGTGATCAATCCTGATACACAGGATCTTCCAGAAGTGTGTCCTCAACTTCTGGGGTCAGATACTCAAGGTATGGTTTCAAACAATGTCCATTGACATGAAAAGTACTACCATCATTGACATTATGAATTTCAATCGCCCCATGGGGATGAACTTTCTCAACCGTGTATGGGCCAGTCCAGTGAGATTTCAATTTCCCAGAGAATAGATTTAGTCTAGAATTGTACAAAAGGACCTTTTGACCGGGGAAAAATTTCTTACAAAGGATAATCTTATAATGCATGGTCTTCATGTGGTCTTTGTACCTCTTGACACAGTTAAAAGCATAATTCCTAATCTCTTCTAACTAACCGAGTTGCAGTTTCCTATGCTCCTCTGCCTTGTCGCGATCAAAATTGAGGCGTTTCATTGCCCAATATGATTTGTGTTCTAATTTGACAGGTAAATGGTAAGCATTGCCATAAATAGGGACTTGGTCATTGAATGATAGAGGGAAATGATTCTTAAACTCTAACTGGGCTGATTTGACACTTGATGACACTAGTTGAGATTAAAAAATGGACAATGATTCAAACTGGGTGGCTCATTTGCTAGTATCAATGATTAGAGTGGAATCTAAAAGTGCATTCACTTCCCTAATCGGACCTTCTCCATCAAAATCTTTGCTAAATGGGTCAGAATAACTCGACTCTTCCAAAGAATTGTTGATCATATCTTCAATCATGCAGACTTCCTCAAGATCATCAATATTAGGTGATTGGTTACTACTGTGAAAAACATTGAGTTGGACAGTCATGTTTCCAAAGGCTAGAGTCATTATACCATTCCTACATCTAATAACAGCATCTGAAGTGGCTAGAAATGGCCTCCCTAGGATCACAGGTATATGGCTGCCTAGGTTTTTTACTGGTTCAATTTCTAGGACTACAAAATCCACAGGGTAGTAGAATTCTTTAACCTTAACAATCACATCTTTCACAATTCCCTTTGGATACTTCACACTCCTATCTGCTAATGAAAGGGTAATATCTATAGGTTTTAACTCCCCCAAACCTAACTCTTTGTACACAGAATAGGGTAGCAGATTCACACTGGCTCCTAACTCTAGGAGGGCTCTTTGGATGACAGTCTCTCCTACTTTGATCGCAATTGTGGGGCAACCAGAGTCCTTGTATTTTGGAGCAATTTGCTGTTGAATGAAAGATGAGGCTTATGCAGCCATCACAGCATGCCTAGGAACACTGGTTCTCTTTTTCACTGTGGTGAGATCTTTCAAGAATTTTGTATAGGAGGGAATCTGTTTGATGACATCTAAGAAAGGTATATTGATCTGAACATTCTTGAATACTTCAATGATATCATCAAAATCAGAATTTTTCTTGGGTTCTTGCAACCTAAGAGGATATGGAGCTTTGGGTTTGTAGACATCTACTGGTTTTGGCGCTATTTCTTGGGCTTCCTTTCCCTTCTCTTGGGTCTCCTGGCCCTCTTCTTGGTCAGCATTCTTATGGACCGCGATTTCTTCACTTTTTTCCTTGGGGAGTTGGACCTTCTTGTCAACTTGCCTACCATTTGTTAAGGTGGTAATGGCCTGGACTTCATGGGATGAGTTTTCATAAGAGTTAACCTGATATTGTTCCCTTAGGCTTTGACTTTGTTGTCTACTAGGATTAGGTACTGGTTGACTAGATAATTCAACCTTCTTCCTATCCCCCAGAGAACTAGCTATTTGGCTTAGACTAATCTCAAGTTTTGCAATTGCTTGTGCATGGATTTGATTAGTCTGGGCTTGGGACATATTGATTTGCTGTTGCTGATGGATGAATTCTTGTTGTTGCTTTACCATGTTAGCCATCATGACTTCCAGATGTGAGGGTTGTTGAGGAGTGGGAGCAACATAAGGAGGAGGAGGTGGAACCAAAGGTTGGTTCAGCTAAAAAGCTTGTGATGGGCCTGGCTTCAAAAAATTTCTTTGATACCCTGGTGAACCACCTTGATATTGGATAGGTTCATTCTGTCTATAAGAGAAGTTTGGATGAAACCTATTATCAGGATGGTAGATTGGGCAGAAAGAATTGGGAGTTGGCTTTTTGAAGGCATTATATGAATTAATCGAATTTGCCTGCTCAGCCTTGATGGCGGGCAAACTAGTGCAACACTCCACTAGATGCTCTGAACTATCACAAATGAGATATATGTTGTGTGGCTCATGTTCCACATTCATTATGGGGTTTGGATCTCTCTGTGAGTTCCGATTTGTTGTTATCGCAAAAGTATCAAACTTTTTGCTTAATTTGTTCACCCTATCCACTAAGTTGGTCATGACATATTTAAGATCTGGATCTGCTTTTATTTCATAAATACGTGACTTTCTAGATCCTCTATCATCAACTTCATTGTCATAGCTAGTCCAATTCTGGGCATTCTCAGCTAAATCTGTAAGGAACTCATAGGCTTCATCAGGGGTCTGATCCATGAACTTACCTTTGTGGATAGACTCAATCATGTTCCTATGTGTGTGAGGTAGTCCCTTATAGAAGAAGTGAACTAGTTGGGCTTTGTGAAGCCCATGGTGTGGGCATTTTATTAACAAATCATGAAATTTTTTCCAAATTTGGGAAAATTCATCTTCAGCTCTCCCCCTAGAAGTTCAATGGCATCTTTGATTTTCTCAGTTTTTGCCATATGATAAAATTTTATCATGAATTTCTTAGAGAGTTGTTCCTATGTTGAAATTGATATTGGTGCAGATGGGAATACAGCCATGCAGCTGCATGATTTTCCAACGTCATGGGGAACAACCTCAATTTGACATCTTCCTCATCTAAGTTTTGATTTTTGAATGTTGACAAATTATCAAGAATTTGTTTAGATGGATATAGGGTTGCTCACTCTCGAGCCCATGGAATTTTGGAAGCATATTGATGGTTGCCGGCTGAATCTCAAATTGGATTGCAGTGGTGGCCGGCAACACTATGCAAATTGGTGGATCGGAAGATGCAGGAGCATATAGCCCATTCAAGGTTTTGGCACGTTCACCCATTGTGAAGAGTGATGATTGGTTAAGGACTCTCCTATGTAGATGAAAGGTTCTCTCAATCTCAGGGTCTAAAGGTATTAACTCTCCTCTATTGGATCTTCTACCCTGCATGCACCCAAAAAAAAATTCTTGAAGTTCTCTCCTAGATTAGACAGCTTCTAACAGATTTTGAGGAATACACCTAAGCCTCTAATTTGGTCTATGAAACCAAATTGACCCGCTTAAGTACCACCCTCATAAAACACAAAGTGTCTCCTTTAGAGGGACAAGGCTTTCCTAGACATCAACATGATCAAAGAGCGCAATTGGTGAAGCTTTTAGTGGTCTCTGCCTTAATGAGCTCAAGAATCCTAAAGCCAATGTCTAATTGATTTTATAGTGATTGACTTAGGATACTTATGCAATGTTGGTGGTTTTTTTTTTAATAACTTTTGCTCTTAAGTTGATTTATGCAAATGAATACGCTAAATGCACAAACATTGAAACAAGAGCTTTTGTCAATGGAAAACTTACCTACGGAGTATGTTCACTCCGGAAATCCAAAAATTTGAAGTAGAATTAGATCAATGAGTCTTGAGCTTTATGTTCCTCATCCTTCTTTCTTCTTCCTGCAAAACAAATAAAAGAAAAATAAATTTTATATATATATATATATTTTTTTAGAAAATGAAAAACAATTGATACCTTCAACCTTTACCGTTACTTATCTTGCCTCCCTGGTAACGGCACCAATTTGTTTGTGGCTTTGATTGTCATTAAGATCTCGTCTTTGCCAACAAAATATAAAACCCTAAACTATTCTTGATAGAAAATGGTAGCAAGGGGTCGACACTACGGCTCCGTTTGGATTGGAGGTGTCTAACCCCGCGTTTGTTATACGCGCGGTTCAAGGGGACTCATTAGGCAGACCGCGTCAATAAAGCTATAAAATGGTTTCTTATGACTGTTTGGCTATCGATGTCACGTTCCGACGCTGTCATATAATTTTACGAAAACACCCTTAACCTGAGCCCGACTCATTCATGTAAATAACCCCCATTAGACATTAAAACTCTCCTCCAAGTGTAGCAGCTGAAAAGAATCCTTCATCACCTCCAGCTAAAAACTTGAAATGAAATCGAAAGACAAAAAAATCAAAACGAGGGGAGCACTCCCATCCAAACGAATACTCCCATCCAAACGAATTTCAAAAACATACGGTCGTGTTATATACCCAAAATACCATGAATACAACCACACCCAATGAGGTTTCAAACAAATGCTGATCAGGCCAAATTGATGAATCCCAATGTATCTAATCGAAGAGGAGTGAGGATTGGAAGAATACGCACGTCTTCTCTTCTTCACCAGACCTGAACAGACAAATTCAAGAAGAGATCTGTGTGGGTTGCTGAGACGGCAAGAGAGAGGAGTAAAAGGTTTTTTTTTTCTTCTAGGGTTAGGGATTTAAACCCCTCATTTGGGGAGGCGAATTGGGTAACTTGGCATGGGTAGTTTGGTCATTTCACAACCCAAACCGAAAAGAAATATCATTGCGTTCCCAAAAGCATATTTTTGAGGCGTCGAGGATCTCGGCAAAAATACACTGTCACCGCAAATACATGCGTCGGGTATCCTCAACGCGAAGAGCTGTTTGGATCTGGGTTTCCACATTTCGTTGCGTCGACGTCGCATACACAGAAAAATAGGCCATCCAAACGGAGCCTACACCAAAATTGGCAAATAGTGGTAGAAAACATTGCCGCTAAAACTATAAAAATATGCCGCTATAAACAATAGCGGCTTTTATGCTGCACTTCACCAAAGTGCCACTAAATCATGGGGTTGGTAAAGGGTATGACACAGTAAATGCCGCTAAAAAGTTTTCTAAAACTGTCACTATAAATAAAAAATATAATTGTTTATTAGCTTTAAGGGCACACAAAACTGCCGCTAAATAAAAATAAAACTACCTCAAGACCTATTCAGGATAGATGATGACTCATTTATTTCCGCCACTAAGAATCATAAAATGCCGCTGAAAGACATTTCAAAGATTTAATATGACAATTTTATTTGCACCACCACTACATATCAATTAAATATGTATTTACAGCATTTTTTTGTCTCTAAAATTTTATGAACTTTCATCAATTACTAGTACTATAATCATTTGATTTAATTGTTTCATTACAATTTTTGCTACCACAAAAAATTCAATTAATTTTATTATAACATTATAATAGAAAAATGATAAATTGATCATTTGCTAATCCATAAATGAACATAACAAAATAACATTATTTTACAAATACAACATTGACTGAAGACTTGAATCCAATGTATTAAACATCATCCAGAAATATGTACATTTATGATTAAAAGATATCATGATTCATTGTACAACTTGGCTATAAAACAATGAAACCATACAAGATGGATCACATAATGTAATATTTTTTGACAATCTCTTAAGATGTTCAACTTCTCTCTGTGCGACCTACAAAACAATGAACAAAATATTTATTATTCATTTATAAAAATATCATAATTATATTCAAACGAAAGCAATATTAGATAAAAAAATATATAATTAAGTAGAGATAACTTCACCTGATTGGTAACCCTAGGATACAAAGTAGATTGTGGTTCAACACTAGCAAGTTGATGAACAAAAATAACTCAAATCACAGTGATTAACAAAAATCATGGAAAAACAAATGAATAAAAAAATTAGTCATCACCCAATTCAAGATGGAAAAGTAACAACAAAATTACGTAGTAAATTTCTCATCATAGCAATAAATGTATGGATAAAAATCATGAATATGTAATCCAAAAACAATAAAATCATTTAACCAATAAAAAAAAATCAAAGTATCTATATATATAAAATATTAACATAACATGAAAAAAAAAACAGCACCATCAATAATATAAACAATGAAAAAAATAAACAATTATGATGAATCCACAAACCTTGAATGAGAAAAGTCAACAATCTTCATGTGTCTCTCTTTAAAACAACCTGCACACAAAAAAAAATTCAGAATTGCATGGTAGATGAAATCGTGATTTTTGGGAGTGATGGTTTTTTTTTTTTTGGTGTAAGAAGTCATGGGTTTTTATTAAACCGTGAGTGGTTATGGGGGAAAAAAAATTTGGGGGAAAATATGCAATTCATTTGCTAATTTTAGGGAGAAGGTGCAAAATTGATTTGGGCGTTAGAATATGATGTTGGAATGAGAATTCTGAGATGTGGTGGAGGAAAATAGGGGAGGAAAATAAGGGTGTGAGGGATATGGAGAGTTATTTGTTTCCTATAATGGCTGATTTGAAAACCTAAATTATTGTTTTAAATTTTAAATAGATTGATTTAGTGGCAATAGGTGTGACAGTTACTAATTTAGCTGCTATATTCAATTAATTTGTCTTTATTTTTTATTTTTGTGGCATTTAATAAAATTGCCATCATACATAACATATAAAGGCACTTTTTTTATTGCCACAAAAGAAGTGCCACTATATAACACTTTTGTTGTAGTGCGAATCCACATGGAGGCTATTGAAGTAAACAAATAAAAATAAAAGGCACCAAAAATATTTAAAAACAAGGATTTGAAGGGTTGATTTGAGAAAGCTAAAATAAAAATCTTAGGTTGAACAAATTATGAAGAAGACCACCAAGGATTGGAAATTCACCCCATGTATATTGTGATGATTCTTTCTTTTGCATTTAATGAAAACAAATTAAACTATTTCAAAAGCAGTTCACTTCTACACGATTTAAAAATAGGGTTTATAAAACATCAACCGTATCCCATCTAAGTAGAACAACGAAAGATCTAAAAATACCCATAATCAAAAGAAATCTGAATTGAAGAAACTATATAAACATGAAGAACAAATAAGAAAATATCAATGCAGAAAGAAAAGAATCAATCACTCAAACGCATGGGGTGGAATCCTCTCCTTAATGGAAGGGTTTTCTAGCCTACCATGGTTGATGAAATTCTAGAATAAAAATAAAAATATTCCATAAAATAACAATACACTGTATTGAAAACACAAGAGAATCTATCTCTAATACCAAAGAAATAAAAACAAAAACAAAAACTAAAAACAAAAATCTAAAATAGAATAGAAAGAACAAAAACTAAAAATAAATTCCTTCTTGGCTAAATGAATAGCTCCCTCCTTGGCTGAATTGAATTCTCCCTCTCTGTAGTGCCCTTTTTATAGGGGTTTGAGGGTTGAATTAGTTATAAATGTTCATTTGCTTGAGTTGTTAATGCAGATTTGCAAAATATGTTGGGGATATAATTGAAAAATATGTTGGAGATCTTTTTGATTTGTTGGAGATATCAAAGCTGATTTGATTGAAGATTTATTCATTTGGTAGATCAGATTTAAAAGCTTTGATGAATCTTTAAATGCTAATTTCTTCTCCAATTTATAACCTGCCAAATTTAGATTTTGCAAAATTTAAATATTGCCAAATTTAGATTTTTGAATTTTAAAATATGGCTCCATATGCGTATTAATTGTATAAATGTTGTCAATTTTTGCAAAATATGCTTTTAATATAAAGAATAGAAACTTCCCTAATATGCATGTATAAATGAATAATTACATAGGGAAATGTTTCAAAACAACTCTTAAAAACATGTGAAAATATGTTCTTTTGAATATCTAACAGTCATAACTTGTCATTGTTGAGTGCGATAACTTAACTAATTTTTCCCGCATCCGAGTGATGCATCTGTATGGGAATTAAAGAGAATTCATTAGCATTGTTAATTGCTAGATGACTATAGTGGATCCTTGAGGATCATATTGTGAGTGCGGAATGCTTCTCCCCTACCTCGTATCCGCGTTGAAGCTACTTGATGTTGGAGTTATCCTGAATTGTGCCTCTACATCGTAGGATGACCAATGTGTATTTCAATACCGTTTTGGCATCGGACCTACCATGGATGGCTGCTAGGAAGAGGGCTACCAGGGAGAGAGCTACCGGAAGGTTAAGGGAGTTAGCAGGTTGTTTTTTATTTTCAATAGTCTCATGTCACCCCTAAGGGTGAAGGTGAGGATGAGGTTGGAGTGCTTCCTCTCCGCATCATCGTGTGTCAAAGCTACCCGGTATCGAACCTGTCCTGCGTTATGCCACCATATCGTTTGGAATGCCCAGATTACGATGTCACTACCATACGAGACTTGAGTACCAACCACGGGAGATTCTGTGTTGTTGGGAATGTCCAGAGTATGATGTGACTATCATGCAAGGCTTGAGTACCGACCACGGGTGATTCCGTGTCACTGGAAATGCCCAGAGTATGATGTAATTACCATACGTGGCTCAAGTACCAACCACGGGTGATGCCGTATCGTTGGGAATGCCCATAGGATGATGGCAGTACCGTACGGGCTCAAGTACCTACCATGGATGGCCGCCAGGATGAGGGTTACCCGGGATAGGCCTACCGGATGATGCGAGGCATCGTAACATATTATATATCGATGCAGATAATCTTTGTAGCATTGTGCTAGTTTGTGATACTACGTATTACTGTTAATGGATTAGTCATTTACCAAATGCCTCCCCCCCCCTACCTGGGGGAGGGTGAGGTGAGGTCACGTCTCCATGTGACATTTATCTGTTGGGGTTCTCCTGTCCATATCTTTCCTTAGAAGAAATAAATGTGCTAATATTTTATTACATTTATAGAACTTGGATTCTTCAACTCACTTAGCTTGTAGCTCACCCCTCGTGTGTTTTTTTCCCACCAGGGGCTGAGTTGGGCGTGGAGCTGGAGTATCCCTGAAACATGGTTCGTGCGTGGAGCATCCCGTCTTTCGATCGGCGAGTGCGAGCCTGTCAACAATCATTTTTTTGTGTATGTATTTGGACTAGACTTGGACTCTCACAGGACAGTGATTGTGTATTTGGGTCTGTAATAATATATTTGATTTACAGACTTGTTTTTCTTTTTATTGGCTATCACTTCCCTGTAGCCTTGTTATTTTATTCGATCCTTGTCTTTTATGATTGCATTTTATTTGGAGTCATTATTGGCCTCTCGTGTATGACTCCTGCTATCTTATGATTGGTACAGTCCCGGGGACGGCCGCCCCGGGGCGTCACATTAAAATTGAAACTTCTTAAATAAAATTTCCTTATAACTATATAAAAAAAACTTATAAATATCCATACAAAATTATATCCATACTAAGATCAATCAAATAAAAACGTATAATAGCAAAAAATAATTAATCAAATACATATCACTTGAAGCAAAGGGACATTGTTGATTGGAAGAGAGATTTTTAGGGATTTGATGGGGGAGGAGTTTGAGGGAATTTGATGGGTTTTGGATACTTGGAGAATGTATTTGTTGGGTCATGGGCCTTGGGGTGAGTAATGAGTATTCAAGGGTATAACAGCCAAGGCTAAGGCCCTCCCTCGGTGGAGGCCCAAGGCAGTGGCCTTGGTGGCCTCTGTCCAGGGATGGGTCTGAGTCCAAATTGGGTCCAGTATATTACACGTGTAATCGGATCGGGTCCGAGCTTTACCTGACCCGTTGACAGGCCTAGACGATGGTGATAAAATTTCGCAAACCGGGTAGTTTGCTAAATTCTCATCCATTTTGCATTTTGAGTATCATTCATGCATTCATTTCTTATTTTCTATAAAAGCATATATCTCATTAAATGAAATAAATATTACACATGTATAATAGAATTTGTGGTGGAAAAAGAGTTGTAAGTAATATTATCTTTTTTTTTAATTCTCCTTTTCTGCTTATTCGTGAATTTGTGGTTATGACTTGTGAGTTTGGTTTTCCACCATTGACCAGATCCCATCTCATCATGAACTAGCATTCCCTCCTCTTCCTCACCTTAGCCAAGAACCCATTCTTGGCTAACTTTGGCTCCACGACGTGCCCCTCCACCGCCTCGACTTCAAAGTTGTAGATCATCGCCGCCACGATGATCTTCATCTGCGTCAACGTCATATCTTTCCCCAAACAAGTCATCGGCCCAAAAGTTGTAGATCATCACCGCCACGAAGACCTGGATACAACACAACAAAACTCATGACCCATAGCTACAACCCACTAGGGGCAAATACTTCCCACAATGGGATGTTTACAGGGATGGACATGGATAGTCCCACTACCTTTTTAACAGTTTCCACCACCTTATTAAATCCACAACCCTAATATTTTGTGTTTGACAATCCCACTACCTTTTATATACCAACACTTTCAACATCCCACTCCCACCACACTTCCATTTTTTTTCTCACAGGTTTTCTCTTTCCTTCTTTTCCCTCTTCTTTTTCTCCTCCTTCCCTCCGATTGATTCCATGCCGCCTTCAGCAGTGATCATTTCCACCTAGTGGCAGAGTCATGATTTTTATAAAGGGGAGGGTCTATTGTGGCTCGTGTAAATTTTTTTTAAAGTTATATCATTATGTTTTTTTTAATTTCAATAGCATAGATTAATATATATATATATATATATATATATATATATATATATATATAGGGAAGTGATTCGGTGCGGGAATGCGGTCGTGCGGGAAGCGATCACGAGCCGTCGATCACTGGTCCATCGCATCGGACGGTCGGGGGCGATTCATCTCGACCGTTGGATGCGATGGACCCGCGATCGAACGATCGACGTTGTTTCCCGCATTCCCGCACTGAATCACTCGACTATATATATATATATATATATATATATATATATATATATAGGTGGTGCGGTGCGCGATCACGGGCCGTCGATCACGGGTCCATGCATCGGACGGTCGGGTGCGATTCACGTCGACCGTTGGATGCGATGGACCCGCGATCAACGGCCCACGTCGTAAACCGCACCGACCGCACACCGCACGTAATCGCGACCATATATATATATATATATATATATATATATATATATATTATATATATATATATATATATATATATATAGTGGTGGGTTGTTGCTGTTTAGGAATTTCATATGTAGATGAGGCCCATGACCTATGGGTCCTCATTAAACGAGTGTTGTTACACATAATTATTTTTCAACCCCAACTCCAGTCTCATATGCATCGATAGAAAATTAACGGTCCGTATTCTCACATTAATGTGATATATGTTTCGATAAAAAATATTTATATTTTCTATAGATGCATCCATGCAATTTATTTGAATATATGCTTCATTTTTTATAAAAGCATGTACCTTATTAAATGAAGTATATTATTTTTAAAAAAATCAAAACACATTAGACTAGAAGTAGGACTGAAAATAGGGTTGTACTTAACATTATCATAATTAAAATCACTCTGCCACAAAAAAAGGGATTTTAGAAAAAAAAAAGTTCCAGAGCGGGAATGGGACCCTCGGGCCCAAGGTGGCTGGTACTCTATGTGGATGGATTATGATATGTTGAATGTGTTTTAGTGATTATTGTGAATATTTAATGTGTTAGTGAATTTAGATGATTTTTCAATATAAATGGAAAAATGTGTTAGTGAAAATTGAAAGTTGACAGGTTCAGCGTCAACTTGGTAAAGACTGATCGACAGTCTAGCTGTCGAATAAAATCACAAATGGTTGACAAATAAAATGTCAAATGTTATAGAACATAGTTGATTGATGCAGTGTCAAACCGAATGAGTGTCCTCGACAGAAGGCTTGTCGAACAGTTGATTAACTAGTGGGAAATGTTGGGTAATGTGATTGAAGAATTTGTTATTTTATGGTGGTAGGAAGTGTTAGGGTAGTGAGATTAATGAACTTAAAAAAAACATAAAATCTGGTTTCTTTTGGTAATTTGGGGTTGTGGAAAAATTAAGTGGGGGTAGTGGGTATATCTTTGCCCTCACAGGGATTGAACCTAGGATCTCCGTGTGATGAGGGTGCATCTCAACCACCTGGCCAACTAGAGGTGGTGCTATGAACATGGGGATTATTACAATTGTATGTCATTCAATCCTTTGATTTACTGAATCAGCTTTATTTGCATTGAAAGCTCCCTGTAATGCATGATCAACTAGTAATAAGAAATCCTTTATTCAATTTTAAAACCAACTTAGATAATATATAAACAACATAGTATATCAATACAAACATACACCATGCATCAATAAAATAACATTAGCAGCCCCTCCTCTTCCTCACCTTAGCCAAGAACCTATATCAATACAAACATACACCATGCATCAATGAAACACCATTAGCAGCCCCTCCTCTTCCTCACCTTAGCCAAGAACCCATTCTTCATGTGAAGGATGATCGATAACTTCGGCTCCACGACGTGCCCCTCCACCGCCTCGACTTCAAAGTTGTAGATCATCGCTGCCGTGACAATCTTCATCTGCGTGAACGCCATGTCTTTCCCCAAACAAGTCCTCGACCCCGCGTTAAAGGCCAAGAACTTGTGAGATGGCTCGTACTTGTTCCTCCCACTCTCCGTTATTGATGCAACACGATCATGGACTATTAAGGACCACCATATGGAGGATCATGGTTGATTTGTATTTATTAGTATTTTAGTTTTATTTGTTAGATTTATCATATCTTTTCTGGATAATTAGGATTAGTTAATATTCAGATATTATTCAGATATGATTTTTTTTATATTTTTAGTTAGAATTTGAATTTGAATTTTTGAATTTAAATTCAAATTTGAATATTAATTATGATTAAATGAAGATGTATTAGTTTTCTTTATAGATTTGCATAATCTGTTAAGATCATGTTTAGTTTAGATTGAAATAATCAGTTGAGATCCTAGTTTGTTAAGGATTCTTTTCTACAAATAGGCATGTAACCCAATTATTATTCATATTAGTGATTATTTGAAGTTTATTTATTTTATCTATTGTATTTTGTTAGGAGTACTAACATTTATATAGAAATACCAAATTTCTGGCATTTCTTAGGAAATCAACAGATATTTGAAGCCCAACATCCCTGGTATCCTTCTATTGAAGAATCAACAGCCTTGTTGGATTCTGCAGATCTCGCATCCCTGAAGGTCGATCGAGTCAGCAGAAAAGCGTGACCCCTCATGCTACATCAGTTATCCACCTCTCCGGCCTGAACTCCTCGCAGTCCTTCCCCCACACCTCCTCCATCCGACCGATTGCGAATGTCGAAAAAAGGATTTCAGTCCCCCGCCTGACCGAAATGCCGCTCGGAAGCACGGCCGCCTTCGCCGCCCACTTGTGCTCGAACGGCACGGGTGGGTAGAGCCTCAACGCCTCGCACAACACCGCATGAAGGTATACCAACCCGCGCAGACTCTCCGCATCAAACACCCTGGTTTGCTCATCGGCCTTGCCAAACCTCGCCTTTAATTCTTCATAAATCTTGGTTTCTACATGAGGGTTCTTCGACACCAACCAGAAGAACCAAGCCAAACCCGCGCCGGTGGTGTCCCTCCCCGCGATCAGGAAATTCAATACCGAGTCGCGCAAGAATTTGCCGTCGCAACCTTTTCATATGTAAGTTGAAAGCATATCCGGCAGTGCCGTCGCCCTTCGCTTCTCTTCTTTCTTGTATCTTTTGCGTAACGTACTGATTTAAATTTAACTTATTTAGATTTTATTTAAAAATATCGAATTAATCAAATCAAAGCAAATTAAATTTAAACCCATGATTGTATTAATATTTATTTAAATAATTACTTTTATATTAAAAATTCCACTTTCAAACTCTTTTATGTTGTGGCTTAATTGGCTTGGACACATCTCTGAAGAGAGAATTAAGAAATTAGTGAAAGATGGAGTTTTAAAAACTCTTCACTTCACTGATTATGGTGTCTACATATATTGTATTAAAGGAAAACAATCTAAAACCTCTAAAAAGACTACCACAAGGAGTTCTAGACTTCTTGAAGTGATTCATACTGACATTTGTGGTCCCTTTTCACCCTGATTTAGTGGTCAAAAATATTTCATCACTTTCATTGATGACTACTCACGTTATGGATATATTTTTCTGTTAAAATAAAAATCTAAAGCTTTGGATGCCTTTAAGGTTTACAAGGCAAAAGTTGAAAATCAATTAAACAGAAAAATTAAGGTTGTGGGGTCTGATAGGGGTGGTGAATATTCTGGTAGATATGATAGAACAAACCGTCATTTAGATCCTTTTGCTAGATTCCTACAAGAAAATGACATCATTGCACAGTATACGATAACAGGGACACGTAAAAAAAATGGTGTGGCTGAAAAAAGGTTGGATGCCATGAAGGATGAACTGGGATCCATGATTAAAAATCAAGTTTGGGAACTTGTTGAACTGTCTAAGGAGTTTAGACCTATTGGTTGGGTATTTAAGCTAACCGAGATTCCAAGGGCAATGTTGAATGGTATAAGGCCAGACTTGTTGCTAAATGATTCATTCAACGAGAGAGAATCGATTATAGTGAAACCTTCTCTCCTGTCTCGAAGAAGGATACATTCATAATTATCATGGCATTAGTAGCTCATGATTTAGAGTTACATCAAATAGATGTGAAAACTACATTTTTTTAATGGAAATCTAGAAGAGGAAATCTACATGAGACAATCTAAGAGTTTTGAAGAAAAGAGAAAGGGGAAACTAGTATGCAAATTAAGGAAATCCATATACGGACTAAAACAAGCTTCCCATCAATGGTATTTTAAGTTTAATGACATCATTACATCCTTCGGATTTGAGGAAAACGCTATTGACCAGTGTATATATCTAAAGGTCAGTGGGAGCAAGTTTATTTTCTTAGTCTTGTATGTGGATGATATATTGCTTGTTAGTAGTGATTTGAGTCTTTTATATGAGACCAAAAAATTTTGACATGAAAGATTTAGGTCAAGCTTCTTTTGTGTTAGGCATTGAGATTCATCGAGATAGATCTCATCATTTACTTGGCTTATCACAAAAGAGTAACATTAAAAGAGTTCTTGAGAGGTTTAAAATGGAAAATTGCTCATCAGGTGATGCACTCATTGTGAAGGGTGATAACTTTACCCAACCTCAATGTCCAAGAAATGAGGTAGAGCGCAAACAAATGAAAGACATTCCTTATGCCTCTGCTGTAAGAAGTTTAATGTATGCCTAGACATGTACTCGTCCTGATATAAGTTTTGCTATTGGAATGCTTGGGAGATATCAAAGTGATCTTGGATTGGAGCACTGGAAAGCTGCGAAGAAGGTTATGTGTTACCTTCAGGGGACAAAAGACTATATACTTACATATAAAAGGGTTGATAATCTAGAGGTGACTGATTACTCCGATTCGGATTTTCCGGTTGTGTCGATAGTAGAAAATCAACATTCGGATTTGTTTTTCTACTGGCTGGTGGAGCTATATCATGGAAAAGCGTTAAATAAACAACTGTTGCTTCATCCACCATGGAGGCTGCTGAGTTATTAGTTGCTTTGAAGCTACTTCACATGCATTATGGTTGAAGAATTTCATTTTGGGGCTTTGTCAAGTGATGAATACAATTGCTAAACCATTGAAAATTTACTGTGATAATTCCGCTGCTGTTGTCTTCTCTAAAAACAACAAGAGCTCAAGTGCGTCTAAACATATAGACATTAAGTATCTTGTTGTAAGAGAGAAGATTCAGAATCATCTAGTATCCATTGAACATAATAGTACAAGGAATATGATAGCAGATCCCTTAACTAAAGGATTGGTGCCAAAGACCTATAAAAATCATGTTGTAATGATGGGTCTTACAGAGTGGGATCATTAAATTGTAATGTGACACTGTATGTTTTGAGATTTTTTATTTAGTGATGATTCCGATCAATTTCTATTTATTTGTGCACACACACACACATATAGAGAGGCGATTGTGTGAGGCCATGAGGCAGGTGCGGCTTCAATAACAGCTGTCCGATTTGGGTCCATCGAATCCAACGATGGAGATTAATCCTCTATAAAAATACCAACCGGGTGCATCCGGTTTGTGAGGTCGACCAAAATCGAGATAAAAAGGATCCAAGATCCCTCTCTCTCCCCCCCTTCCCTCTCTGCCCATCCCTGAAACCCTCCTCTTATCTTTGTTGAATCAGATCCAAAATCCTCAAAATACCAGATCTATAACCGTCAGATCTCTCCAATGACTGCTCTGTTCTCCCCTCTCGTCTCCATCGGACCCCCCTGCGGTTCCTCCCTGCGGCCAACACTGACGGCGACCCCCCTCGGCCACCACAACCGTCTGCCTCCTCCCTCCAACCTCGGCCACCACCACCTGCTTCGCCTCCCCCCCCCCCCGACCCAAACCCCTATGCTGTAAGTTTGTTATTTATTTATTTATTTATTTTATTTGGAGTTAGGGTTTTTAGGGATATCAATCGTTGTCATCTCCGATTCACTTAGTGCAGTTCGGGAAAGCACGACCGTTCGATCTTTTGATTGACGGCATCGGTCGTTGTCCTCCCACCTTGCATCAACTGACTTTGAGGTGGCGTAACGGCTGTGTTTCAATTGCTTCTGCTCCTTCAGTATGTCAGTTCTCACTTTCATAGATCTCTTCGTTTCTTCACGTTTGTTTAATATGTTTTGAGTTTTTGGTTTTCAGAGTCATTGTTGAAGGTTATATTCAGATCTGTTTTGTTTGGTTCCTTTTAAATTTCATATCTTTATTTAGATGATTCGATTTTGATTGTTCATAGTTGTTCTTTATATATCATTTTTTTTCCAGGTAAAGCAGTCAGGAAAGCAAAGGTTAAGGAACTACCTCTTGTCAACATTGATACTGAATTAGAAAGGCAAGGTAGAAATCTTTAGACAGCAGTTTTATCAGTCATATATGGATATGTTTTTTTTGTATCGATGAAGATTGGAGTTAATGTATTAGGTCTCATGTTAGCATTGGAAACTCTGTAAAATCTTGGTTTGAGAATGGAGTGTATGGTTTTTGGTACCACTGACTTGTAATTCTTTTGTTTGAGTTTTGTTGGCAGTCTTGGATTGCTTGTTCCATAGTTTGAATATCTGTTCATTGTGACAGAGAATTTGAGATGCAGGATCTGTTATGCCCACACTTGTGAATACTTTTTTCCTTTCCCTTTTCCATTTAGGTATCATCACATGAAAAAAGGGATAAAGAGGGATGCTGGAGGATGCATTTAGTTAGTCATTCCATTGGAAAATTGTTTTACATCTAGTATGTTTACATTATAATTTCTGGTTTGTAATATCCACTAATTGTATGGGAGCATTTGTGCAGTTTATCTGACTTCAAGGAACACAACCACATCAATCAACAATTCTGTTCTGACTTCAAGATGATTTGCTTTTTGAAAATTAGTACCACATCACACCTAGCAATAACATTTAATTTTTAATATTACAACACACTTTGTTTCTCAAAAGAAGAAAAAAAACACTCTAGCACTCATGCTGTTCATACATACATATATAACATGGGAGCTTTTGTGCAGTGTATCTGACTTCGAGGAACACATCCACATCAATCCACAATTCTGTTCTAATGAGATGATTTGCTTTTTGAAAATCAGTACCACATCACACCTAGCAATAACATTTAATTTTTAATTTTACAACAAACTTTGTTTCTCAAAAGAAAAAAAAACCACTCCAGCACTCATGTTGTTCATACATACATAAATAAAATGGCATTACACCACACCTAGCATTACACCACATGTAACTAGATAATAGCATTTGACAAATCTGATACCTCCTCTGCACCACTTTTCCTTTCATAAAAACTTGGGGTGTTACATACAAAGCCCATATTTCCCAATACTCTTTATGAACCACAATTCAATATCAAATCATTTTCCATATGTCCAGCACCTGTAAACAAAACTCAATTAGCAGCTGGACAGAAATAATATCTAATAAAAAATTTTAAATAATGCGGACATCAACAAGAGAGTCGACAAAGGCATACCCAAGAGATAATCAATGCAGTCCCCAGAGAAATCACTTGTTATGTCGATATTGCTTTCATCATGAATTCCTTGGATCATTCTAAAATTAATAACATGCTTTTTGTCACTTTTGGGCATGTCTAAAAATTGCAAAGTCAAATGTCCAAATCTGACTACATACTACCACAATAAGCCAAACAATGTATGTGATAACTCAAGTTTAATCATGCAAAACCCCAAGGCCACTAAGCTACCAGATTGATTCATAATTATCATCATCAGATTTTCATCTGAACACGCGTCTTCAAGGAAATTTTATTTTATTTTATTTTTGAAATATATCAAGTTTCAGGCAGATATGTCTTCCTATGTGAAGGATTGCTGTAACAGCATGTTTTAGCCTTCAGGCTATGGGACTAAGGGTGCATTTGGTTGCGCGACTGCGCAATGTTTGCGATTATAGGAAGCTGCGTTTGCAATTGTGCAACCAAACAGTTTTGTAATCGCAGTTTTAAACCCAGCGATTACACGCAAATAATGCCCAAAAACTGAGAAAGTGAGTTTTGCAATCGCAGATTCCTGCAGAATCAGTTTTGCAATCGCGCAACCAAACACACCCTAAGAAATGTAGACAGGGCACAAATGACAAGAAGAGAAAAATACCAGATGGACTCATCATTTTGGAATAAGACTATTGACTGCAAAGTTCTATTAGGAACTGGTGCAAAGGCCAACAAAACAAAAAAAAAAAGTATTCATGTGCATGTGGATGATATTAAAAAAAAAAACAAGGCCCATTAGACTGAAATGAACCAGAAGCATGCAAGGAAAAGACTGTATAGACCATGAAGAACAGAAGAAAAGAAGTATTCAGGTGCATGGATATTAATAACAATAAAGCAATGACACCATATTATAAAATATTATTTACTGAAATTAAAACCTTGTATCCATGCTGGGTGAATTCATACTTACTAATCCCAGACTTAAGTTTAACTAACAAAGGAATGTGAAGCAATGCTGGGTGAATTTATGACTGCATAACTAAAAATCAATTAATTTGTGATGCATGTGAGGAATGATGTATCCTTGGACTACATGCTTCTGTATTCAATTACATTCCACTTCAAAGTTCGTATTCATTAGCCAATTCTAGGAACTTTTGTAGCAGGCCAGCATGGGATGTACTTATTAAACCTGAAAAATGACCAGGCTAAGCATCACTTGTTCAGATGTTGGGTTAATCACTAGAACTGAATTGTGATTCATCAGGATCAAGAATTAATTACATTGATGTGAAAAAAAATGAAAAGTTTGAAAAAATATTTTCATAACTCTTGATGCATTCTAATGCATCTTTTTACATGTGATTGGTTTTTAATAGTGTAAAAACTGCTCCGATTCAAACATTTATTACTTGGTTCTAAAAAAATGCTAGTACAACTAATAGATTTAACCATTTGTAAAGACTAGATCTGAAATAAATCTGTAAACAAAAACCTTAGATCTAATGGTGATTCTGAAAATAAAATTAACATAAAAACAAAACCCTACATCTGAAAGTGATTATGAAAATAAAATTCAAACCCTAGATTTGAATACACAAAATAAATAACTTAAAAATTTGGGAAAAAAATCTAAAGGCTTTGATGAACACCAAAAAACATCATTAACCCCAAAGAAACACATACCTATCTAAAGCATCATTTACCCAAAACATAATAAAAAAAGAAAAAAAAAAAGATAAAGAAAAACAAACAAACCCGATGGAAGCAGGTGGTGGTGGGCGAGGTTGGACGGTGGCCGAAGCAGTCGGTGGTGGCCGCAGGGAGGAGCATCGGTGGTGGCCACAGGGAGGAGCGTCAATGGTGGCCGTAGGGAGGGGCCGCAGCGGGGGCCGGAGGGGGGCCGCAGAGAGTAGTCGATGGAGACGATATTGTTTTTTCAAGGGTGTTTCACAAAGAGGTCGAGGGTTTCAGGTTTCAGTGAAGGGGAGAGAGAGGGATTAAGTTTTTCTTTTTTTTTTTGGTCGACTATGGGTGTCTCTCACTCAACCGGATGCACCCGGTCGTGATTCATTTAGGTGGAGTAATCTCCACCGCAGGATCCAATGAACCATGATTTGACGGTTGATATCATAGCCGCACCTGCCTCACGGCCTCACACAATCACCCATATATATATATATATATATATAGAGGACCGATTAGGTGCGGCGGCCGCACCGTGCGGCGTCGATCACGGGTCCATCGCATCGGACGGTCGGGTGCGATTCACGTCGACCGTTGGATGCGATGGACCCGCGATCAGACGGCTGCCGCACGGTGCGGCCGCCGCACCTCATCGCGGTCGTATATATATATATCAGGGGCGATTAGATGCGGCGAACGGCAGGTGCGGCGGCGATGTGGGCCGTTCGATCGCGGGTTCATCGCATCCAACGGTCGACGTGAATCGCACCCGACCGTCCAATGCGATGGCCCGTGATCGACGGCCCACGATCGACGCCGCACCTGCCGTTCGCCGCAGGTAATTGGCCCATATATATATATATATATATATATATATATATATATATATATATATATATGGTCGTGATTACGTGCGGTGTGCGGTCGGTGCGGTTTACGACGTGGGCTGTTCGATCGCGGGTCCATCGCATCCAACGGTCGACGTGAATCGCACCCGACCGTCCGATGCGATGGACCCGTGATCGACGGCCCGTGATCGCGCACCGCACCGACCGCACACCGCACGTAATCGGATCCCTATATATATATATATATATATATATATATATATATATATATATATATATATATATATATATATATACACGACCGCGATGAGGTGCGGCAGCCGTCTGATCGTGGGTCCATCGCATCCAACGGTCGACGACCCGTGATCGACGGCCCGTGGTCGACGCCGCACGGTGCGGCCGCCGCACCTAATCGGTCCTCTATATATATATATATATATATATATATCACAACTGATTCAGTGCGGGAATGCGGCCGTGCGGGAAACGACGTCGACCGTTCGATCGCGGGTCCATCGCATCCAACGGTCGAGATGAATCGCCCCCGACCGTCCGATGCGATGGACCCGTGATCGCTTCCCGCACGACCGCATTCCCACACCGAATCGCTTAACATATATATATATATATATGAAAATGATTGCGTGCGACGAACGGCAGGTGCGGCCGCGACGTGGGCCGTTTGATCGCGGGTCCATCGTATCCAACGGTCGACGTGAATCGCACCTGACCGTCCGATGCGATGGACCCGTGATCAACGACCCGTGATCGCTGCCGCACCTGCCGTTCGCCGCACGCAATCACGTCCCTATATATATATATATATATATATATATATATATATATATATATATATATATATAGGGACGTGATTGCGTGCGGCGAACGGCAGGTGCGGCGGCGACGTGGGCCGTTCGATCGCGGGTTCATCGCATCCAACGGTCGACGTGAATCGCACCCGACCGTCCGATGCGATGGACCCGTGATCGACGGCCCACGATCGACGCCGCACATGCCGTTCGCCGCAGGTAATCGGCCCCCTATATATATATATATATATATATATATATATATATATATGGAAATAGAAATGTAAATGCCTAACATAATGGTTGGGATAAATTTAATGAGTGAAAATTTATCATAAAAGACTTAGTTATCTGGACATATCAATGATGTGATCCATAGAAAGCGAGCATATTTAGATAGAATGTGTGACCGCTATGACTCTCATTGATATATACAGTTAATGTAATTATTACTGTAAGGATCACTCATACAGAATTATAATAGTAGTGATCATTCCAGACCAAATGGGAGAATGATAGAATTTGCGGCCTTCCATGACCCAATAAAAGGAATTTAGATTTTATTTTTCATTGTTTCTTAAATTCCTCATATGTTAGTCTTGGACTTTTCACAACTTAATGTTTTGAGCTACCCAATGAGATGTTATTAGTCACATTGTGAATGAATTATATCTACCCAATGCATACACATGTACCTATCCACTAATATGTTGCGAACCCAAGTAAGAGTTTTAGTTATCCAATATAAGGAATTCATGGTGGGAGCAAATCAATGGAAATAAAGGTTATTGGAAATCATGTTGGGAGCAATTCCAATAAGAATAAAATTATTAGATTTCATGGTGGGCTCAATTTCAAGATAAATCACTTAAAGAGTTTCTTGATTTATCCAATATGAGTTCTTGGAGGGCTCATGGAGTTTATGATGGGAGTAATTCCATAAGGTGAGTCATTGGTCTCCCATGGCTTATAAAAGGGGACTTGGTCCCTCTCTCCACTCAT
The DNA here is from genome assembly GCA_030737845.1 of Acorus calamus. NCBI lineage: Eukaryota > Viridiplantae > Streptophyta > Magnoliopsida > Acorales > Acoraceae > Acorus > Acorus calamus. The sequence goes on along the minus strand of CM060864.1, from coordinate 5,202,589 downwards.
CACTTCACACAACATTACATCTACATCAAAGTAAAGTGGTTTGTAAAAATATCATCAAATCTCTAAATAAGGGAAGAGTGGGGAGAGAGAAGTCCAAGCTCCTATATATTCTTGTCAAATTCCTTATCAAATACCATGGAGCAAGGTATGCATTCTAGTCCTTCCTCACCAATTTGATTTTATGAATTATTGAGTCAAGATCCATATATTATGGCTATGTCTCTAACACTTCCCATTGAGAATGACATGCTATTTGCCTTTTTTTTGTTAGCTCAGTTTGGATTCTCAACATCCCCTGTTTGAATATGCCCATAGAAATCTTGACCATGCTTCCCCAACATAGAACCATCATATTAGGGGTCGGCAATGGGTCGGGCCGGGCCGGCCCGTTGAAACAGGGCCCAGGCCCGCGGCCTGCTTGGCCAGCGGGCCCAGGCCGGGCCGGCTTGTGGCAAAAAAAAGGGCCCGGGCCTGAACGGGCCTCACGGGCCGGGCCTGGGTTAGGGCCTACAGGCCCAAATTCAAAGCATTTTATTTTTTTATTTTACGTTGTTTATTTGTATATAATGTTAAAATAACACAAAATTTAAAGTATAATGTTAAAAAAAAATATTTATATCTATTGAATTTTCAAACTAAAAATATTAAATGAATTAATGACTTACAAAAATGAATAACTACATGTACCTAACTAGGTTAACACCTACATAAATGTTAATAATTTGTATAACTCACCACAATTCAAATAAAAATTATACGTTACTAGTTTATTGTATTGCCCCCATGGGCCTACGGGCCGGGCCCCAAAATCAGACCCAAGCCCGACCCGCCCTGAAAACGGTGCGGGCCTGGCTTTCGGGCCTCGGGCCTGTTGAAGACCCTTACATCATATTATACCATGAATTTTGGAGTAACACACTGCATTTTAATTGATTTTCCTCTTTAATTAGCATGATTTCCCAATGACATGTGGATGTGTTCATTAATAATTCTATGCAGCTCCATGTCATAATGTGGTATATTAATTGCAAATAATTAGTTGGTCTAGATGACTGGTAGTCAAATTGTCATAATTATTTTACATTGGAAGAAAAATATATAGCAATTTATGACTACTTGTGGTACTATTGTTATGCAGAAAATAATATGAAACTTCTAATGTGAGCACCATGAACATGTTGGAGATTGTTGTGTGAAGTTGTCCCTTGTGTGAATCATTGTAGATAAAAGGCTGAAGAGGATTTTTCAGTGTATACAAAGGGCTAACATGGTTCCACAGAGGGTTTTTCTTCTTCTTCAAATGATACCGTTAAAACAGGTCCATTGTTTTACACTGTATTTCCCCATACAGTCTACACCAAATATAATGCCATGGTAAAGTAAAAAGTTTCTAATCACCCAATTGAACATACTATTATAGACATACATACGTGTGTGCTGGTGAGGGAGTGAGTGATTGTGGGGGAGGAGGCACGCGGAACATAACTCTGTACATCTGATCAAAGATGTCTACCTCCGGCCCCCTCTCACGGAATCATATCAAAGCCAAAGGAAGTTGCATAAATGAATTCCCTAACTCAAAACAATTTTTTTATCTGTTTACTTTGAGTTTCTGAGGCTACAATTAGGATCCTGATATTTATTTAATTGTGTCAGATCATTGCAAAAATACTTTTCCTTCTACAAATGTGTCATGTGCCTAACACATGAGAAGAATATTCAAACTCTAACTATAGTCCAGGAAGGATTAGGCATCTAGAATGCTAATATGATTTCTAAAACTCAACTGATTTTCTTTCTTTTGTTAAACAAACTTACTCTAACTTTGGAGTGGAGCCAACCTACTTATTCATTTGATGGTATTTATTTAAAATGATGATTCAATTAAATATTGAATGACACCTCAATGTGGTTTCCTTCCAATAAAATTCATCCTGAGAATCCAGCCCTCTTTGAGTGGCTCTAGAAATCCAGATAATGGGGAGACATATTGGACCACTCCATAAATAGGAAGACATTCCCCCAACAATGTTTTTATGGCTCCTTTTTACAATCCATATTGTTGGGTGTGCATGTTTTGGCCTCTCAATCTATTATTGAAAGGTAAAAGATATGATTTACCACATTTAAAACCAGTCCACAGTAAACTGACATGGATCAGTAAAAAAAAAGAGAATCAACACTCTTGTTTAAAACCAGTGTGGTAGCCTCAGCTGATGTGAATACTAAAACAAAGATAACCACTCAAAGATGTTCTTTTATTACTGATCAACATGGCAATCTTAGGTTAATTCTTTAGTTATTAATAACACCTTTTTTTTATTGAAAGAACAACTCCATCTTAAGCCTAAAAGAAGATCCAATGTATAGGGAGATTGGATTTGATATACAACCCTATATAAACATTGGAACCTAGGCTTCCATCAACACCAGGAAGACTGTGAATACAACAACCTTAAAAAGCCCATAATCCCCCGCTGACCAAAGAATGCACAAGATGTTAAGGGATAATAGAACATAAATTAATCAAAACGTTTTATATCATGTAATGGTGAAAATACTTCATACTTTCACTTAGTGTAGACTAGATTATCATGAAGCACCAAAGGGTGGTGAAAAATAAATTCTAATGGCACGAGAACGGATGATCGTTTTGCTTATGGCACTCTAGTCCATGATCCATCAGGAATTTGTCTCAAAGCTTTGTCCGCTCGTGTACGGGCGGCTTCTATTAATCTCCTAGAACTCAAGGGGTTGGTTGAAGGGATGAAGCGGCTTTGCCAATATCTAAAAGCTTCTCGAGTGTGGCTTGAGTCTGCCTCCACCACTACTATTGCATGGATTCATGGACGGCTCTCAGAGACTTATGGACCTTCTCTACACTATCGAATTCTGTGTTGGAGTGGAAAGCCACCCATGTCTACCGAGAAGGAAACCAAGCAGCCGATCACTTAGCAGCTTTTCAATCAACTTTGGGGTACCAAATTCATGAGCCTCAAGATTTTTGGCATGATTTACTCATGATCTTAGTGGAGGACAAGGCTGGCAAAGTCACATCTCAAGTTAGTAAATGAAATTACTTGCTAATGACCCTTGAAACTGCTCTTGAAAATTGCTCTGGTGATCTTTTTGTAAACATTGGGACTGATATGTAGTCACTTTGTTCCTTTTAAATCTTCTTCCTTTTCACTTTGTACATATTCGCAGTTCAGAGTAATACAAAGTGTACCAATCGAAAAAAAAAAGATTATCATGAAGACATCATGCATTGAATTTTGTTGGTCTCTAGAAATTGATAATTGACTGCTAATTTTATGACCATAATTTTTTGTCAAATTGTGAGGATGAGAAACATAGTTATTATACACCGTTATTGTGGATGAGACTTATGTGCCTAATTGTTAGGTACACAACATCTCATGACATTCAAACATATGGTCCATGTTGTCAGCTGCTAGAATCAAATGTAGAAAATTGAAGGAGAGACAAATCAAACATACAGTCTACGAGATAAGTGGTTAGCATGATAAGAGTAGTAGTTAATAAGTGAACTACAGAGTAAAACAAACATATAAAACAGCCCAGTGTGGATAGAATCTCAGTTCCTGCTGGAACACTCAATTGGAATTTAAAACACCATATCTTCCTAAACCACTCCCCCTACAAACCTCTCTCACTCGCGCTTCGTACTACATCAAATGAAAGGTTAGTGTTAGATCACAGGAAGAAAGCAACAGACAAAGCAAAAATACAAATGATCATCTTACATTGTCAAGTTCACATTTGCCTTTTTCATGAGCTTGTTCTATGACATTCCACCTGCACTTCTTCATATCCTGTCAGTTCAAGTTTTTCTATAGTCAGTGAAATACATATATAGAGCTTTATCCCAGGAAGAACATGAAGTGATCATGTTCTAAGCATTGAATTTCATAAACAATGTAAAGTTACCTCAGTTATTGGTTCCTCCAGTTCAGGTTCATCATGCATGAACTCAAAACATATGCTGCATTGACTAAGGCAGGGCAATGAGAATGGGGAAAACAACTTATGTACATAGGTTATTTTTAGGGACTATGTTGCCTTGTCTAGGCTTTCATAAAAAATAAAAAAATAAAAAAAAGGATTTTGAGCTACAATATTTGAAAGATGACAAGAGAAGACCATTATATGAACAATTTATGAGAAAAACCCCACCTATGAAAGAGAGCCTTATCCCATTATCTGTCAATGTCACCCTAACACAATCCATCATCATTCACAGTGAAACATCCCCTTCTCCTCTCTGTGTATGTACTTTTATAAAAAATTAAATATATATTTCAATAAATTTAATGATGTCATTTATATAAAAAATATAAAAATTATCTAATGAGAAACATATATTGTTATGGTAAATATATTGACCTAACTAGGTAAAGAGGATTGTAATTGAGATTGTAAAAAGACTGAGTATAATAGTGTGTTGCAAAAAATAATGACACCCATATATAATGTATATACATATATTGAAATAGAAAGTTAAATGGAAGGCACTGTTGGACTTCCTTCTCACTGGAAGGCTTGGCATGTATACAGAGAAAGAAATAGGGCGGCGGATCACCTTGCTGCTCTCCAATCTACTATGGGTAACAAAACTCATTCTCCATCTGAATTTTGGGATGAATTCCTCTTGATCTTGCAGGAAGATAAAGAGGGCAAAGTCACTCTAAGGACTACGTACCAAATGAGAGTAGTTCTGCCTCTTTTTCTTTCATTTTGGTGATTCTGTGAACAAATGTAAGCAATGGGTTTAAATTCTTAGTTTTGTTGGTCCATTTTAATTCCTTTAGCCTAGCTCTTATATTTTGTACATTTGAAAATATTTTGATGAATACAAAATTTTACCAATAAAAAAAAAAAAAAAAAGTTAAAAGGCCCCCCTCATCAAATTCACGTGTACATTCATATCTGTGTTTGTGGTCTCCACAGTCCACATGCTCATGTTCACTCATTCAATGATCCGTGGTTGTTGGCTGTTAATGATTAACAACCGTGCCGGCTCAACAAACAATATATTTATTATACCAATCAGCAATGTTTTCAAAAAAAATTTTAATACAGTGTATAGGGATAATTTTTTAATTATAACATATTTCTTTAAGTTAAAAATTAATATCACATTCCATGAGTTGGGATACATTTTTCAGCTTCACATTTAAATGTAAAATTATATTATTATGATTATTTTATCTATATATAATATGAAATATTGTATCATGTGTTTTAACACAAGCATAAAACTAATACTATTTCAGCTGGGTCTCCCATGTGGAAAAAGTTTTAAACTTTATTATGTTCTTTTTGAAATACATACTTTACTAATAATTGCAACCTCCATATTGTTTGATTTTGAAGTACATACTCAACTAACAAAATAAATTCTTTAATTAGTAAAAAAAATGAATTACCTATTTTAAATTAAATGCATATATTTTATGTGTCAAATATTTATATAAATATGTATTGTATTACTCTCCAGAACGGCCATCTCGAGTATGTAACAATATAACAATATACAAAATCATTAACGGAGGCCAATAAGTAATTTTGCATGCGAGTATAACATGTAAAAAAAGAAGGGAATGATAAGGACTATTAGATGGAATGCAACAAAACAAGAAGAAGCATAAGATATATACAAAATTACAGATACAACTTGTTGTCTAAACTAATTAATAATCTAAACTACTTTATAATCTTTCAACCATAATGCAAGTGGCTCCGCAACGCCCACAAAATAAAATTGGGAATCAAATCGGATAGCAAACATCTACTTTTTAAAAAAATAAGAAAAACACCCACAAAATAAAGATCCCCATACCATGGTTCTAGGTAGTTATGATCCCCTAATCCAACACCAATGCACATCTCTTGATGATAATGGTCTCCACGTACTCAATGATCCAGAGTTATTACTATCTCATGCATCTAAGGAAAACATAGAGAAACCTTGAATTTTCATATATAATAGAGGTTCACAAACAAAACTATTTGTTTGAATTAGAGAAAAAGAATAATGATATCTAATTGCCGACCACCTCGCGCTGACGTTGACAAAATGTGCAATAAGAACAAACACTATCTTTACTGCATGGATTCATTGGAAGGGAAATGTTACTTGGTCTGATTTCAGAGCATTACGAAAGATCCAACAAGGACTTCAAATGCTCATTTACTAGAAAGCTACACACATTTATAGAGAAGGTAACACCTCTGCTGACTTGGCCGCGGCATACCAGTCTTGAAGGGGGGAAACTAATCTCAATCCCACTCACCTCTGACAGGAAATGATAGATGCAATTGAACAAGATAGGAGAATGCAAGGCTACATAAGAAACAATTAATTGGAGGATGAACAGGGGGCTGAACAGGGTTTTCTCGTCTCCTTCTCTTTCTCTTTGTAATTGTTATACTAGGTGGTTTTTCTGAGCTCTTCTTCACCCTCGCATTCCTTTTGTTTGAAAAGTGCATTTGTAAAACTTTCTTATAAAAATACAATATTTCGATTACCAATATAACAAAATAAAGGGCGCGGATATCGGCACTCCACGTTGCAAGAAACCCACCCTTTAAAAAAAATTTTAAAAAATTGTGCACTGTAGCAGTAGGAGTAAACTCACCCCGAGATCGGTATTCCCTCTGGCGATGGTGGTAAATTATGGTCGACTAAGAGTTTGGCGTGTGTACCAACCCATGTTGGCAACCACTTGGGCGACGGTGTTGAAGTATTCGGAAATCACTTGGGCGACAGTGTTGAAGTATGGTCACCAGAAAGCCCGGCGAATTAAACTTTGAAAAAATAAATTCACATTGTTACAAGTTTTAAACTAATTATAACAAATTTCATATGTAAACACATACAATAGATAGTCATTGCTGCATTTATAACACATCAAAATACGATGTTAGCATTCCATAACCAATCATATATGTGACTACACTACAAGTAATTGTTTTTATGTTTATTTTTATTTTTTTAAAGTATTTTGTTGTGTAATCACATGAATAATTGGTTATAGAATGCGGACATTGTATTTTGATGTGTCATGAATACAGCTATGGTTGTATATTATATGTGTTTACATGTGAAATTTGTCATAATTTATTGAAAACTTGTAACAATATGAATTTATTTTCTCAGAATTTAGCTCACCGAGCTTTTTAGTGACCATATTTTAACACCGTCGTTCAAGTGATTGCTGACCTGGGTCGGTAACACGTCAAACTCTCAGTCGACTATAATTCACTATCATCGTCAAAAAGAATACTGACCTCGAGGTGGGTTTACTCCTGCTGATACAATGCACAATTTTTTTTTTTAAGAATGGGTTTCTTACAACGTTGGGTATCGATATCTGCGCCCTACAATAAAAGGGTAATTAGCACTTTTAACCCTTGAAAATTGAATATTAGCAAAAACTAGCCCCTGTGAGAGATTATACAGGAGACGGCATATATACATGCCGTCTCCAATGTTGGGAATTTAAAAAAAAATCAAGATGTCAGGAAGGGAAAAATGGACAGGAGACGGCATGTATATATGCTGTCTCCTGAAAACGGCATGTATACATGCCGTCTCCAACTTAGAATTTAATTTTCAATACATCATAAATCCTGGTTTAACAACTTAACTGAAATTCATATATAATTTTCATATATGTTCAATCACTATATTTCATTACATCACTGATTTAGTAGTCAAACATTCTCAACTTTCTGGGTGAACATTTTTCAAAGACTGGATCATTTTCTGGTGAATTATCAACTACTCATTATTCATGTACGGAACTAATTCGATCTAAGTAACGAATTCGTAGGCTCCTAACAACCTCAAAACAACCTAAAAATAGTAAAAATAACTTTCAACTGTTGATTTGACCTCCAAGACGATTTCGTCAATACGAACGTGTGGACATATTATAATAGTGATTCTGATCTACGGTTCAAAAGTTATGGCCATTTGAAGTCACGGTGCTCCCGATCGATCAATTTTCTTCTTTTCGTTCCATTTGATCTCGGCCGTCTATATACTGTATGCTATGATGTCTGCATCCTCAACTTTAATTTCAATATGACCATCTTTTACAATAAATGACAAAGAAAAGACATTCTCCACCGTCTATGCAAAGGATGCTCGATTCAATATAAAACAAACATTCAATGATAAAATTATAAATTGGAGACGGTATATATACATGCCGTCTCCTGTAAGTATTTTTTTAAGAAAATCGAGATCCCAGGAGGGAAAAATATACATGCCGTTTCCTGTACATTTTTCTCCTCTTGGGGTCTCAGTTTTTTTAAAAAAAATACACACTGGAGACGGATTATCTCCAATATAATCTCTCACCGGAGCTAGTTTTTGTTAATATTCGATAAGCGGGACTATTTTTACAATTTTTCAAATTTCAGGGGCTAAAAATGCTAATTTCCCACAATAAAGACTAACAACCCAATAAATGTTAAAAACCAACAACACCTATAATGAAAGTACAACCACCATGCATTGACTCACTAAATTTTACCATGAAAAATAATAATATATATAATGCTCTAACAACCAAACAAATTATCATGTGAGTTATAATGTGAGTTACCAATATATATAATGCTCTGACAACCAAACAAATTAAGAACAAGAAATACTCTATCTCTATCTAGGGTTATCTCAGGTATAAACAGTAACTCAACAAGATTCCCAAACCTTTTTTCTAGGTAGCACTCTAACTTGATTTCAAATTCTCTCTTAGCGTAACGACTTGTCTCCCCATGTATAGCGTGTAATTGGGGTTTCATCTCCCTCTATATGTTCAAACGTATCACATAAACACACACACAAAAAAAACCACACACACACTCTCTTAACCATGTCTGGCACATACAATGCAACAACCATGCTAGGCCTCCTCAAGTCCTACCCAGAAATCCTCCTCGCATTATCATGCTTTCTTCTCCTCCGGCGATACCTCGGCACACCGAGGGGCGTTCCAATCACCTGGCCGGTGCTCGGCATGCTCCCGGCAATCCTCAGCAACCTCCACCGCCTCCACGACTATTGTGCGGAGGTTGTCCACGCGAGCGGCCTCACTTTAGTTTTCAAAGGGCCGATCCTATCCAAGTTCGACTTCATCGTGACTTGCGACCCCGCCAACACCAACCACATCTTGAAGTCAGCCTTCGCCTACTACCAGAAGGGTCCGGACTTCCCAGAGATCTTTGACCCCCTCGGCAATGGCCTAATCGTCGCCGATGAAGATTCGTGGACCACGCAGAGGAAGGCCGGACACGGCCTATTCGCCGAAGCCAAGTTCAAGGGGTACGTGGCAGAGACAAGCAAGGGGAACGCGGAGCTCGCGCTCGTGCCGATGCTTGCGCGTGCGGCTGATCTCGGGGAGGCGGTGGACCTGGAGGACGTGCTCCTGAGGTTCACGTTCAACACATCGAGCAAGATCGTGATCGGCGTGGACCCGAACTGCCTCTCCAAACAGGAGGTGCCTTTCGCGCGCGTGTTCGACGAGGCCGAGGAGGTGTTGGCGCTTCGTCACGTGACCCCGATGTGGTGGTGGAAGCTCATGAGGTGGCTTAATGTCGGGCCGGAGAAGACTCTCGCGCACTCGCTCGAGATGTGGGATGTGCATGTCATGCAAACAATACGAGAAAGAAGAGAAGCAAATTGCGAAACATCGCCGGATATGCTTTCGGTGTACCTTCAAAAAGGGCACGACGACAAGTTCTTGCGCGACATGGTCTTCAATTTCATGCTCGCGGGGAGGGACACCACCGGCGCGGGCTTGGCTTGGTTCTTCTGGTTGGTGTCGAAGAACCCATCGGTGGAAACCAAGATTTTAGAAGAATTGAAGGAGAGGTTTGGAGAAGCTGATGAGCAAACGAAGGTGTTCGATGCGGAGAGTCTGCGCGGGTTGGTATACCTTCACGCTGCGCTGTGTGAGACGTTGAGGCTCTACCCGCCTGTGCCGTTCAACCACAAGTGGGCGGCGAAGGCAGACGTGCTTCCAAGCGGTGTTTCGGTCGAGGAGGGGACCCGGATCATGATTTCGATGTACGCGATGGGTCGGATGGAGAAGGTGTGGGGAAGGACTGCAAGGAGTTCAGGCCGGAGCGGTGGATAACGGAGCACGGCACGATCAAGTACGAGCCACCACAAAAGTTCTTGGCCTTTAGCGCGGGGCCGAGGACTTGTTTGGGGAAAGACGTGGCTTTCACGCAGATGAAGATCGTCACAGCGGCGTTGATCTACAACTTTGAAATCGAGGCGGTTGAGGGGCACGTCGTGGAGCCGAAGCTATCGATGATACTTCACATGAAGAATGGTTTCTTGGCTAAGGTGAGGAAGAGGAGGGGCAACCAGCTAGTGGTGTTTCATTGATGCATTGTGTATGTTTGTATTGTTATATTATGTTGTTCATGAATTATCTACGTTGGTTTTAAAATTGAATAAAGGAGGAGAGACTACTAGTTGATCATACATTATGTATGTAGAAGTGGATTTATCATTAATTGTACTTTGAGTTATGCGCTCTGGTTTAATTTTAAATTGAACAAGGATTTGTTTACACACACATATATATATTGGGAGGTTTGCTATTTGGCATCTTATACTCTCAAGTCTTTTTTGTAGTTCTGTTTGCAATCGTCATGCCCCTAACGCAGTATATAAAATGGTGTACTGTATACACATACAGACATCATTATTTAGACATAAATACCATTAAATTTAAACAGAACTTGTGTGAGGCCCATTTTCCTGGCCCACCAAAGCGGATCGGACACTAACAACCCATAACTGAATGTGATGGTCCAGCACTCAGGTGACCTGAATTTAGCAAATCCCGCGGCCCATTGGCCCGCTCAGATCTGACGGCAACAGTAGTCCAAGTCAATATATTTCATTGAATGTTTAATTAAGAATCATCAATGATGGATTTGCTGAATATCAATTAATTTATTTGTTTGATTTGGAGTCATTATTGATTGATTCCCAAATCAAGTGATATATCCTGTATTCAAAATCTCCATTGCTTGATCCCTGAAATCTTTGATAAAGGGAAATCAAAATATATATCTTTGATAAAGGGAAATCAGTGATTCATTGATAAATCTCTAAAATATATATTTTATATCCCTGAAAATCATGGATCTCTCCCATCCATATGATGGGAGAGATATCAACCATTGATCCCAAGATAATACCTAAAAGAACACTATAAAGAGAGTATTGATTCTCTTTATTGAGTTAGGTGAATGAATTTTCACAAAAGCCCTAGTTTGGCCACCATTATTGACTTGATCGTTGAAGGGTCTTCTGCAGATCTCCACCTCCCTATGTCTTCGACGATTAAGGAGGACTGGTTGCCAACGACGATAAACAGTGGCGGAACGGAAGAGAGCGGGAGTGGACAGATCCAACTGCCCGAATTCAATAAGCCGATTTTTGCCCCTCCAACTTGATTACTATTCCTTCCAATTAGGTATTCATAATTAGGTATTCCCTGAAACTCTCAAAAACATCTTTAATTAGGTATTCATAATTAAGGAATCTTTTGTTGGAACCTTCATCACATATGAGATTGGGTGCAGTTAGTGCATACTCCATTCATTAGTTCATACATATCTGTCACTAATTAATGGATGACATGTGTTACAAATTATCTTAAAATCTCACATATATATTTACCATGAGAAGGGACATATATATGCATTAAAATGAGACTCAGACTTGAATGGATCTCATCTCATCACGTACATGTACTGTAAAAGAAAACATGTATTATTTGTTTTAATAGAGTTAGAAGATCAACATCCCTGAAGCTTAGGTTAATGGCGTGTGTTGCATTGCATCTGAAGTCAACGTCTCTTTCAGTCGACCAATAACAGTCTGACTAAATAGCTATATATATATGTAGTCTTCTGATCTCTCCCAATGTTGACATGATGCTTCACCACGCAATTCAGGTACACTTTAATTACTCATGCAACGAGCTTGAGGAATACACAACTGATTGTCGCAAAATATACAGTGGAAGGGTAAAAAATCAGGCCCACAAACTATGTTCTACGTATCGGTGGCCGATCATCCGATTAGCAAGGGCCCACGACTAAGATGGCCTACTATATGTGGATCCCCCCTTCGAACCCTCCATACCCAACGATCGAGCACCAATACAAGTCAATATTTCATAATTTAGTTTTTAAATAAATGATCATCAACCATTGATTATCTAAATCCTCACATATATATCAAATCTTGAGCTATCATTAAACTGATTATGTGAGATCACAACAATATATCCTAGATTTAGAAAAATCACATGTTGACTCAATAGATCCTAACAAATTATGTGTATTTAATGACAACAGATTTTGAAAATCTCTCAAATAATACATAACCAATTCCTTAAATCTGGGAATGGGAGAGAGATCCACAAAGAGTTCTAGAGCATTATCAAAGTACTATAAATAGAGAACTAGTTCTCCTTATAGAGGAGAGAAAAATTCTTTATGGCAACAACCTTCAACTATGCATTGTACTGACTTGAACGTCAGAGGATCTTTTGTAGGTCACCCCCAACTCATTTCTGACGACTTTCAGGGAGGAGAAACACCGGCAATATGACGGAAGATATCGGAAGAAGCGGAGCGGAGGGATCTTATTGGACCAAACCCAGATCATTATTTTCTTCCCCTCATAGTTGACCATCCTCCACATGATTTTCTATCACAGACTATCAATCATGAAAATTTGCCTATAAATATTGAAATTAAATATCTGTTCTGCTTTATACAGTTCCTTTGTGCGGTGTTGTTTTTTTTTTTTTTTTTTTTTTGAGAGAATAGATTTCTTCCATATATATTTTTGTTTTTTCTGTGATAAATTTTTTTTTATATTGGAATTTATGTGATAAAAGTTAACAAAACACCTTTTTATGGATTACTTAGTGGGAAGTAGTTTATCCAAAACAACTATTGTAACATATTTATCCCTTGTTTGGATTGGGGAGTTTGATTATTCGGAGTGGATAAACTATAAGCTCCCGTTTGGGTAGCGACTATTAGGCGGTGTTTGGTTCTTCGATTTTTAAGCACTCATACCATTTAATGCACATAATTTAGCATGGGTTAAATGTTAAGTGCTCAAAAGTTTTCACTTTCAGTAAAAAAAGGCAAATATTCAGCTTTAGAATTGTCACTTTTTTTCGCCTCCACCTTTTTGGGAGCGAAAAGACTACTATACCCTTGCTCAATACCACTAATTATCCTTAGTATATAAGCCTATTCCCAACTCTCTCTCTCTCTCTCTCTCTCTCTCTCTCTCTCGCGCCTCACCATTTCCGCCAGTTGAAAGGGGGAAAAAACCTAGCAAAGTTCAAGCCAACCACCTTCATCACCATTTCTGTTGGTTTGTTGGGACGGGGAGGCCAGGTGGTGGAGGAAGAGTGAACAATGATGACCTGTGTTATGACGGCGGTGGTTAACGATGTTACAACTGGCCGATGACAGCATTGGCGGTGGTGGTTCTTGGTGGAACTGTTGATGAAAGGTGGTGGTGGAGCTCCAAATGGTGCAATGGAGGTGAATGTGGCCTTTGTGGTGGTGGTTGTGGTTTTCGTGGTGGTGGTGAAAGGTGCAAAGGTGATAGGTATTTTTGGTGGTGGTGGTGGTAATTTATGTTAATGGTGGATCTGGTGCTGGGTTTCTTGGTGGTGGTGGTGAATAGTGCAAAGATAATAGGTGTTTTTTGTGGTGGTGGTGGTGGTGAATGGTGTAGAGGTGATAGCTCTACTACAACTTCTGACATTGATCATGGTTTAAAAACGTGATTAAATATTTTTATCACGGTTTTGAACCATGATCAACGAGGGTGTGATTGTTTGTATCATGTTTTTAATCACGGTTTAGAAGCGTGATAAAAATTTTGAAAGAACCTGTGATGGTTATATAGGAATCGATCACACTTATTTTATAAAATATGATATTTCATATACAAACGATCAAAGTTTTGAGAAGAAACATGATCTTTATATTATTTTGGATCATGCTTTATAAATAATCTGTGATCTCTACATTATTTAAGATCACGCTTTATAAACAATCTGTGATCTTAAATTATAAAAAATAAAATTTACTGAATCATTATACAATTTCATATATTGATTGTACCTGCTCTTACAATTCAATTCACACAACAAAAGATAAATGCTCATTAAATATACTTTCATTCCTTTGATTTGAATCAAACTTCATACAAGTCTTGTTTCACACACATAATTGTATTATAAATAACTATAAGTAAAAGAAAATCACAATGAGTCACATAAAATTACGACGGCCCCCTCAGGACTCCAACCAGCCAACAAAGGACATAAAGTTGATGGTCGATCACTACTGTCAATCGCCGAATCTGAAGTCGAGTTCATGGCAGATACAAAGGAAGCAAAGGGAGTCTATTGTATGGTTGTTAGATCTCTTGTGGTGGAGGGACGAGAAGAAATTCTAGTTGTGATAGCCCCTAACATTAAGCCATTACTAGAGGATTTCAGAGAACTTGTTTCCGAAGAGTTGCCTGATAAGCTACAATCATTGAAAGATATTCAACATCACATTGATCTTACTCCTGGGGCAAGTTTGCCTAATCTGCCCCATTATCGGATAAGTCCGAAAGAGTGTGAGGTTTTGAGAGAACAAATAGAAGGCCTGCTACAAAAAGGGTTCATCCGTGGGAGCATGAGTCCTTGTGTTGTTCCTACCTTGCTAGTGCCCAAGAAAGATGAAAGTTGGCGCATGTGCGTGGACAGTAGATCAATCAACAGAATCACCGTCAAGTATCAATTTTCTATCCCCTGTTTAGATGACATGCTGGATATGTTGGAAGGCTCGAAGCTGTTTACAAAGATCAATTTACGCAGCCGATATCATCAGATTCGAATTCGACTGGGGATGAATGGAAGACGGTGTTCAAAAGCAAGGATAGATTGTACGAGTGGCTGGTGATGTCTTTCGGTCTGTCTAATGCACTTAGCACCTTTATGCGTGTGATGAATCAGGTATTACTACATTTTGTAGGTAAATTTGTTGTGGTATACTTTGATGCTATACTCAAATACAGTCGAGCTGAGGAGGAACACCTAGATCACCTATTTATTAACCTGAAGAAATGCAGTTTTATGACCAGTAGCGTCTTATTCCTGGGATATAAAGTTTGTGCTGAAGGAATTCATGTAGATGAAGAGAAGGTGCGAGCCATTAGGGAGTGGCCTACACCTAATACCATTGGAGATGTTCGGAGTTTCTAGGGTCTAGCTGTTAGAGTAGTATTTTAAAAGCCATGACTTATATAATAAACTCTATTATTAAGATGGTCTTAGCATTTTGATGAGAATTATTATTGGTAAATGCTTGCATTATATTATTTGAAATATTGTGCCTGTTTTAATTCAATCCTTTAATTTACACTGTAGATAATCTGGTGTGTAGAGTTCAGTTTATACACAGAAGATCAGATTATCGGTTCCCTGTGAATTATAAGTTAAGGTTCACAACTTTAGATGATTTGGATAATTCATTGGATAAAAGTTGTAGTGCAATTCATCTTACATAGTCTATCTTGACTAGAAAAGACCGGTTCATAGGTTTTTCGGTGATTGTGCTTGTACACCTTGCATGTATTGAACGGATCAAGTTGGGATAATTATTTTTGTACTGACTAGATAACATAATATATACCCCATGTTTATTATGATTGCTTATGTTCTTAATCCTAAAATGGTTCTTAGACATGTGCATTTGTTATTTGTCATTTTGATTCTTTAAAGAGTGAGATTCTCCTATGGATCAATAGACTCGGTGAGTTGGTGACAATAACACTTGTATGATGGATATTCACTATTGATGGAATCCAGGTCTCCTATAGGAGATTGATGATACTCTCGTGAGGATACTTATAAGTTTTGGTCATGTTTAACCCGACCGGTTGATTTAACTATTCGACATATCAAATGAGTTAAGCGAAAGATCTTCAGAAAAATAAGATGTTGTGAAATAATATTGTTAGTAATAATATTTTCATAACGAGTATTGAAATCTTAGCGTGGAGAGATATTAAGCATATAATATAAGGAGCTCGAAATATTATTTTGAGATCAGTATTTTTGGAGTGCAGTCATAATTATTTAGTAGATTGAATTATGACTTATGGGCCTTTGATTTTTAATTCTAGGTTGAATTATGGTACCCAAGCCCATAGGAGACAATTACTGATTTCCCTTTTAGGTCTCTGCTCTAGCCTATAAATATGTGACTTCCTCTCTCTCTCAAGAATAATTGATTTCCGCCGAAATCAAAACCCTAACCCTAGAAACCCTTTGGGATCTCTGGGTCCAGAAAAAGTGAGTAAGAGAGAGAAAGAGAGCCACACTCCACCGTTCGAAGCAAGAAGGAGGCCACCGTTTGAAGCAAGAAGGAGGCCACACTCCACCGCGGATCTGCAATATAGGAAGGACAAACCGCAGAAGATCTGAAGGTTCTGATCGAGCGATCGATCGTCGTCTATCAGATCTGATCTTCCTCTTGGGCAGAACTTAAATCTTAGTTCTAAAGGTAAACCATAATTCTGCCTCATTGGGTTTGCATAAAAAAGACTTAATAAAATTTTTTGTTATCCGATCTATACCTCGATCGACAAATCATGACAGTCGGGATAATTTTTTCCCAACAACTAGTACCAGAGCCATCTCATTGATACTACATATAGATCGAATACGGCCATGTTATCCGTCCATATGATAAACGATTTGATCCATATACCATGTGAATAGTCTAGATTGTAGATATGTGCTAATTTTATTTTGCAGCGATCTTAATCCGGCTATTATGGTTATTGTTTTGTTTATCGTCTTGTCGTTATGTGAATGGATCCCACGCCGGTTGTGCGTGGTTATATTATATGATAAAAAATTAAACGATATTGTAAACTTTGCAAGTAGGAGTATTATTGTAATTTTCTTTTCGATATACAAAGTTCTAAAGTTCTAAAGATTGGCATCGAGAGGCTCGTGAACAGAATCAGATGATACCAAATCATCACAAGGATGATTTGCGATCAAAATAGGATAATCGATTCTCCGATCTGAATGGATATAAATCTTGTCGGATAAGGAAAAGATGTTTTTTCAGTAAGACAAATCGATGATGAAATCTGGACTCTGGGGCGCTGCCCAAGATCCCCACCAAAGGGAGGCTCGTCCCTAGAACGCCCTGCTCGCATTAGAATTCTAATAGAAGCCCATCATAGTCGTTGTGCGACCATAATAGCCAGAATTCTAATTTTCTATTTGTTGTATGTTTTATGCATGTGATTGTACTCATGATTTTATATTGCGTGGATGTTAACTGGTATAACGGACCCACCTTATATGGACAACATGGATATTGACATACAATGAATGTCTATAACCCTCAAAAGGATTTAAAATATTAAGTGGGAGCATGACATTATTGTATAATTTCCACGGTCTCCACCACCAACTTGTAGGTAATACAATTTATCTTGCAAGTTGGCTATAGGCCTTCCTCCCCATCGGATGAGTTAAATTGTAGACATTGTCGGTACAAGTTATTTTTAGAAATAATTTTGGGTAATTGTTAGTGTGCACTATCTCCCCATCGGAGAAGTGCATTGCGAACAATTGAGCTGAAATTAGGTGGTGGTATACACTTAACTATAAGTAATAGTATCCTCCCCATCGGAGTAATTGTTATTATTTGTAGGACCAAAGTATGTCAATTTTTTAATTTTACTTGGTATAAGAGGATACCTAGATAGTAAAATTAATAGAAATTGGCCTGTCTGGTCTAAGTTTGAGTGGTATATGTCCTCATTATCGAGGCATGCTATTCAATAAGAGATCAAGCTGTTGACGAATTCTTTTAATGTGGTAGAGGGACCCATCTTTAAATTGAATTCGAAGTTTTATTTACCTTATCATAATTATTTTTTATATTATTCTCAGGATTCAAAATATCTGCTTTTAATCTACTTGTTGTTATTCTCAAAGAATGCAAATTTACTGGACCTAATAATATTGACTGAAAAAGAAACCTGGATATTGTGTTGACTTTCTCAGAGTACAAGTTTATACTCACTGAAATATGTTCTCCAAGACCTGGTGAGGGGGCAACCGATGAGGAAACCAAAACTTATCAGAAATGGCTAAGGGCTAATGAGATGACTAGGTGTTACATTCTGGCATCCATGTCAAATGTTCTAAGTCATCAGCATCAGTCTATGACCACTGCCTACGACATGATAGTCAGCCTTAAGGAAATGTTTGGCGACCAGAGTCGTGCCGCTAAGCAAGTGGCCATGAAAGAACTAATGAATACTAGTATGGCGGATGGGACACCAGTAAGGGATCATGTTCTAAAGATGATGGGTCATCTCAATGAACTAGATATCCTAGGAGCTAAAATTGATGGGGAGACCTAGGTCGATATCAAACTCCAGTCTCTACCAGAATCCTTTATGCAGTTCCGTGTCAACTACATGATGAATAAGCATGACTACACGTTGGCAGAACTACTCAAAAAGCTTCAAACAGTAGAGGGACTCAACAATAAGTCGGCTAGTGTTTACATGACTGAGAAAGGTTCTACTTCCACGGTGAAAGCCAAGAAGAAGAGAAATGTTCATCATGCTGGTACTCAGGCTATGAATAAAATTCAAGGACAGACACAGAAAAAGCCGAAAGACAAGTATTTTCAGTGTGGACAATCAGGTCACTTGAAGAAGCAATGTCCAATCTATCTCAATAAATTAAACAACTCAGGTTAATCTTATTCACTAGTAGTTGAAACATGTTTAGTGGTCCGATCTACTAGGACCTGGTGTGTAGACTCGGGAGCCATTAATAATGTATGCAATTCCATGTAGGGGTTCCAGGAAACCAGGAAACCAGGAAACTAAGTGATAGAGAGATTTATCTTCACATGGAGAATGCTACGAAAGTGGCAGCAGTTGCGTTAGGAGTCGTTTATTTACATTTCAGTAATAGTAGGATTATAATTTTAAAAAATTGTCTTTATGTACCTTCCATTAGAAGGAACTTAGTTTCTATTTCTAGATTGGTTATGGACGATTATTATGTTTATTTTGATAACTCTATAGTTATCAAGAATAAAAAACATTTTATCTGTTCTAGTACATTGGTGGTTGATCTTTTTGTTATTAATCCTGAATCTCCTAAACTGCATGAATTGAATAACACTAAAATGTTACCACTAAAGAGAAAAGAATCTTCTCAAATGAAACAAACGTATCTTTGACACTTACGTCTTGGTCATATTAATCTAAAAAGGATTCAAAGATTGGTTGAAGATGGACCACTGAGTTCATTGGAAGTGGAGGCACTTCCAGTATGCAAATCTTGCTTTCAAGGTGTTAGACCTGTGTCATTTAGAGTCCTAATTTTGATCGGAGTCGCTAAAATTTTTGGTTTTTAGCTACCTAGTGGGGTTGAGGACTCTGATTGAAGATATAACTGCATATTATGGGTCCTGGTACTGTTTAGTACTGCCCATAAAATTTTCGTTTAATTCTGATAACGTTTTTGGAATTATGCAGTTTTGGATTGGGCATTCGGATTTGATTTTGTTAAAATCCAAGATGAAGAGATAAAAATCCGATATTATTATGAGATGTTAAGTTTGGAGATAGCTTCCATATAGAAGTGGAATTGGATCAACTGGATTCGTATATTAAAAGTTATGGGTATTTTCCATGTATACCCCGAAGTTGAGAAATCCAGGCTGCAGCCCTGTAAGATGTTTAGCCTAGATTTTGAAATAGCTGGAGAGTTTATTTGATCTGGGTGTAAACATGAAAGTTGTAGATAATCGTCTTATCTTTCCAATGCCACTGGAATCGTACAATTTGGAGCTGTATTGAGGAAGTTATGGCCGTTTAAGTGAAGGCTGCGCAGAGTTTTAAGTCCGAGGACGACTTGGTCTTTCACTCCGCCCTTGCCTATTTAAGGCACCAAATGTCACGACCTGGACATGAATTTTTCCCCTCTTTTAGATCTGGTCCAGCCCTTGTGTGTTTGAGTGGAGGAGGTGATGGTGGTGGAGAAGAAGATCAAGATGGACCACTTAAAGGAGTGGATATGAAAGGTGAGTTGTTGTTGTTGTTGTTAATTCTTTCTCTCCTCCCCATCTCCTCTCTTTCAGCCTCCCTAATGGGTTCCCCTCTCTTTTTCACCCAGCCCATCAAGTGTTTGTGTTTATGTCTAAGTGAGGGAGAAGAAGAAGGAGTGCTTGGTTGTTGGTGGAGCAAGAAGTAGAAGTAATCAAGGTTAGTATGTGTGCATGTGAGAGGAGTTGTTGTTCCTTCCCTTCTCCATCCCCTACCCTCTCATGATCTCCCATTTTCCCCCCTGTTTTCAGCATGTGGAAGAGCTCCCACATTGAGGCGGTGGTGGCGGTCGAGGTGGTTGCGGGCGTGCTTGTGAGCCCCCACACCTCCCCCTTCCTTTCCCTCTTTTGGTGAGTTTTCTCTCCTCCTAAAGTTGGTTTTAAATGCATGTGGGGGTGCTTGGGGAGGGCTTGCATGGGTGTTATGTGTTGTGTATGTGTGCACACCACTTGTTTGTGAGTATGTGTGAGTGAACCATATATACATATTCTTCTCCTCTTACCAATGGGAGTCCTCATGCATCACCTAAACTTGTGTTTGTGTACTAAAGGGGCGTGGGATTGACGCATTGGTACACTCGAGATCACATAAGAGGTATGCGGGGGCTGCGGGTGCGCGCTCGGCGTGCTTGCATGCGTGCGGAGTGCGCGGGAAGCGTGCATGAGGTGCTCACATGCGTGCGGAGTGCGTGGGCAACATGCACGAGGTGCTCGAGATCGTGCTTGACGTTGTTCGATGCGTGCGGAGTGCGTGGGCAGCGTGCACGGGGTGCTCGAGGGCGTGCTTGGCCTTGCCCGATGCGTGCGGAGTGTGCAGGCAGCGTGCACGAGGTGCTCGAGGGTGTGCTTGATGTTGTTCGATGCATGCGGAGTATGCGGGCAGCGTGCACGAGGTGCTCAAGGGCGTGCTTGGCGTTGTTTGATGCGTGCGGGGTGCATGGGCAGCGTGCACGGGGTACTCGAGGGCGTGCTTGCGGTGCTCAGACACGTTCGGAGTGCTTCGTGGTGTCGAGCAGCTTGTTATAGCCAAATGCAACCATGGGATTGATTTCAGGCTTCGGATTCAACTCGTCGCTCTCTTGCGTTTTGCGAGCCGTGCGCTCGTTAGGTGAGTGGTTTGATTCCAACCCTTCTGGGAGCGCTCGATGCACGTAGTCGTGCTTCGCGCTTCCATGGGGCTTTAAATTGCACCCTAAATATGTTAGATATCATGCATGCTAGGTTTTATAGCTCGTATATTGTGTAGAACCCCTATTCTACCTTATACTTGCCTATGTATTGTATAGAATATGGCATGACTTAGGTAATTTTGATTGAATGACTACCCCTATTTATCAAGCATGTTTAACTTGGGTTAATAACGGGTGTATGCGTAATATTCCTCCGATTTAGGACTCGAGGGTGTGGTATAGTTGTTGCACCCATCTGTTGGGGCAAAACTATGACCAGCTCGAGAGAGGATGAGGCATTCCCTCTCCCTCGCCCTCCTTCTCTTCGCGAACCGAGTGAGTAGATGTAGTTCCTACTTGACTCGGGTTTGCTTGGAATTATTGGCATGCACCTGTTGTTGCGCAGATCGCGCTTAACCCTTCCCTTCTAGGTTGGTGTTATCCAACGTATAATAGGTTGTAATTTGTGTGTGTTTATCTGTTTGATTGCATGTATGCATGTTAAGTAGGCCATCATTGGGTAGTTAATTGCATATATATATATATGCCGATATGGCCATGATTCTTGTCTAATGTATTAGACAAGTGTATGACCTCTTGTGGGGTCATACCATGGTTTTGACACTTATAATTAATGTCTTCCCCGCATCTGAGTTATGCGCCCTGGAGGGAATTCATGAGAATTCGTTTCGCTTATCGGTTTTGATAACCGATGATGACGGATCCATAGGGATCGTATTCGCGAGTGTCGAGTGTTCTTTCCTTCGTTGGCTCCGAGTAGAGACTGCCCGGCGTAGTAAAGTCCGGTGGAGATCTCCCAGATGCTACTCATGACGCGTGTTGGTGTGCCCATACAGCTGAGGTAGCGGTCTTGGGAGACTAGTCCGGTAGAGGCCTGAACCCTGTGCACGAGGTAGTAGAGGCCACACCGGGAGAGACTACCGGAAGACGAGTGGAGTAGAACAATCGACCTCTTCCCCAAGAGCCTATGTCACCCCGAGGAGGGGGTGAGGGTGAGGGTGTGGTGGGTCGGCATTGGTTCGATCTGCCAGTTCATGTAATTTCCCAAGATCCTATGTCACCCGTCGGAGTGAGGGTGAGGGTATTGCTCCCAAGATCCTATGTCACCCGTCGGTGTGAGGGTGAGGGTATTGCTCCCAAGATCCTATGTCACCCGTCGGAGTGAGGGTGAGGGTATTGCTCCCAAGATCCTATGTCACCCATCGGGGTGAGGGTGAGGGTATTGGCGTGAGTGGGGTGGGCTCGAGTTGATACTCGACCCATCAACTTGTATAGATGGTTTTCCCGTAGGGTTCACGTGCGAGCATGTAATGGGTCCTCCCAATATCGTCGCATGTCGTGGCCCAGATGTTGAAGCTGCCCTGACAGAGGACTCCCACTTGTAAGTACTCCCGATGCAGTCGGCGGATGTACTGATCATGGGAGTGTACCAGGTGAGGCTACGCGAGGGTGGACCACCGGACGATATTGCGAGCATGAATTGTTCTCCCCTTCGCCGGATCCATGTGGGTGCTTCCTAGGTACGAGCCGCCCTGGGTGGACCCCCACCTGTAGGTACCATCGACGCTGTCGACAGTGTACTGACCGTGGCCGGCTCCAGGTAGAGGCTGCCTGGGAGAGCGCTACCGGATGACGAACGGTGTAGAACAGCAAGTTGTCCTTCGAGTCCCTAGACTCACCCCTGTGGGGGCTAGGGCGAGGGCAGGGTAGGGTCGCACCGCCGTGTGACCTTGTTTACCGTTGGGTTTCTACCCATGGTTTCCTTGATAGGTGATTGCCTTAGGATCGAATGTTGGTGTTGGTGTTTGGTTTCTGACCACTCTCTGAGCTTGTAGCTCACCCCTCGTTTATGTTTTTCCCCAGTTGACGCTGAGTCGGATCCAAGAGAAGAGCTCCCCTGGCGCCATCCGAGTAGGAGACCCGCGTTCGCGTTGGATGTCTTGCGAGTCGGAGGCTATCAGCATTCCCTTTTCATTGTATGTATTATACTTGTGCTTGTGCACGGTATGTAGACTGTTGATGTCAGTTATTGTATATATTGGCTCTCACAGGACAGTTGATTGTGTACTCTAGTCTGTAATATGTCTTTGAATTACAGACTTAGTCATTTGAGCTTCCGCTTTTTGTATGTATTTGATGTCAGTTACTTGTGTATTGCCTTTTTATTGTGGAGTATTTATTTGACCTCGTGTATGGATTACTGATATCATTTATATATTTGCCACGTCTCGGGGACGGCCGCCATGGGGCGTGACACAAGGAAAGATGACCAAAAGACCGTTCTCGACCAAGGGCAATAGAGCCGGAAGACCGTTGGAATTGGTTCACTCTGATTTGTGTGGTCCCATGACTGTCCAGGCAAGAGTTGACTATGAGTATTTCATCACATTTATTGATGATTACTCAAGATATAGGTACATTTACTTGCTTCGTCGAAAGTCTGATGCCTTTGATAAATTCAAAGAATTTAAGGCAAAGACAGAGAAGCAGACGAGTAAATCCCTAAAGTCACTACGATCTGATCGTGGTGATGAATACCTCTTGGGAGAGTTTAGGGAATACTTATTGGAGCACGGATTACATCTCAATTGACTGCACCAGGGACACCCCAGCAAAATGGTGTAGCAGAAAAAAGAAATAAGACACTTTTGGAGATGGTATGTTCCATGATGAGTTATTCTAGTTTACCTGTTTCTTTTTGGGGACACGCATTAGAAACGGCTGCTTACCTGTTGAACTTGATTCCAACTAAGGCAGTATCCTCTACTCCCACAGAATTGTGGATTAGACGCAAACCTAGTATGCGGCATATTCTGATTTGGGGTAATCAAGCACATGTGCTAAGAAAGGATCCTAGCAAATTGGAATCAAGAAGGTCATTGTAAGCACTAACGCCTGGTTCTTAGAAGAAGACTATACTCTAAATCACAAAGTCATGAGTAGAGTTGTTCTAGAGGAATTGAGAAAAGAGGAACAAGCAGAGAATTCTTCAATACTACCAATGTTTGAACTAGTTCACTGTGATACTGTCAACATGTTAGGCTCAACACCAGAACGTGTAGATTTTGGCATACCGGGTTCAGAAATAACACGGCACGTTGTCGCTAGTACACACCCTCCTGTAGTATCTCGTCGTAGTGGGAGGGTTATCCAACAACCCCACAGGTATATGTTCTTGCGAGAGTCTTAGTGGGAGGGTTATCCAATAACCCGACAAGTATATTACTAACAAGGTACCTGAGGAATGTAATGTCGAACCCTGTAACTATAATGAAGCACTACAAGATAAGGATGCAGAGCTTTGACAAAAGGCTATGATATCTGAAATAGAATCTATGTACTCAAATTATGTTTGGAAACTTGTGGATCCACCAAAAGGGATAAAACCCATTCGGTGCAAATGGACTTATAAGAAGAAAAGAGGATCAGACGGAGTGGTTGAGACTTACAAAGCAAGACTCGTGGCGAAGGGTTTTACTCAGAAAAAGGGAATCAATTATGAAGAAACATTTTCGCCGGTAACCACGATGAAGTCTATCCAGATTCTCTTGTCCATTGCAACTCATTTCGATTATAAAATGTGGCAAATGGACGTCACGACAGCTTTCCTCAATGGAAGTCTTGACGAGTGCATCTATATGGTGCAATCAGACGGCTTCATAGCAAAGGGTCAGGAGCATATGTTGTGCAAGCTCAAGAAGTCCATTTATGGACTCAAGTAGGCATCAATATTTTGGAACATCCATTTTAATCAGGCAATCAAATCTTTTGGTTTTAATCAATGCCCAGATGAACTTTGTGTGTATAAGAAGCGCAACGAAAATATGGTGGTAGTTCTAATACTTTATGTGGATGACATTTTACTCATCGGAAATGATATTGGGGTATTGTCTATACTTAAAATATGGTTATCCAGTCAATTTGATATGAAGGACTTGAGAGAAGCCAGTCACATCCTTGGGATCAAGGTCATACGAGATCACAGAAATAGGATGTTGGGCTTATTGCAAGCTACTTATATTGACTCAATTCTTACAAGATTTAGCATGCACGATTCCAAGAAAGGTTTTCTGCCCTTCAGACATTGGATTACTCTATCTAGGGAGCAATGTCCTACTTCTCCAAAGGAGATAGAAAAAATGAAGGTAGTTCCTTATCCTTCGGCTGTTAGAAGCCTCATGTATGCAATGCTTTGTACTCGACCAGACATTTGCTTTGCAGTTGGCATAGTTAGCAGATATCAGTCTAACCCTTGACAAGAACATTGGACTGCGGTATAACATATTCTCAAGTACCTAAAAAGGACCAAGGATTATATGTTTGTTTACCAAGCAGAGAGTCTGACACTAGTAGGGTACACAGACTTGGACTTCATGTCAGATAAGGATTCCATAAAGTCAATATCATGATATGTGTTTACTTTGAGAGGTGGAGCCATAAGCTGGAGGAGTATCAAGCAATCATGCATTGCTGACTCCACCATGGAAGTCGAATATGTGGTGGCCTCTGAGGCAGCAAAGGAGGCAGTTTGGCTCAGAAACTTCCTTATGGATCTAGATGTGGTACCTATGATAGAATCACCTATTACACTTTATTTTGATAATAGCGGAGCTGTTGCAAATTCAAAGGAATCACAGACCCATAAGAAAGCAAAACACATTGAGCATAAGTATCATTTGATACGAGAGATAGTACAGCGGGCGATGCCATGTGACCAAGATTGCATCAGAAAGAGCTTGACGGTCAAATCATTTGATCGTTACATAGAAGGA
Organism: Acorus calamus; assembly: GCA_030737845.1. Classification (NCBI taxonomy): domain Eukaryota; kingdom Viridiplantae; phylum Streptophyta; class Magnoliopsida; order Acorales; family Acoraceae; genus Acorus; species Acorus calamus. The sequence continues at coordinate 5,176,380 of CM060864.1, read as the reverse complement.
ATGTGAGTTAGATGTATGGCTTCATGGCTTTGAGTCCAAGTGGGAGATTGTTAGAGTAGTGTTCTAAAAGCCATGGCATATGTAATAAACTCTATTATTAATATGGTCTTAGCATTTTGATGAGAATTATTATTGGTAAATGTTTGCATTATATTGTTTGAAAAATTGTGTTTATTTTAATTTAATCCTTTAATTTACACTGTAAATAATCTGGTGTATAGAGTTCGATTTACACACAGAAGATAAGATTATCGGTTCCCTGTGAATTATAAGTTGAGGTTCACAACTTTAGATGGACTTGGATAATCCATTGGATAAAGGTTGTAGTACAATTCATCTTACGTAGTCTATCTTGACTATAAAAGACCGGTTCATAGGTTTTTTGGTGATTGTGCTTGTACGCCTTGCATGTATTGAACGGACCAAGTTGGAGTAATTATTTTTGTACTGACTAGATAAAATAATTTACACCCCATGTTTATTATGATTGCTTATGCTCTTAATCCTAAAATGGTTCTAAGAAATGTGCATTTGTTATTTGTCATTTTAATTCATTAAAGAGTGAGATTCTCCTACGGATCAATAGACTTGGTGAGTTGGGTGACAATAACACTAGTATGATGAATAGTTAATATTGATAGAATCCACATCTCCTATAGGAGATTGATGATACTTTCTTGAGGATGTTTATAAGTTTTGGACATGTCTAACCCGGCCCTAGCCAATAAATATGTGGCTTCCTTTCTCTCTCAAGAATAACTGATTTCTGCCAAAATCAAAACTCTAACCGTAGAAACCCTTTGGGATCTCTAGATCCAATAAAAGTGAGGAAGGGAGAGAAAGAGAGCTAAGGGATTCGTGGTTGCCGTTCAAAGTAAGAAGAAGGTCACACTACGCCGTGGATCTGTAACATAGGAAAGACATACGGCAGAAGATCTAAAGGTTCTGATCGAGCGATCCATCGTCGTATATCAGATCCTATCTTCCTCTTCGACAGAACATAAATCTTAGTTCTAAATGTAAACCCTAATTCCGCCTCGTAGGGTTTGCATGAAAAAGATTTAATAAAAAATTTATTTATCCCCCTCGATCGACAGATCTTGGCAGTTAGGATAATTTTTTTCCAACACTAAGCACTTTCTATCATCAATTTGTTTAGGATTTCAGTACCATTATGGCGCCGATTACAAAGTGCATGAAGAAAGGAAAATTCCTATGGGGTGAAGCCGTAGAAAGGAGCTTTGCATAGATCAAGGAGAAATTATGCATTGCACCAGTCCTTGCTCTGCCTAGCTTTAAAAAGATATTTGAGGTGGAGTGCAATGCTAGCAGCGTCAGCATAGGTGTTGTTCTTTCACAAGAGAAGAGGCAGATTGCGTTCTTCAGCAAAAAAAAAATTGAGCGAGACATGACAGAAATGGAGTACATAAGATCAAGAGTTTTATGCCATGGTGCGCGCCTTGAAACAATGGGAACATTATTTGACTCAGCGAGAGTTCATGCTATATTTAGATCATCAAGCCTTAAAGTCTGAATAGCCAGAAACACATGGACAAAATGTACACCAGGTGGTCTACTTTTCTTCAAAAATTTTCTTTTGTTATTCCTCATAAATCTGGTGCTACTAATCGAGTTGATGATGCATTGAGTTGTCGAGCCAACATATTGATGACGATATCCGATGAGATTGTAGGATTCGAGAGCTTGAAGGTTTTATATGCTGAAAATGATGATTTCTAAGACATTTGGGCTAAGTGCAAACAAAACCAGGCCATTAGTGATTTCCACATCACTAACGGATATCAATTTTGAGGGAATCAATTGTGCATCCCAAAGATCTTCTCTAAGGGAGAAATTGATTCATGATTTACATGGTGGCGGTCTGAGCGGACATTTGGACTGAGACAAGACCATTACCAGTTTAGAAGAGAGGTATTTCTGGCCTAAGTTGAAGAAAGATATCGGGATCATCGTTAAGAAGTGTTATATCTGTCAAACCTCCAAAGGTCAGTCCCAAAATACTAGTCTTTACATGCCTTTACCTATTCCTAACGGTGTTCGGGAAGACTTGTCTATGGATTTTGTGTTGGGTCCTAGTGGTACCCAAAGAGGCATAGATTTTGTGTTTGTGGTGATCGACAGGTTCTCAAACATGGCAAGACGTTAGACGTCTCTCAAATTGCACGATTATTCTTCCGTGAGGTAGTTCGTTTAGATGGAGTTCCTCAATCCATCACTTCTGATTGTGATACGAAGTTCCTTAGTTATTTTTTTGGTGACATTGTACTTCATTGAACCGTAGCAGTACTACACATCCCCAATTTGATGGCCAGATAGATGTAACAAACAGAACCTTGGGTAATATGATTTGTAGCATTTGTGTAGACAAACTCAAACAGTGGGATCACGCGCTACCACGGGCGAAGTTTGCATATAATAGTGTTGTTCATCGTTCAACAGGAAAATCTCTTTTTGCACTCGTATATATTTTAGTCCCAAAACATGTTGTGGACTTAGTACGTCTACCTAAAGGTCCTGGCATGAGTGTTGCAGCGGAGGCTATGACAGAACAAGCCCATGCCATGCAAGAAAAAGTAAAACAAAAGCTTGAGCAAACCAATGTGAAGTACAAGGTGGCCGCAGATAAGCATCGACGCTCCAAATTATTCGAGGAAGGCGATTTTGTCATGGTTTTCTTGCGCAAGGAGAGGTTTCTAGTGGGAAGATATAACAAACTGAAGCCCATGAAATACGGCCCATACAAGGTTTTAAAGAAGATCAATGATAATGCATATGTCATTGAGTTGCCAACAGAGATGGGGATTTCTCGGACTTTCAATGTGGCAGATTTATACGAGTATCATGCGGAAGAACCTCTCAATCCAGATCCTAACTCGAGGTAAGGGAGTAATGCAGAACGGGTGGCCGACGCGTTCCGGGAACGATGAACCCGAAAGGGTTCATTTTGAGATTTTCAAATATTTACAGAAAAACCGGTAGTAGAAATAAATAACGTCCCGAACTCGGAATTGCCTGAAATTCTTACTGGAGGTATATATCGAAGAGATCTTCAAGAATTGTCACTATGCTATCACGCGCTTATTTTTCTATTTTTTTCATTTTTTGGCATAGTAATTCAAGAAGGATGGTGAGTAATAAAGCAGAAAAGTTGGTGGGATCGACGTGCCCTTGTTCGATTGTAGTTTGTTTATTTGTACCTTTTTTTTTTTATCTCCACTTTGTTAGGAATTAATTAGAATATTTTTCTAAGAGATGGACATTGGGGATTACTTTGTAAAACTAGAGTAGTGGTCAGGAGATGTTTAGTAGAATATTAGTTTTTGATATACGTGAAAATATATTCATTTGTTGAAATCTATAGTTACCTAAAAATTATTTAAAATGTGCATCACAATTGTGAAATTTAGTGAGATATATATAATGAATGTAGGGGAAAAAAATGACGTTCGGGTTGTCAGAATCCGTTTGCTCCGCTCCGCCCGTCGGCTTCCACAGTGTCGCCGGCGCTCTTTCTCCTTTGAACGTCATTGGAAAATAAGGTTGGGGGTGACCCGCGGACAGTGGCAGAGCCAGAATTTTTATAAAAGGAGAGCTTAATGTGACTTATATAAATATTTTTTAAACTTATATCATTATATACATTTTTATTTCAATAGTATAGATTAAAAATATGTATAAAAAGAAAAAAAGATATTCATATAAAATATATCACTGAATAATTATAAAAAATAACTATCATATTTTAAAATGATATATTATATTTCATATTGATAACTCATAAAAATATATGTCAAAACATAAATCTAATTAGAAATATATATATTTTTTAATTTGACCTCGATAAAGTTTCATATTATGAAAATATTGAATGATTTGATTATTTTAGATATTTAAACAAATATTTTAAACTTTAAATAAATTAGTAACAATGACAATAAGTAAAAGAAAAAAATTATGTACTTTCGAAGTGCTGATCAAGGAGTGGAGATATTACAGATTGTGGATTTCTGATTGTGGAATAGTTAATGAAAAAAATGTAAAAATTACAGATTTTTTTAGAGATGATTGATATTAAGAACAATTGAGATACATAAAAGAAGATAAAAAGATATTGAACAATTTATTTTTTTCAAGATGACTGCCTAGGTGGGGACACCGAGAAGTGGAATTTCTGCTTTCATGGCTGTTTGTAGGATATAAATAGAAGAAGGCTGGTGCTAAATGAAAAGGAAGAGTAAAAAATGGCTTTTGTATTATGTGGAGGGGGGAGGGTTAATTAAAAGAAGGGGTGAGAGCACACCATATACGTGGATGATTCCGATGGATATTGGGTGGTTGTTTTATGTTTTATTTTATTTTATTATTATTTTTGAGCTATTGCTGTTTAGAGAATTTCATATGTAGGTGGAGCCCATAATCTATGAGCCCTAATTAAAATCAATCTACCAAAAAAAATTAAAAGGATCTAAAAAAAATTAAAAGGATCTATAAACAAATAAAAATTCTAATTGGATCCCACGCGCCCCCTGGTTCTATGGTGGCTCCGCTACTGCCTGCGGAAGATCCTCTGATCCTTAAGTCAGTAAACCGCATAATTTTTTGTTGTTGCAAAATAGAATTTCATCTTACCTCAATAGGGAGAGTTGATTCCCTTTTTATAGTTTTTAGATAGAACCATGTAATCCTCTGGGGATCCTCCTCTCATCGGATGATGGTATGGGATCCCAAATTTCAAGGAATCAATTATGTGGTATTTCAGGGATTTGTAGGATTTGCTGTCATTATCCCTTAATAAATACACAAAATTTATCGGGATCTTGTGGATCAATGGTGATTAATTCCACATCAATATATATATATTGTGATCTTAGAGAATCAATTATATGATAGCTCTATATTTAATATATCTGTGTAGATTTAGAGAATAAGAAATTGATGATCCTTAATTTAAAAATTGAATTATGGATTTATTGACTTGGATTGATGCTTAGTGGCCAAGTATTGAGGGGTTGATGGATCGGATCACCCATGGTGGGTGATCCGGGTCGTAGGCCCTTGTCAATCGGGTCATGGGCTGCCAGTAAATGGACCATAATTGATGGGCCTCATTTTTGGGCCCTACAATGAATATGTTATATATCTTTTTGTTATTAATTTTAATTTATTTGTTAAAAATCTAATTATATATAAAATTAATAAAGTATATTATTTATTTAAAATCTTATGATAAGATTAGGAAAAGAAATAACTGTTAGGATAAGAATAAGTTTTAATAAATTTATATGGGTATTTGTAAATAATATATTAATTACTGATGGTACTCATCAAACCCATGTCCAATTAGATCCAATAAAAGAGTTACACATGTATCCAATAATTAACAATGTAGTTCGATTCATAAACTATGTAAATCAATTCATAAACTATGCAATTCGATACAGACTGAACCGACTCGCATGATAAATTACATGTGGGGCAATGTAAATCTATATATATTCTTCTGTGTGAATTTATTTGTTTTGCTTAGAATGATCACCCAAACATTTTCCCGTATATATGAGTTCTTGGCATGGAGGAACATTTAGTAATTTGCATCCATTCTTTCACCCCCCGTTTGGATAGCGGAATTGAGTTATTCTGGATAGATAACTATGCCAGTATAGATAACAAATCTACAAGAATAAAAGATTTTCTGTTTGGTTGTATTTTTTTTATTCTCATTGGAAAACGTAAGAATAAAGGTTGAGTTGTTTGTTTGATAAATAATAAAATATAAATAAAGTGAAAAAAAGTTGATTTGACATTTGATGTATAAGAGATGTTGATAGGTGATTTGATGTGATGAGGTGTAAAAAGTTGATTTGACATGTGGGCCCATGGAATAGATAAGGTGAGTATAGCTTATCCTAGGGGTTGCTTAGAATTGTTATACTCTCTTATACTCGTTTAAACTGGCTTAGTAATACCAAGTTATACCCTTCAAACAAACAACTATTTTTCTTATCCATTCCTATACCACCCTTATACCGCCCTTATACTCGTCTATTCCGTTACACAAACGGGGGGTCAGAGTGTAATATAAGCCTCTGACGCACAAATGCAAAGGTATGAACATGTGATTTTTTATTATTATTATTTATTTTAGAAAGACCTGGATACAACACAATAGAACTCAAGACCCATAGCTACCCCTCACTAGGGCAAATACTTCCCACAATGAGATGTTTACAGGGATGGACACGGATAGTCCCACTACCTTTTTAACATTTCCCACTACCTTATTAAACCCACAACCCTAATATTATGTGTTTCATAATCCCACCACCTTTTATATACAAACATTTTCAACATCCAACTTCCACCACCCTTTCATTTTTTTTTTTATCACATGTTCTCTCTTTCCTTCTTTTCCATCTTCTTTATCTCCTCCTCTCCTCATATTGATCTCATGCCGCCTTCAGCAGCGATCGTCTCCACGGTCCACCTATGCATCCTCTCTGTTATGTAGTGTTCACCTCCTCTCGGTGCCACTGTGCACTCGTCCGCCATTTGGAGTCATGCAATCATATACAAATCTATCTTATAATGATATGTCAATTGATAAAAAAATATATGTATAAATATTTGTCATTTTTAGTGAATGTGTTGGATGTTGTTCATGTCTTGAACTATGTGATTGTGGACTAAAATGCATGTTTCTTTGTGAAAAATTAACAAAATCCCAAGTTGAAAAGTGAAGAGTCGATAAATGTTGACAAAGTGATTGTCGAATGATAAAAAAACAAAGTGATTGATGTAGTGTAAATTCCGAATGAATTTTGTAGTGGAAGAAGAAGAGAGACAAACAAGAAGTCAAAGTTGAGGAAATTTTATTGTTCACATGTCCAAAAATAATGTATTTTATTGAATGCGAATGTGGTACTCCATTTGATGGATTATGATGTGTGAATGTGTTAAGTGATTATTGTGAATGTGTAATATGTTAGTGAATTTAGATGTTTTTGCAATATAAATGGAAAAATGTGTTAGTGAAAATTGAAAGTTGACAGGTTCAGTGTAAATCTAGTAAAGACTGATCGACAAGAGCAGCTGTCGAATGAAACCATAAATGGTTGAAAAAAAAACTGTCGAATGTTATAGGACACAATTGACTGATATAGTGTCAAACCGCATGAGTGTTGGGATTGAACCATGGGTCTCTGTGTGATGTGGGTGCATCTCAACCACCTCGCCAGCTAGAGGAGGTGCTATGAACATGGGTATTATCCCAGTTGTATGTCATTCAATCCTTTGATTTAATGAATCACCATGATCAACTACTAGTCTCTCCTCCAAACAAATCCGTTATTCAACTTTAAAACCAACTGATATAACTTATAAACAACATAGTATATCAATACACACACACACACACCATGCATCAATGAAACACCATTAGCAGCCCCTCCTCTTCCTCACCTTAACCAAGAACCTATACCAATATAAACATACACCATGCATCAATGAAACACCACTAGCAACCCCTCCTCTTCCTCACCATAGCCAAGAACCTATATCAATACAAACATATCCCATGCATCAATGAAACACCATTAGCAGCCCCTCCTCTTCTGCACCTTAGCCAAGAACCCATTCTTCATGTGAAGTATGACCGATAACTTTGGCTCCACGGCGTGCCCCTCCACCGCCTCAACTTCAAAGTTGTAGATCATCGCTGCCGCGGCGATCTTCATCTGCGTGAACGCCATGTCTTTCCCCAAACAAGTCCTCGGCCCCGCGTTAAAGGCCAAGAACTTGTGCGATGGCTCGTACTTGATCCTCCCACGCTCCGTTATCCACCTCTCCGGCATGAACTCCTCACAGTCCTTCCCCCACACCTCCTCCATCCGACCGATCGCATACGTCGAAATGAGGATTTCAGTCCCCCGCTCGACCGAAATGCCGCTTGGAAGCACGTCCGCCTTCGCTGCCCACTTGTGCTCGAACGGCACAGGCGGGTAGAGCCTCAGCGCCTCGCACAACGCCGCATGAAGGTATACCAACCCGCGCAGACTCTCCCCATCAAACACCTTGGTTTGCTCATCGGCCTCGCCAAACCTCGCCTTCAATTCTTCATAAAGCTTGGTTTCTACGTGTGGGTTCTTCGACACCAACCAGAAGAACCAAGCCAAGCCCGCGCCGGTGGTGTCCCTCCCCGCGATCATGAAATTCAATACCATGTCGCGCAAGAACTTATCGTCGTAACCTTTTTTCATATAAGTCGAAAGCATATCCGGCGATGCATCGCCCTTCGCTTCTCTTCTTCCTTGTATCTTTTGCATGACATACGCATCGATCGTCTCCCGCGCCGATGTGAGCATCTTCTCGTGCCCGACGTTGAGCCACCTCATCAGCTTCCACCACCGCATTGGAATCACGTGCCGGAGAAAAATCGCCTCCTCGACGTCGTCAATGGCGTGAGCAAACGGCACCTGCGGAAGCCCATCAGAGAGACAATCCGGGTCGACCCCGATTACGAACCCGCACGTCGTGTCGAGCGTGAGTCTCAAAAACACGTCCTGCATGTAGGGTGCAACTTTAAAATCAATTTCTTTTTGAGGTTTCGGTCAGTGATTTAAATTTGGTTTATTTGAGTTTTATTTATAAAAAAAAACAAGAATTAATTCAATTGAATCAAATTAAATTTAAACCTATGATTATATCAATATTTATTTAAATCATTACTTTTTTTTATATTAAGAATTCCACTTTTGTTCCATTATACTACTAATATCAGCAAAAAAAAACCACTAATATATACCATCAATCAATTTCAAGTTCGTTTGAGTTGGATCCGGGTTGATCAAATAATATTTGGTTTTAATAATTTGGTTCTTCGATTTTCAGATTATATATTTGATTATAATTTAGTTCAATTTGAGTCTACAATAAACTAAACCAAACCGAGTCGCACCCCTACCTGAAAATCCACCACCTCCCCAAGCTTGGCCGCGCGCGCGAGCATCGGCACGAGCGCGCGCTCCACCTTCCCCTTGCTCGTTTCCGCCACGAACCCCTTGAACTTGGCGTCGGTAAATAGGCCGTGCGCGGCCTTCCTCTGCGCGGCCCATGAGTCCTCATCAGCCGCGAATATGCCGTCACCAAGGACGTCAAAGATCTCGGCGAAATCGGGCCCCTTCGGGTAGTCGGTGAAGCTGGAGGTGAAGATGTGGTTGATGTTGGCAGGGTCGCATGTCATGACAAAGTCGAGCTTGGATAGGATCGGCCCTTTGAAGAAGAAGGTGAGGCCGCTCAGGCGGAGGTCCACGGTCCAGTCAAGGATGCGGTGGAAGTTGCAGAGGAGTCCCGGGAGCATGCCGAGCAAGGGCCAGTTGGTCGGGGCGTCCCTCGGCGTGTGGAGGCATCGCCGGAGGAGAAGAAAACATGATAGTGCCACAAGGATTTCTGGGAGGCCTAGCATGGTTGTTGCAATGTATATGCCAGGCATGGTTGAGAGAGGGTGTTTTTTTTTTTTTTTTTGTGTTTCTGTGACACTGTATTTGAATATAGAGGGAGATGGAACTCTATTTATAGGCTAAATTGGGGAGAGGTTGATCTTATTGTTAATGTTGGTAACTGAGGTAGGGTGTTTCGTGTTCTTTGTTTAGTTGTCACATGATCCTCTCAATAATTCTCTTCTTTTTTCATGGTAAATTTAGGGAGTTAATGGTTGTTGCTCTTTCATTGTAGATGTTAGTTTCATCCGGGTGTTGAGTCAACTCTTATTGCGCATTTTGTAAACGTGTCAGCGAGGTAGTCAGAGATCCTCTTTTTGTATGTTTATCGTGCAAATTGTACTAGTTCTTAGGTAGTGTTTAGTAACGCGATTACAAAACTGATTTTCTGCAATAGTTGGGTTTAAAACTGATTATGTAGAAAGTTACATCCTCTTAACTTTCTCAAATTGTAGCTTTTGGACATTATTTACCTGAAATTTGTTTGCAGGAAACTGTGATTGTAAAACTGTTTGGTTGCACGATTGCAGAACCAGCTTCTTGCAATCACAAATGCTGCGCAATCGCGCAACCAAACGCTACTTTATTTCCAGTTCTGAACTTATTTATATTCTCCTATGATGATGATTCTATATTACCGCTTTCATATGTATATATTTAAAAATTCTCCTTTATTTCTTTACATATTCCTTTTAATAAACATTATTATGTTTTCTTTTTTAATATTATTTGACCTACATGCATAAATGATATGAATATCTTATTTCGTATGATGTACATTCCATTATGAGAAACGTAAAAATATATGCACTCAACTTATTAAAGTAGATAATTCTTTTGGTTTAATTAATAAAAAAAATTATTTTATTAATTAAATAAATATTTCAAAATCAAAACATACATGGGTTGCAAATAGGGCTGGGAAAAAGCTAAGAGTTGAAACATTTTTCGAGCGGGGGGGCCAGTTTGAATACTATTTGTTTGTTGAGCTGATAAGGAAATTCAAGGCTCCTGGATGTATGAGACATTAACAACCACGGATCATTGGATGAGTGAACAGTAGCACCTGGAGACCAACTGAAAGACATGTGCGTTGCATGTGTATTGGATGTGGGGCACCTCAACTTTACATTTTGTTTTCCTGTTATTCTCTCCACCTCTATGTGATTCAGGCATTGGTTGCTTTAATCTCTCATTAAAATAGATATGTACACATTTAGATGGAAAAAAAAAACACTCTACATTATTATGGGTATCATTATTTTTTGATAATTGATGTAAAATTAAAATTGAAGGGAGTTGTATTGTACATGTTGAGGTGGGTGTTGCGGGGTCGTTTGCATTTTGATTGAGAGATATCATGTATTATTGATTAGTTTAGATAACTATTTGTAACCAAAATTTTAAATATGATTATTTAATATAGATAGATAGATAGATAGATAGATAGATAGATAGATGAGATCTTTATTTTTAGAATGTTAATGAACTTTGTGGTATTGGTATGAAATTGAAGAGAGTTGTCTCATGTTGGGTGTTGCGGGGTCGTTTGCATTATGGTTAACAGATATCATGTATTATTAATTAGTTTATACAACTAATTGTATCTAAGCCTGCCAAAATTTTGAATATGATTATTTAATATAGATAGATAGATAGATGGGGTCGTTATTTTTTGAAGGTTAATGAACTGGGTTGTATTGGTATGAAATTGATGAGAGTTGTCTCATGTTGGGTGTTGCGGGGTCGTTTGCATGACAGATATCATGTATTATTAATTTGTTTATACAACTAATTGTATCTAAGCTTGTCAATTATCAAAAAAATATTTGTGTTCGATCTGTATCCATATCTGAAAATTTTAAAAATGATCTGATATCTGAAAATCGATATCCTTATCCAATTCTAGGTAGAACTAGAGGAGGCCTAGCATGGTTGTTGCAATATATGTGCTAGACATGGTTGAGAGAGAGCGCTTTTTTTTTTTTTACATGTGACATGTTAGAACTTTTTTTTTTTTTTGTATCAGTGACATGTTTGAATTTTGAATATCTAGAGGATGCACATTTCTCCATGTTTTCCACGGATGTATGAGATAGTAATAACCTGGATCATTGATTATGTTGAGACCATCAACAGAAAGAGATGTGCATGCGTGTTGGATTAGGGGGGCCTTTAACTTCCTATTTCAATCTGCACTATGTTGTGGGGTCTTTATATTGTGGGTGTTGCGGTCGTTCCATGTATATGGAAAATATTATCATGGATTATTAATTAGTTTAGACAACAACCTGTATCTGTAATTTTGTGTATGCTTCTTCTTTGTTTTGATGCATTCCTTTTAATAATAGTTATCATTCCTTTTCTTCTGCGTATTATACTCGCATGCACAATTACTTGTTGGCCTGCTTTAATGATTCTATATATTGTTATATTGTTATGTGCGTACCAGAGATTACCGTTCTGCAGCATAATACAATAAACATTGATTGAAAAAAAATATATATAAATTCAATTCAAAATAAGTACTTCATTTTATTCATTTATTTATTAAATGTATTTTTTTAGTTAGTTATATATACACTTCAAAATCAAAACATATGGATGGTGTAATTAGACCAGAATGGTATTGTTTGTTGATGTATGAGAGATTAACAACTACGTATGATTGAAAAAGTGAACAGGAGCACCTGGAGATCATCAACTGAAAGAGATATCAGATGTTAAAATTGAAGGGAGTTGTACGTATCCTATTGAGGTGGGTGTTAAAGGGTCGTTCGCATTTCGGTTGAGAGATATCATGTATTATTGATTAGTTTAGGTAACTATTTGTATCCAAATTAAATTTTGAATATGATTCTTTTATATAGATGGACAGATAGATGGGATCTGTATTTTGTGAAGGTCAATGAACGGGTGGTATTGGTACGAAATTGAAGAGAGTTGCCTCATATTGAGATGGGCGTTGCGGGGTCGTTTGCATTATGGTTGAGAGATATCATGCATTATTAATTGGTTTAGGCAACTTATTATATTTAAGTTTATTAATTATCCAACAAATATATCCATATAAGATTGGTATTCATATCTGAAAATTTTGAAAATTAGTCGATATCTGAAAATCGGTATCCGTATTCGAAATAAAATATCTGCATCTGAAAACATGTAATATATTAATATATTTCTATTTTAGTAATTTTAGTACTGTTAGTGTGAGTTTTTTTTCATTTTTATACTTCAAAACATGTAATATTTTGTGTGTTTTCTTATAATTTTGTATTTTACATTAGGTAATTATTTGATTTTTTATATATTATAAATATTACATATGTGAATTTGATATTTGGATATATATTGGATTTTTCGATATTTGAATCATAGCTATATCCATTTTAATTTTTTGGATATTTAGGATAATTATATCTGAATCTGAATCCAGACTTTTTTATTCAGATCGGATACTGATACTTATTTTGAATATCCATTACATATCAAATACATAAATTATTTTGGATATTCAGTTCGAAACTTCAGATATGGATATGGTTATTGGTCTATCTGATCCATATCTGCTCTGTTGATAGGCTTAATTGTATCAAAATGATAAGAAGCGGTTATCAATTTTTTCATACCATTAAAGTACATCATCCCATTAATCAAATATATTTCGTACCGTTTGCTATATATGGTTGAAAAATATTATCATGGATTATTAATTAGTTTAGACAACAACCTATGTGTAATTTTGTGTCTTTGTGCTTCTTTGTTTTGTTGCATTCCTTTTAATAATAGTTATTATTCCTTTTTCTAGTGCATATTATACTCGCATGCACAATTACATGTTGATCTCCTTCAATGATTCTATATATTGTTATATTGTTACGTACGTATACGTACAGGTGATATAACCGTTATGAAGAATAATACAATAAATATTTATTTCAATATTAATTTAATATAGAAAAATATATGCATTCAACTCAAAACAAGAACTTCATTTTGTTTTCAAAAAAATATATTTTATTAGTGTTAAGTGTGTGTGTGTATATATTATTTATATATATTATTTCAAAATCAAAACATGTGGATGTTGCAATTGGAGCTTTAAAAAAAATAATTAAAGCTTAACATTTTTTCCACGTGTAAGACCAGAATAGTATTGTTTGTTGAGCTGATGAGGAAATTCAAGGCCTCATTCAGACATTGATTGTTTTGATCCCTTAATGAAATGCATATGTACACATTTTCTTTAAAAAAATAGTCTACATTGTTTTGGGTACCATTATTTATTTAAGCTCACTGAATGGATGGAATATTCAAATTGAAGGAAGTTGTACGTATCCTATTGAGGTGGGTGTTACGGCGCCGTTTGCATTTAGGGGTGCAACTCGGACGGGTTGGGTCGGTTTCAGATCGGGTTTGACTTTAACCCGCATTGCAGAGAGTCCAGCCCGAACCTGAGTCCGAACCCAACCTCAACCCGCGGGTTCGGGTTGAATTCAGGTTCGATCGGGTTTGGGTCGGGTTCAGGTTGAATTCGGGCTCAAGTCAGGTTCGGACGGGTTCGGATTGGGTCGGGTTCGGTTTAACACCTAAAATATTATAAAAAATATTTAATAAACAACACAACAAACTCTAATTAATTATTTATTAAACATTATATACAAATAATTAAAAGTGAATATCAATAATAAATTAACCCGAACACAACAAACATAGTGATGCTCTAATTTGTGTAATTGTTTATTGTGTTTTAGGAATTTAGGGTTTTAGATATAGGTATGTTGTTATGACAACATAACATTTGTTAACCTAGGGTTCGGGTTGAGCCAGTGGGTTGAACCCCCAATCCAAACGCGACCCAAATTGGGTTCGGATTCGAGTCGGGTTGAACCCGACAGAGAAAAACCCTAACCCAAATCTGCCCATAAACCGGGTTGGGTCGGAGTCAACCCGCCCAAGTTGCACCCCTATTTCCATTTCGGTTGAGAGATATCATGTATTATTGATTAGTTTAGGTAACTTTTTGTATCCAAATTAAATTTGGAATATTATTTTTTCATACCGATAGATGTCAGATAGATTTGATCTTTATTTTTTGAAGGTTAATGAACGGATGGCATTGGTATGAAACTGAAGAGAGTTGCCTCATATTGAGATGGGCGTTGCGGGGTGGTTTGCATTATGGTTGAGAGATATCAAAGATTATTAATTAGTTTAGGCAACTTATTTGATCAAGTTCGTTAATTATTCAAAAAATATCTGTATTCGATCGGTATTCATATTAAAAATTTTGAAAATTAGCCGATATCTGAAAATCAGTATCTGTATTCAAAATAAAATATATGTATTTAAAAAATAATTGTATCAGGAATAGTATTATATTATTAATTATTATATTAATATATTTTTATTTTAGTAGTGTTAGTGTGGTTTTTTTTTATTTACTTTAAAACATGTAATGTTTTGTGTGTTTTCTTATAATTTTGTGTTTTATACTAGGTAATTACTTAATTTTTTTACATATTATAAATATTAGATATATGATTTTTATATTTGGATATTGGATTTTCTGATATTTGAATCATATCCATATCCATTTGAATTGTTCAAATATTTATTATAATCATCTGAATCTGACTACAGACTTTCAAAATCGGATGGGATACAGATACTTATTTTAAATATCCGTAAGATATCAGATATAATTTTTTTTTGGGATATTCACTTCGAATAGGGATACAGATATGTGTCTATCTGATCTGTATCTGCTCTGTTGACATGCTTAATTGTATCCATAATTTTTTTACCTGGCGCTCATATATATACTATACACACACATATATACGTACACACACATATTGAAATGATTAGATGCTGTTATCAATTTTTACAGACTTAGATGAGGTAATCATCTCATCAATGTCTTAATTATTTAATGAATTTTCATACCATTAAAGTAAATCACTCCATTAATCAAATATCTTTCGTCCCATTTGCTGTATATGGTTGAAAAATATTATCATGGATTATTAATTAGTTTACCCCAGTATTCCTTTCTTGTGCCTATTATACTCGCATGCTTGTTACGTACGTACCGGAGATAACCGTTCAGTTTATTTCAACATTAATTTGACACAGAAAAATATATGCAATCAATTCAAAATAAATACTTCATTTTTTTTCAAAAAAAAAAGCATTTTATTAGTTAGGTATATACTTTAAAATCAAACCATGTGGATGTTGCAATCAGGGGTCGGAGCCATTATAGGCCCAGTGGGGGCACCTGCCCACTCATCCCTCCAATTTAATATAGCTATTTAGTTCAAATAAATTTTAATTGATGTATACGTGTAAATAATTTGATCTTGTTGTTATCTAAATTGTATAACATTATTATTTATAAGAGTTATGCATAATATTTTATTCTTAGTTCTAGTTTTATAGCATAGTATAATCATGTTTAACTCAATCCACACACCCATAATATTTTTTCTCCCTCTTTTCTTCTTTTTGCACAGAGCAAACAAGTAAATATTTCATCTTCACTCTTCTTTATCACTCTTCTTTTTGCAGGGTAAACAAGTAAAACAAAAGATACAATTAATGTTGGAGTTTCTCATCACCAGTAAATTAACTTTTTTTTTTAATTTGTATACACCTCATAATACCAAGCTTTTTCATCATTTGTTGTGTTCAAGTACTATCGAACTTTATTTTTTAAAATATCATATATTTTTTTATATATTAGAAAAAATAAAAAAATTATAGATAAAAATTTCTCCCACTAGATTAAATTCCTGGCTCCGTTACTGGTTGCAATTACAGGTTTCAAAAAGAATAAAGCTAACATTTTTTTTCCAAATGTAAGACCAAAATAGTATTGCTTGTTGAGCTGGTAAGGAAATTCAAGGCTTCCATAGGAAATGAGTAAGATAAAAAGATATTAAAGATTATGATAAGCAAAGACAAAATTAAGACAGTTGGATAATAATCGATTTCTTGAAGCAATGACAATCAATTCATATCAAAATTTATTTTTTACTTATTTTTATATTTACTTATCTAGAATCATTTATAGAATATCTAACAAAAATCTTGAAATCCCGTTACTCCCATCATGAAAAATAGAAAAAATGAAGCTTCAACAATTAAAAATATGAATACAAGGATCACTAAAACATATAAAGATATTCTTTAGGCTTATATTTCATAAAGATATTTTCTAATCTAACTTTCAAATAATATGAGATATTCAATATAATTATGATAAAAAAATTATACAAAAAAAAAATCAATAAATCATTCAAATAAATGGTTTTTTAAAACCTCAAAATCAGATACCGAAATTCTTGTGAAAACAAAGCTTATCACAATTTTATTTTTTAAAAGACAAACGACTCCAAATCTTAATGGGCGTTACTACACTGAGTCCATTTTATAGCCCTATTTTCATTTCCCATGTCTAATTCAATATATAATATTGGTTAATGCAATATATATTTAATAGGGGGTAGTCAATTTGGACTTTGACATATTTCTATGGACATTATTTAAGTAATAAATATTTACAGACTAATTTCATCGACTTTTGTAGATTTTTACAGACTTTCACATAAGGATTTTTCACAAAGACTTTCATAGACTACCTTCTTATACACAATTATAGAAAATGTAAATAAAATTAATGAATTTTATTTCGAATGAACATGTACTTCATTTCCATGCAAGAGTAATATACTTTATTATACAAGTAAATAATTCAAAAAATCTAATGTATGTATGCTAATTAGGATAGAAATAGGACTGCACGTAAATTTTTCAATTTCAAACTAACTCTTTTCAATTATGATTGTTTTACATGTACCCCTAAAAGGATATCATTTTGTCAGCATAACCTTGGTGAATTACTATTTTCAATAATATCCCTTTTTGGATGGTATTCTTGCAAAATTTAAAAAAATTATATTATTAAAAATATCCCTCAAAAGGGTCTTGATGCAAAATTAAAATCTTTTTTAGGGTATTGCTGATAATAGAATTTAAATAAGAGTATTTGACAATATAAAGTTTTTTTGAGGGTTTTATATGGAAAAAACCATTTATACACATATATATATACATATATATACATATATATATATACTTACTCGGCTTTCATACTGGGCTACTACACATGAAACACCAAGCCTAATAAGCTTGTTCATCCACTAACAAATGGCTCAAGGCCCACCAGCCTAACATTTCTTTTTTAATCCACTAGGGATGATAACAGGGTTTGAACCTGGTTCTTCCCCAAAGGGAGGTGCCATATTTACCACCTCGCCAAGCGAGGGATCGGCCGGTTCAATCTATATTTCTTTGCATGGCTTGGGGAGGTTATCATCTCATCATTGACTTATTTAATGAATTTTCATACTATTAAAGAAAATCACCCATTAAAATGGGTCTACCAATTTCAATTTATATTTTGTCAACATAACTTAACCTTAGTGAATTTTCATACTTGTTTGCATGGCTCGGGGAGGTCACAGGTTTGACCCGTCTTTACCCATTAAAAAAGAAAAAAAAGAGAAAAAAAATCACCCATTAATCAAATATCTTCCATCTCCTCCTCTCATTTATTAGGCTCCGTTTGGCAGCCCGATTGGGTCGGATTCCGCTTTTTGAAAAGCTAAAATCCCAAAATCGTGCTGCCAAACGGGTCGGATTCCGGCGGAATCAAAAGCTGGATTCCTTTTAATTTCTCTCTCGAAATCCGTGTTTTTAAAAGCTCAAAAAGAACGCTTTTTGGTCGGAATCGATTTTTTGAATTGAAAAGCAACTTTTTCTACCAAACATTAAACTCCTTCCAAATATTGATTCCTGAATTAAAAAAAAGCATCCCAAAAAAATCAATGTCTAAAATCATCTTAAAAAGCAGATTTATTCCAAAATCTACTTTTCAATCTGTGTTTCCAAAAAAAGTCAAAGTGTGAGATATGTTAGAATGGGTCTACCATGTAGGAAACCATTGTGTTCGTCTGATACATACTGTTAGATTACATGTGTATTGTATTATTATTATGTTACGTGTTACACGTGTATTAAGTCTTGTATTATTATATAAATGGCTTATTCCATCTCTTAATGAATTAGGTCTCATAATTATTTATCTTTCTAAATCTAACACATACCATTAAAATCCTTTAATTCATGGACAACTTGGTTAGTGTTCCTTTAATTATATCCTTGAAACTCTCAAACACCTCTTTAATTAGGTATTCATAATTAATAAACCTAGCTTTATTCTGATTTGGTGGAACACCTTTCTCAAGATTGAGTGTTGTCAGTGTTCCATTAATCAGTTCATATCCGTCTTCTCACTACAAGAAACATGTATGTTTTTTAGCCGCGAAAACACCTCCACCTCCACCTCCACCTCCACCTCCACCTCGTCTTCCCTATCCAACACATGGACCCAAAACACAGCCAACAAAGTCCACCATTTACATACCCATATAAAAGCACAAACGCAAAACTCACACACATCTTCACATACAAAAACTTGAAAAGAGAGAGCGAGTGGGGCTTTTAAGAGAGAGTGCTCTTCATCCGTTTATGAGGAATTTCACCAAATGCTTGTTTTCTTTTTCTCTTTTCTGTTTTCTTTTTTCTTTTTTCATTGAAAGGCTACAGGGGTAGGTAAAAATTAGTGGTGATAACGAGGGGCGAAATGATTTAGTTCAATTTCAGTCTACAATAAATTAGAAACAATTTTAAAAAGTTATAATTTGTAAGCCGAGTAAGAGACGCTTTTTGTTGGAAAGGCTATTCATGGAAGTCAACAATAAATCTGATATGGAATACAAGAACACAATATCACATCATACGAAGAACACAAGATATGCATAGTTCGGCCTAGGCCTACATCCATAGGACAAAAAATAAATAATCCACTTTGATAGTTAAGATATATTAAGAGACTTACAAACTTTGTCAAATGAGTTACCCTCTCTTAGAACCCTCTCAATATTCCTTTATAAGATCTCTACATTAAATCATGCATCCCTTATAGGAGTTAATAAATTGCATTTTCAAAATGACAATTGAATTGAAGTATTTGTTTTTTAAACTTCAAAATATACGATGATATCAAAGCGTTAATGATAATTTCTGACGTGAATGATTAAATTGTGGAGAATATTCTAATTTGTAAGCCACTTTAAGAAAGTGTATACATACATATTATCTTGTGCTTACAGATAAACCGAACCGAATTTTTACTAAGTAACATCATAAGTGATTTTGTAAGCTCTATTTATCTAAGTATAACATAGATAAAGAAATATGGAATGCAATTTACAAACTTTAATAAAGAAGGTGTAACAAAAAAAATTTAAGAAATTTGATATTTTAATATTATAAGATTTTACATTTGAGTTATATATCATTTAAATTTAATTATCTTATATGTCAAATCATAGTCGTTAAAATTTAAATTACCATGATTTCAAAGAAAAAAATCCAAATCCTTAATAAAGATTTAAGAATGGATTCATATAGTAAGGTATCTAATAACATTTAATGTTATGGGCTCAAATGATAAGACTAAAATATTTATTTTATAATTTTATAAGTATATTAATGGTCCTAAAAAAATTTGTTAAAATTTCAAAAAATTTTAAAATTTTTGTCAAAGAGCAGGTTCTAAATATCATGGACCTGGGTGCCTATATGCAAATAACTCAAGCAATGACCGATTTTTGACAGACCCTCAAGTCCCTCATATGAGGGCCTATATGCAAATAATGTATGCACATTTGCGCGGGTTAGCAAAATACATTTTTAATATGATAAATGAAGTCTATTTATTTTTTAGACTTCAAATTATATAATTTCAAAGTGTTAAGAGGGCATAGAAAAATGATGTTATATAATTATTCTGGCATAAATAAGTATAAATAAGAATAAAATTATTTTATTTTTTTGTTGTGTTTTGAATTATTCTTATTGGAAAACATAATAATAAGGTTGTTTTTATTTGGTTAAAATGTGAATAAAGTGTGGATAAAGATTTATAAAATATAAAAAAATAATAATAATTGATTTGACAGATATTTATAAGAGATGATGACAGTTGATTTGATAGTAGACACACATATTCTTTGAGTGAAATAATAAGGAATGACTTTACTTTCAAGGGTTAGCTAGAATCCATTTACCAGTTTATCTAGACATACATTATCCATGGATATTCTAAGCATCCAAACACCTTATTTAACATATTTCACTTTATTCCATAATCTATCCGAGGTTATATAGCATCCAAACAAGGGCTTAGAGTATAAATATAGTGTGTGTAGATAATTCCTCGAAACTCATGATGTTATTTTTGTGAACTTGAAAATATACTGGTGTGCCTCCTAAGAAAATGAAAGCACAATTTAATAAACATTAACAATGGAAATATAATAAGTGTGTACATGTATCATTTATTAAGATATATGCGTCGATATATAAAATCATATCAGCTTAATTTAACAAATACCCTATTAGATTATACGTTTTTTTTTCAACGCATACCTCAATAACAATGGAAATATATATATATATATATATATATATATACGACCGCGATGAGGTGCGGCGGCCGCACCGTGCGGCAGCCGTCTGATCGCGGGTCCATCACATCCAACGGTCGACGTGAATCGCACCCGACCGTCCGATGCGATGGACCCGTGATCGACGGCCCGTGGTCGACGCCGCACGGTGCGGCCGCCGCACCTAATCGGTGCTCTATATATATATATATAGAGGGTCGATTAGGTACGGCGAACGGCAGGTGCGGCGTCGATCGTGGGCCGTTGATCACGGGTCCATCGCATCGGACGGTCGGGTGCGATTCACGTCGACCGTTGGATTCGATGGACCCGCGATCGAACGGCCCACGTCGACACCGCACCTGCCGTTCGCCGCATCTAATCGCCCCCATATATATATATATATATATATATATATATATATATATATATATATATATATATATATATATATATATAGGAAGTGATTCAGTGCGGGAATGCGGGAAGCGATCACGGGTCCATCGCATCGGACGGTCGGGTGCAATTCACATCGACCGTTGGATGCGATGGACCCGCGATCGAACGACTGACGTCGTTTCCCGCATTCCTGCACTGAATCACTCGACTATATATATATGTATATATATATATATAGTCGAGTGATTCAGTGCGGGAATGCGGTCGTGCGGGAAACGACGTCGATCGTTCGATCGCGGGTCCATCGCATCCAACGGTCGAGATGAATTGCCCCCGACCGTCCGATGCGATGGATCCGTGATCGACGGCCCGTGATCGCTTCCCGCACGACCGCATTCCCGCACTGAATCACTTCCCTATATATATATATATATATATATATATATATAGTGAAGCGATTAGATACGGCGAACGGCGGGTGCGGCCGCGACACGGGCCGTCCGATCACGGGTTATGTGATTCATGTTATGATTATATTATGCTTTGTTTAATGTTTAGGTTGATTCTATATTAGATGTGCAATTTGTAAAGCTCCAGGTTCTTGCACGTATAATACTGATTGTATTTATGTACAATGGTTATTGAAATTGATATTCTTATGGAACTTATATGTAGTGTGCTTTATGCATTGTTATCCAGATTATGATGTCTTTGAAATTTTGTTATATTCTATGAATTGTTGCGATGTGGCATACCAGCAGTGAGGTTAAAATTACGTCTGTTCTGGATTTGATCAATGCTGTGTAATTATGTCATTTTTTTCCATCAGTGCTTACATGCTTTTGCCCCCATGCAATCATTGGTCGTCTGTTATAATGTTGTTGGATGTCTGTGTTATGATTGTAATGTTGTTTGGTTGCAAGTACTGGTCTACAACTGATTTTCATGAAAATCTAATCACAACAAGAGAGTTATGACTAAATGTCTATATGTTTTCTGTTTTATATTAAAGGCTATCACTTCAACCGGTACGAAGAAGGGTGATATCACATTTGTTGAGATCCAAACCCAATTGAAGAATAAAAATATTACCACTGATATCAAAGTCAATACAGACTCTTCGGTAAGTTGGTAGTTTTTAAGTGTTTTTTAATAAATTAAGTGAGTTCTATGATCCGTTTCTGCTCAGTGATTTGATGATTTTATTTTAATTTTGTTTTGTTTTGGTTGAACTATGTCTGACTATTTTTGCTTTCAATTTTATAAAATTTCAATTTGTTGATATATCATGTTATGTATTAGCAGTTTAGTACACTGTTCATTCTTGTTTTCGAGCTTGGCTTCTTCAATTTTTTTAATGCAAGTTGTGTAATGTTTTAAAAAAAACATCAGTAGAACTTGGCACCTCAAATTCTAAAGTTTAAGTGCACATCTTGTATCATTTGCATGCTTTTATATTAAACACAGATATGTTCATTTAATGAAGCGTGTTATATCTAGCCTCTGTTTGTATCACTTGCATGTTCCTCTTACAAAAATTATAAAAGAAACTATATTACTGTGAATGGAGCATGGTATAATTCATTTTCTAGCACAATAGTCGATGAAATAGGAAAGTGGAAATCATAAATGAAATATAGTTTTGTGTTACTGCATTTGCTTTAAAAACATATAATAACACACTACAGGATATTACTATTTATAAATAAGACAAAAATAGTTATATTTTATTTATATTTTATAATTTTATAGGAATATTAATGATCTTAAAAACTATTTGATGAAATTTCACGAAATTTGAAATTCAATGAGGACCTGTTTGTAACACACATAAGGGTCTGATTGTGAAATTGGTAGAACCTAGGGATAGATCTACAAATATCCCAAAAGAAAAAGGACAATATTGGCCTTTTTTGGACTTGTAACATAGATAGGGGTCTGATTGTAAATTTGGTAGAACCTGGGGATTGATATGAAAATAGTTCAAAAAGGATAAAATTGGCCAATATTTTAAGGGATCTGTTTATAACACAGATAGAGATCTGATTTTGAAATGGGTATAACCTGGGTACGATCTGCAAATAGCCCAGAAAAGGATAAAAATTGGGTATTTTTTGCTTGATCCCCATCGCACTTTATATATAGTTTATATAGTCCGACTCCCAGGTGGACATCTGCAAATCCATTTTTTGCGGACCTGTTTTTTTTACTGTTTGATTCATCATACACTGACTAAAAAAGCAAAATGGAAAACTGGCTAACCCAGTCTGCCCATCAAGATCCAACCCCCCCCCCCCCCCCCCAACCCAATTCCCCTCTCCCACTTGTTCTCTCTCTCATCCCTCTCTCCCTTTTTTTCATATCTTCATCTCCTCCTCCCTCTCCTCCTATCAGCACCTCCTCCCTCTCCCTCACCTGACAGCACTCCCCCTCCCCGTTCCTTACCTCCTAGAACCCCCTCCCTCTCCCTCTCCCTCACCTCCTGGCACCCTCCACAACCCCCCTTGCCCCCCACCCCCCCCCCCCCCCCAATCGGACCGGCACCCCATCCCCGTGTGGCAACCAGCCCTCTCCGCCTTCCCTCTCGGCAATGAAAGTTTTTTTCATGTTTAGAATTATATGCAGATCTTTTATTTTTTTTTAAACAAGAAATATATTATTGTATTAATGTTCATATAACATTTTATATTAATATGATATGACCATATAATCTTCTATTTCAGTAGAAGATTATATAAAAAAATTGAACTAACTGGATGAAAAAATCTTATATTAATCTAATATTAAATTTATATGAAGCTTCCAATGGATTGACAAATTCACCTAAAATTATATGAAAAAAAAAATATGAATTCATTCTCTTTCAAGGATGTTAATTTTTGGTGTCACTTATTAGATACTTTTTTCAATGGCACGTATTTTTGTATTATTTTATTAATTATGGCTTTAAGTATATATATTATAGTTTATTAAACTATGTGTTTATAAAATAAATTCATTATATCATCTCACGGAAGAAAAAAAGTTTAAACAGGATATATACTCTGTTACAAATATATAAATCTAAATTCAAAAATAGAACTTCCATAAGTAACTTTATACGCTCAAAGATTTGAATCCATTTGTAATTTAGTAAAGTATTTATTAAGTGAGACTAAAATATTTATATCAATGTTCTAAAAAGCGCTAGGCGCTAGTCAGGCGGTTAAAAGAGGACTAGGGATTAATCGGTTAAGCGGGGATTAATCGGGGATTAATCGGTCACTATTTTAATAATAAAAAATAATACATTAGAAGTATATTATTTCAATCACGAATATAATAAAAAAAACTATTCATGATAGGGGTCGACAACGGGCCGGGTCGGGCCGGCCCGGCCCGTTGAGCCCAAGCCCGGCCGCGGGCCTGCTTGGCCAACGGGCCCGGCCGGCCGGCCCGTGGCAAAAACACAGGACCTGGGCCCTGCCCACGGGCTCGAGCCTGAACGGGCCTGGGTTCGGGCCCACGGGCGGGCCTACGGGCCCAAATTCAAAACATTTTATTTTTTTATTTTACGTTGTTTATGAAAACGGGCCGGGCTTTCGGGCATCGGGTCTGATTATGACCCTTAATTCATGATGCCATGAAATATTAATTTGTTCAAGAATACCTATTTAAAAATTTAATTGAGATATTTATAAGATAAATATAAAAATATAAAATTATTACCTAATCATGATCCCCCCGTTTGTGTAACGGAATAAGGGAGTATAAGGGCGGTATAAGGGTGGTATAGGAATGGATAAGAAAAATAGTTGTTTGTTTGAAGGGTATAACTTGGTATTACTAAGACAGTTTAAACGAGTATAAGAGAGTATAACAATTCTAAGCAACCCCTATGATAAGCTATACTCACCTTATCTATTCCCATGGGCCGACATGTCAAATCAACTTTTTACACCTCATCACATCAAATCACCTATCAACACCTCTTATACATCAAATGTCAAATCAACTTTTTTACACTTTATTTATATTTTATTCTTTATCAAACAAAAAACTCAACATTTATTCTTACGTTTTCCAATGAGAATAAAAAAAATACAACCAAACATAAAATCTTTTATTCTTGTAGATTTGTTATCTATACTGGCATAGTTATCTATCCAGAATAACTCAATTCCGCTATCCAAACGGGGGATAAGATTGAACTTTAAATATTTATATTTGGAATGTTCTATCCCTTTCATAATTTTATAACAATCTAAAATTGAGTTATCAAATTAAAAATTATTATTTAATTATTTTTAAAAATCATTATGATTTTCATTTGGATTAATATTTTAATAAAAAATTATATTCGTTTTATTAAAATTTAGACTTCATTTATTTTCTTAACATAAAGTACAGGTTATATAATAATAATTCTTTGCATTTTTTTTATATAATAAATGGTGTACTTATATCTGACTCTTTCAGTAATTAACATCACATCATCTGATCAAATATTTCCTAGTGTCCACGTTTTTGGCCTCGAAAATAGCCTTTTGTCTTTTGGATAAATATGTCTCTCTTCCCTTCCATCATCTCTGGTTTTTCACCCACCCCCGAAAGCACTAACTGAAGCACCTCCTCAGCTCCACCCATCGTTCAGCACCTTCACAAGGCACCAAATCCTTCTCCCGATCAACGTCCCCGACTCCATCACCTCTCTCAGCTTCGATTGGTCACCGTCCCGACTCCGTCACCCCTCCCGGCGTCGATTGGTCACCGTCCCCGACTCTGTCACCCCTCCCGGCGTCGATCGGTGCTGTCCCGACTTCGTCACCTCTCGAACAAGCAGCAGCCGCAGCAGAAGATTGGGCCGACTAGGCCGCCTAGGCACCCGATCAGGCCAAGCCGCCTAGGTAGGCCGCGTAGGGCGTGGGCGATGCGGGTAACACCCGCCTCCGCCTAAATCGCCGACTAGGCGCCGCTTAATGGCGCTTTTTATAACACTAATTTATATCTTATAATTTCATGGGCATTTTAATAGTCTGACAAATTATTGCATGAAATTTTATAAAATTTAAAGTTTGAAAAGTGATGTTTTGAGATGGGGGATTGACTTATAAATATGAAAATCTAAAAATCTAGATGAGGGACATGTTTGTAACATAGATATAGGTATGGTTGTAAAACTGGTAGAACTTGAGGACCAATGTGCAAGAAGCCCATAAAGGATGAAATTGGCCAGTTTTATTGAGCTTGATTATAAATTGGTAGAACTTAGGGGTTTATCTGCAAATAGCCCAGAGCAGAATCTGTTTGAACTTGGGGACCGATGTGCAAGAAGCCCATAACAGGACGAAATTGACCGGGTTTATCGAGGGGCTTGATTATAAACTGGTATAACTTGGGAGTCCATCTGCAAATATCCTAGAGGAGAATAAAAATTAGATAAATCTTAGCGGGGCCTCTTGCTAAATTAGTAGAAAGTGGAGGCCGCCTACAAATACCCTACAGGATTTGTCTGCATTTGGTATTAGGGCTACAATTTGGTTCGGGTAAACCGAACCCAACAGGTTGAACCTGATTTTTACATGGGTTCGGTTAACCAATTCAGGTTGACTCACAAATCGGATTGGATTCGGATTGGCTTCACTCACAACCCAACCCAACCAAAACCCGTAACTAATAGTTGAAAAAATCATGTCCGTTCATTCTGTAGCTTCTAATATGGGTATTTTAAATTTTAGATAAACCTAGTTAATCTTATGGGTTGGATCGAGTTCATTTATTTAATTTGCACATCATGTTAGAAATTCGGGTTGGATCGAGTTTGTCCAATTCGGGTTGAAAATCGGGTTGGGGTCGGGTTAGTCCAATTTGGGTTGGGTCGGGTTGATTTATTTACGGGTTAGTTCGGGTTGGTCCAATTCGGGTTGAAAATCGGGTTGGATCGGGTTAGGGCTGAGTAATTTGAAATTCGGGTTGGGTTTGGGTTGGGATCAACCCGAACCCAACCTGCCCGAGTTGCAGCCCTATCTGGTTTGCCCATTCCCCTCCCGCTTTATAGAAGAGTATAGATACTTATATATAAAGAGGGACGATGGTAGGCCTGCCAATGGGTCGGATCCAGACCTAGACCTGACCTGACTCAAGCCCGATTACACATGTAATATATCTGACTCAATTTTGACCCGATCCGATTTTATCCTGATTTGGTGAACCCGAACATACAAACGGAGTAGTTTGATGAATTCTTGTCCATTTTATTTTCGTGGATCATTCATGTATTCACGTGTCTTATTTAATATAAGCCAACAACCATATAAAAGCATGTATCTTATTACAGATCATTTTGTACGTGTTGGTCACCAGTAAGAGCAGATATGTTTCTTTAGATGTTGGGTCGGGTTGATTTATTTACGGGTTAGTTCGGGTTGATTTATTTACGGGTTAGTTCGGGTTTATCCAATTCGGGTTGAAAATCGGGTTGGATCGGGTTAGGGTTGAGTAATTTGGAATTCGGGTTGGGTTCGGGTTGGGGTCAACCCGAACCCAATCCGCCTGAGTTGCAGCCCTATCTGGTTTGCCCATTCCCCTCCCGCTTTATAGAAGAGTATAGATACTTATATATAAAGAGGGACGATGGTAGGCCTGCCAACGGGTCGGATCCAGACCTAGACCTGACCTGACTCAAGCCCGATTACACGTGTAATATATCTGACTCAATTTGGACCCGATCCGATTTTATCCTGATTTGGTGGACCTGAACATATAAACGGAGTAGTTTGATAAATTCTTATCCATTTTATTTCGTGGATCATTCATGTATTCGCGTGTCTTTTTTCCTATAAAAACATGTATCTCATTAGATGAGATATATAATTTTTAAAAAAAATTAAAATACATGTATACTAGAATTTGAGGTGGAAAAAGACTTGTAACATTATCTTTTTTTCAAGTTCTCCGTTTCTTTTGTTTATTCCTGGATTTGTGGTTACGACTTATGAGTTTGGTTCATAATCATATTTTTTAAAGTTTGGTTTTCATGTAGTTTCATATTTGTAGTTATTTAACATATTAAATGTTTACTTTTGCATGGTCTATGCAACCTTACAGTTAGAGCTATATTTTTATGTAACCAAAACTTTTTGGGGGGAGTGAGAAGGTTCCATTTTTACACGAGCAAGAGCTGTTACCAACTACTAAAAAAGAATAACCCATTTTGTATGCTCACATGATACTAGATGCATTTATTTAGTATAACTAATATAGAAATAGAATATTTAGGTATACATATTATCATGTGATGTAATATCCAATGGTCATGTCTAATTTCTATCCTTTCATAGAATTATTCATTATATCTTTGTCTTGTCATAAACACGTTACAATTTGTGGCTTTGATTATTCTTTTTGCTTTTCTTTGCAATTACATGGAAAATGAGAGAAAATCTACCACGAACAACATTAATTGAACATATCCATCATTTTGTCTACTAATCATTTTGATATACCATTTTGGTGTAAGTGATTCTAAAGTTACATCCATACATATTTTTTTATGCGAACCTCTGTATTAGTCTTTCGAAATTTTTATTTGTCACTTGTGTATCACTTTGTTAGATATTTCAAAGTTTTCATTAAAAAAATTAGTACCCAATAAAAATATATCCAAAGTGTAATAAATAATATGAGCAAGTTCGCATACACATGACTAGTTTAATATAAGCCAACAACCATAATTCACAAAAAATTAAACAAACTGATATAAAACCACACCTTTCCATGAAATTACAGCCTCTGCTCTTCCCATCATTTTGTACGTGTTGGTCACCAGTAAGAGCAGATATGTTTCTTTAGATGTTATTTACATAAACAAACTGACAATGCTGATGTTTTCCACCATTGACCGGACCCCATCTCATCAGTCATCACGAACTAGCATTCCCTCCTCTTCCTCACCTTAGCCAAGAACCATTCTTCATGTGCAGTATGATCGATAACTTCGGCTCCACGACGTGCCCCTCCACCGCCTCGACTTCAAAGTTGTAGATCATCGCTGCCGCGACAATCTTCATCTGCGTGAACACCATGTCTTTCCCCGAACAAGTCCTCGGCCTCGCGTTAAAGGCCAAGAACTTATGCGACGGCTCATACTTGATCGTGCCGCGCTCCGTTATCCACCGTTTCGGCCTGAACTCCTCGCAGTCCTTCCCCCACACTAGGGGTGCAACTTGGGCGGGTTGAACCCGACCCAACCCGACTCGTGGGCGGGTTCGAGTTGGAGTTTTTTGACGTCGGGTTCTACCCGACCCGAACCCAAACCAACCCAAGCGAACCCAAACCAACCCGAACCCAATTCGGGTTGGGTTCGGGTTGGGGGGTTCAATCCGCGGGCTCAACCCGAATCCGACCCCCCAGGTTAACAAATGTTATGCTGCCATAACAACATACTTACATCTAAAACCCTAAATTCCTAAAACATAATAAACAATTACACAAATTAGAGTATCACTATGTTTGTTGTGTTTGGGTTAATTATTATAGATATTCACTTTTAATTATTTGTATATAAGGTTTAATTAATAATTAATTAGAGTTTGTTTTGTTGTTTATTAAATATTTTGTATGATATTTTAGGTGTTAAACCCGACCCGAACCCGACCCAAACCCGACCGAACCCGACTTGAGCCCGAATTCAACCCGAACCCGACCCGAACCGGCGGGTTGAGATCGGGTTCGGGTTCGGGTTGAACCTTTCGGGTTGAGGTCGGGTTCGGGCTCGGGTTTGGGTTGGACTCTCTGCAATGCAGATTAATGTCGAACCCGACCCGAACCCGACCCAACCCGCCCGAGTTGCACCCCTACCCCACATCCCCTCCATCCGACCCACTGCGTACGTCGAGAACAGGATTTCGGTCCCCCGCCCGACTGAAACACCGCTCGGAAGCACGTCCGCCTTCGCCGCCCACTTGTGCTCGAACGGCACGGGCGGGTAGAGCCTCAACGCCTCGGACAGCGCCGCGTGAAGGTATACCAAACCGCGCAGGCTCTCCACATCGAACACCTTGGTTTGCTCATCAGCCTCGCCAAATCTCGCTTTCAATTCTTCATAAATCTTGGTTTCTACGTGTGGGTTATTGGACACCAACCAGAAGAACCAGGCCAAGCCCGCGGCGGTGGTGTCCCTCCCCGCAATCATGAAATTCAATATCGAGTCGCGCAAAGATCTTGTCGTCGCAACCTTTTTTTATGTACGTTGAAAGCATATCCGGCGATGCGTCGCCTTTCGCTTCTCTTCTTTCTTGTATCTTTCGCGTAACGTACTGGTCGATCGTCTCCCGCGCCGATGCGAGCTTCTTCTCGTGCCCGACATTGAGCCACCTCATCAGCTTCCACCACCGCTTCGGAATCACGTGCCGGAGCAGAATCGCCTCCTCGACGTCGTCAATGGCGTGAGCAAATGGCACCCGCGGAAGCCCATCAGAGAGACAATCCGGGTCGACCCCGATTACGATCCCGCACGTCGTGTCGAACGTGAATCTCAAAAACACGTCCTGCAAGTAGTAGAGGTACAATTTTGATTGGTAAAATTATTGGAAATATCAAATCAAAAAAAGGTGAAAGATCTCACCACCACCAAATAAGGAAGGTAATAAAGATCAAATATTTAATTTGATATCAAATATTAGGAGAATAAATCACATTGATTTTTCTCCTTATTTATGAAGTCAATAAATGACTATATTAATTGATGAGTAATTTAACATATATATGAATATATATATGGGCCACTTTTGGAAATGTTTTATTGGCCTTTATTAGGATATTTGATTTCTTAGATTTTCTCACAACACCCTATAAAAGGATGTGAAAGGGTTGTGTTATTTTCAATTCAAGAAAATTAATAAAAGGAGAAATTCTCCAAAGTTTTGTGTGTTCTTTCTTTTGGGTCTTGTGGTAAGAGTGGTGTGGTGTTTTGAGAAACACCAAGGGTATCAAAGGGATACCCAACAAAGTGGTATCAGAGCCTTGTGAGATCCATATCTCAAAGAGCGTTGGTGGGGATGGCATCCAATATGGTGCATCCTCAAGTTCCCATATTGTCAAAGGACAACTATGAGAATTGGTGCATCAAGATGAAGGCGTTGTTCGGGTCCCAAGACATATGGGAGATCGTCAACAACGGCTACGTGGAGCCGACAGCGGAGGTAGAAGCTACGCATACGGCGGAGCAAAAGGCCACTCTCAAAGACCAAAGAAAGAAGGACAAGAAGGCATTATTCCTACTCTATCAAGGGTTGGATGAATCGACGTTTGAAAAGGTCTCCGAAGCTACGTCGAGCAAGGAAGCTTGGGATACCCTAAACACAATCTTCAAAGGAGTCGACCGGGTCAAGAGAATTCGCCTTCAAACTTTGAGGGCCGAATTCGAGGCGGCTCACATGAAGGAAGAAGAAAGCGTCTCCGACTACTTCTCACAATTGCTTGTAATTGTGAACCAAATGAAGAGGAACGGCGAGAGAATCGATGACACCCGTGTCATGGAGAAGGTACTTCGATCCCTTACCTCTAAATTTGAGCATGTGGTAGTTGCAATAGAAGAATCGAAGGATTTGTCAAAAATCACGGTGGAGGAGCTCTTGGGATCTCTTCAAGTCCATGAGCAACGCATTCAAAAGAATGTGGATTCCACAGCGGTTGAGCAGATGTTGGAATCAAAGTTGACTCTAAACCCAAATGGTTATCGTGGACGTTTCGATCCACAACGTGATAACACCTATCATGGACGAGGTCAAGGACGAGGACGAGGACAGGGATATCAACAAATCCGTGGAAACATGAGGAACATCAAGTGCTACAACTGTAACAAGTTTGGGCACTACACGTCAGATTGTTGGAGTTCCCCTAGAAATCAAGGTGAGCAATCCAATTTTGTGGATGCAACTGATGAATTTGTAGAATCTACACTTCTTTTCGTGCATGAGGACATGACTAGACAACAAGATGTGTGGTTTCTCGATACGGGAGCAACTAACCACATGTGCGGAAAGAAAGAATTGTTTATGGAGCTCAACGATGTCCGAGGCAACGTGAGCTTGGGAGACTCATCCAAACTTGAGGTGGAAGGTAAAGGAAAAATAAAATTTTTCTTAGAAACGGCAAACCTGAATTTATTTCCAATGTTTATTACGTTCCCAATATGAAATGCAATATACTTAGCATTGGGCAACTCATTGAGAAGGGGTACGTAATACACATTGAAAATAATATCCTTTCCCTCAACGATGCACATGGGAGACATCTTGCACGAATTCAAATGGCGAAAAATCGCATGTTTCCTCTCCACCTCAACATGGCGCCTCAAAAGTGTTTCTATGGACTCATGGACAATGAGACATGGAAGTGGCATCTCCGTTACGGGCATCTCAATTTCAATGATTTGAAGTTCCTATCCGTGACGCGCATGGTAGAAGGTCTACCAACGATCGACAGGCCAACACATGTGTGCGAGGCATGCACACTTGGGAAGCAACAAAGACTTCCTTTTGTAAAAGACAGATCATGGCGTGCAACAAAACCATTACAATTGGTGCACACTGATACTTGCGGTCCATTGGAGGCAATCTTGCTTGGAGGTAATCGGTATTTTGTCACTTTCATTGATGATTTTAGTAGAAAGATTTGGGTGTATCCTATAAAGGAAAAGTCTGCTGCATTTTCTATTTTTAAAAATTTTAAAGCTCGTGTTGAGCAAGAGAGCGGTTGTAAAATTAAAACAATCAGATCTGACCGAGGTGGTGAGTACACCTCAAATATGTTCAAGGACTACTGCAGACAGGTGGGCATCAAACAACAATTCACAACTGCGTACACACCACAACAAAATGGAGTAGCCGAGAGGAAGAATCGCACCATCCTCAACATGACGAGAACCATGCTAAAAGAAAAGGGCGTACCAAAGAGTTTTTGGGCGGAGACCGTTGCATGCACTGTCTATCTACTTAATCGATGTCCGACGAAAAGTGTAGAGAAGATGACACCGCACGAGGCGTGGAGTCGAAGAAAGC
The DNA here is from genome assembly GCA_030737845.1 of Acorus calamus. Classification (NCBI taxonomy): domain Eukaryota; kingdom Viridiplantae; phylum Streptophyta; class Magnoliopsida; order Acorales; family Acoraceae; genus Acorus; species Acorus calamus. The sequence goes on along the minus strand of CM060864.1, from coordinate 5,142,843 downwards.
CAAACGTGAAGCATCTTCGCATCTTTGAGTGTACTGCATATGTACAAGTGCAGGCGAAAGGAAAGCCTGATGATCATGGAGAAAGGTGCATCTTCATTGGATACAACGAAGCCTCTAAAACATACAGACTCTACAATCCACTTACTAATAAATTAGTGGAGAGTAGAGAAGTGGTTTTTAATGAAGACGAAGCGTGGAATTGGAGCAATGGAGAGGCGACAGAAAAACAACCATTGATGGAGGAACCTGAAAATCATCAACAAGAGGTTCTACCACCTATAGTACCGCCATCTCCTCGACAAGCCACACCTTCTACGGCACAAAGAACTCCATCAAGAGACTCTCCAACTTCTCAAGGATCTAGTAGCAGTGGATCCTCATCAAAGAAAAGTCCCATCAACATGAGAAGTATTAGGGAGATCTATGAACAGACAGAAGATAGAGAAACAAATCTATTCTGTCTATATGCTGATCATGAGCCTCTCATCTTCCAAGCAGCCATTCAAGAAGATTGTAAGAAGAAGGAGATTCACATAGTGCAGAATAATGATACATCAGATTCGATGACACTCCCACAAAGTCACAAGACGATTGGCGTCAAAAGGGTGTATAAGATTAAACGCACCGTAGAGGGACAGATCAATCAACACAAGACGATGTATCGTCCTCTAGAAAAACCAATCACAAAGCTCGCGAAAGATCCCATGCAGCATAGGAGGAAACACATCAACAATTGGTTCCAATTCCTCAAGGACCATGTGAAGAAGAGACATGCTTGGAATGAAGATTTTTTGATTTGAGGGGGCATATTGGAAATATCAAATCAAAAAAAGGTGAAAGATCTCACCACCACCAAATAAGGAAGGTAATAAAGATCAAATATTTAATTTGATATCAAATATTAGGAGAATAATTAGGAGAATAAATCACATTGATTTTTCTCCTTATTTATGAAGTCAATAAATGACTATATTAATTGATGAGTAATTTAACATATATATGAATATATATATGGGCCACTTTTGGAAATGTTTTATTGGCCTTTATTAGGATATTTGATTTCTTAGATTTTCTCACAACACCCTATAAAAGGATGTGAAAGGGTTGTGTTATTTTCAATTCAAGAAAATTAATAAAAGGAGAAATTCTCCAAAGTTTTGTGTGTTCTTTCTTTTGGGTCTTGTGGTAAAAGTGGTGTGGTGTTTTGAGAAACACCAAGGGTATCAAAGGGATACCCAACAAAAATGAATCCAAACTCACCCAAACCTGATTTTTTGAGGTTTTCTGGCCAATAATGTTTTTGTTTGATTAATAAAACAATTTAAATTTGATTTATTTAGATTTTATTTTAAAAATATCAAATTAATCAAATCAAACCAAATTAAATTTAAACTCATGATTATATTAATATTTATTTAAATAATTACTTTTATATTAAAAATTCCACTTTCATTCCATTATACCACTAATATCAATAAAAAATTACTAATCTATACCATCAATAAATGTCAGTCTCGTTCAGTTTGATTTGCTTTTATCAAATAATTTCAATTTGACTTTTTGTTTTAATAATTCAATTCTATTTTGATTGTTTGATTTCTATATTATACGTATGATTATAATTTGATTTAATTTTAGTCTACAATAAACCGAACCAAATAGTTCGAATGACACCCCTACCTGCAAGTCCATCGCTTCCCCAAGCTCCGCCGCGCGCGCGAGCATAGGCACGAGCGCGCACTCCACCTTCCGCTTGCTCATCTCCGCCACAAACCCCCTGAACCTGGCGTCCACTAACAGCCCGTGCGCGGCCTTCCTCTGCGCGGCCCACGAGTCCTCGTCGGCGACGAATATGCCGTGACCGAGGACGTCGAAGATCTCTGCGAAATCGGGGCCCTTTGGGTAGTCGGCGAAGCTGGAGGTGAAGATGTGGTTGATGTTGGCGGGGTCGCATGTAAAAACGAAGTCGAGCTTTGATAAGAGGGGCGGCCCTTTGAAGAAGAAGGTGAGGCCGGTTTGGCGGAGGAGGTGCACGGTCCAGTCGTGGAGGCGGTGGAGGCTGCCGAGGAGGCCCGGGAGCATGCCGAGCACGGGCCAATTGATCGGGACGCCCCTCGGCCTGCCGAGGAATCGGCGGAGGAGGAGGAAAGGACGATAATGCGAGGAGGATTTCTGGGTAGGACTTGAGGAGGCCTAGCATGGTTTTCTTTTTCTTTTCTTTTTTATTTTGTTAGGCCTAGCATGGTTTTTGCAACATATGTGGATGACATTCTTGATATTGGGAGATCCAATTAAATAAGGGCAATTTTCGAAAGTGACACTGAATTTTTTTTACCACGTTTTGTTTCCTTGTCAGCACTTTAGAGACTTCTTAACCACATAATACATAATGCACTATCACAATGTATGGAAAAAAAATATTTCTCTTTTATAAAAAATTTCAGTAGTGCATCTAATTACATAATTTACTTTTGATTGCAGTATATGTTTTATATATATTTTTTAATAATAATGGTGAGGGTTGCTTTTCGGGATGTAGATAGGACTAGGCAAGTCATTTTTCTTTTTTTTTGTTTTATTTTTAAAAGGAAAAATGATAAAAAAATCTCTTATAAATTAAAAATATTCAAGTCAGTCACTTTTTAAAATTATACAAAAAAAATTTCATTTCAAAATTTTGAAAACACAAAAGACTAATATAACTTTATGTAATTAGATCCTTAATATCTCCCTGACTCTTATTAGGTTATTCCACACCAAAAACCTATTTTTCCTACAAAACAACAATTTCTCTCTATATGACTCAAATCAATCTCCTTATAGGTTTTGTTATTATATATCATATTGTGTATTTCTTATATATATCATACATGATGTTATTTATCTTTTTTTATTGTGTATAATCATAATCTATATTACTATATAAAAGTCTCTTAACACAAAAAACCGTCAAATGACCATTTTATCCCTAACAATTCATTCAATCCCATAACAATCTGTTTCACTCCCTTTAATTAATCACAACCTCTTAACCCAAAAATCTGCCATTTGACCTTTTTACCCCTAAAATTCTATTCAATCCCATGACAACCCATTCACACCACTTTAATCTCACCCATTTTTACCATTTTACCCCTACCAATTTATTCAATCTCATGACAATCCATTTCATTTTAATCATATTTATAATTTATTCCAATACATACATTTCATCAAATCTTTTGTATCTTTTGTATATATCACATATATTTCATCATTTTAACCCTATTAATAATTTACAGAAATTATATGTATTTAAATTTTTTATATATATCAACCAAAATTATATTACATCACCGTTAGAATATATTTTGTACTCTATTTTCATTATGAAAATATTAGAATCAAATTATGTTATAACATATCTATGAATAAATTCCTATTCATATTATGAGCTTAAAATTATTAAAAAAATTGGGGTGCTTGTGTATCAAATCATAAACCTGAAATCCTTAAATAATAAATCACCACACACAAAAAATACCAACACTAAAATAAATGACCAAAATATGACAATAGGACATACGAAAAGAATATATTTAATTTAGATTTAATTTTGAATTAAAAAATTGAAATTGTTTCACAAATTTAATTTACCTTGGAACCTTTTCAACTCCTACATTTCTTCCTCTTTTGTCTCTCATTTAATTGTCAATTTAATACAATTTAATGACGCTTTGATATGCCTTCTACCCCTCTCTCAGCAACTCTAACAATTGTCACTCTTTTAATTTAAAAAAAAAACAATTGTCACTCTTTCTTTCTCTTCCCATCCCTCAAAACTCTCACCGTCTTCTACACCGCGTTGATCTGCATCTTCAATGAGCCACAAAAGATCAACATCTTCGACGGATACACCAAATTCATTGAGTACACGAAAAACTTTCAACCATTTCACACAATATCTGACCTTTCAATTGGGTTTCACAGGAAATCTTATTTTTTGATTGGGTTTCTTTTTTTTAGTCGTTGTTGATTAAAGAGCAGAAAGTGAAGGGATCGAGCTGTTGGCGGCCACAGCGACGAAGGGGAGGCGGACGTGTTGTCACTACAAGGCGTAGGATACGCCGCAGTCATCATATATTTTTTGGTATAAGGGCTTTAAAAATTCTATAAATTTACTAACATAGTGCTTATGGGATTTCTGATTAATATCATAATTATTTGTTTTGGGATCTGGCAGGCTTTTCAGTCAATGGTTGTTTCTTTTTAGATTGTTATTTTTGGGCAATTATAAAAATTCTTTTTTATTTTATAGATGGGATTAATTTTCTTTAATTTTTATAATTTTTGGGAAACTTCCTTGACGGAGTAATTTAATTTTTTTTTTTACTTTTTAAATTTTTCTATATGTATTTGTTGGATTTGGGAGTTTTCCATTGTTTGAAATTTTCAATTGTTTTCTTGGAATTTTTTTTAGGATTGAAAAGGTCGATATTTTGGGTTATTTGTTGTTTCCAAAACAAAAAGGATGATTTCATGATATTTGGTTGATTTGAGATGTCTTATTCAAACTCTTTTTTACATTTTTTTGGTTATAAAGTTTAATTGATATTTATAAACCAAAAGTAATATTTTTTAATGATATTTAACATGTGTTGAACTTTTTTATTGCTATGATTTTTATTTAGCATGGTTCTTTCTTTTCAAATTTCTTATTTTTGTGAGGAATTATAAATATTTTTTAAATTTTATAGATGACATTAAAATTTTTAAAATTTGTGTAATTTCTATCGAATTGCCTTAACATAGTGTTTTATTCCATTCAGAATTTTGACTTTTTAAATTTTTTCATGCATATTTGTTGGAATTGAGTATTTTTCAATTGTTTGGATTTTTTAGTTTTTATGGGGTCCTTGTTGATTTTTTTAGATTTAATTTAATTTTAATTGATATTCTTAGATCAACTGTAAGTATTTTTAATGAATTTTAAAAGATATTTTGATCTTTTATTATCATCATTTTTTATTTATGGAGTTGGAAGGTCATTTTTTTAAAAATAAATTATGTTTTCTTTTAGTGATTTGCCTTCTCGAGTTGGTTTTCATTAAATTGTTTTGGACTTTTTTTTATTTTTCATGTGAATTTGTTAGCTTTTGTTGTTTTTTTATTGTCATTTGAAAAAATCTATTAATCATTTGGATTTTCTATTTTTTAAAGTTTTCAAAGTACTCTGAACATGAATTCACTCATTTAAAGGGCACTCATTTAAAGGCTAATTAAACTCAATTAATAATCAATCCATTTATTTAATTCCCTCATTTAAAGCAATTAAAATTCGTGGAACTCTTCACAAACTATTGATAAGCAGCAATCACAATTGATATGAGAATATTAATAGCATATAATAATTAATGTAGGGTGTGAATTAATGAAGCATGATAGCATGCATGTGTGTTAAAAATTCAACCTAAAAATAAAATGAATAAAAGTTAACCGAAAATCTTCATTTATTCTTTCATAACTGTTTGTAAATTATCCTCTCTGGAATGATTGTTTAGCTCACATCTTCTTTTGAATCTTTTTTTTTTATGGTTATAGGCAAAACAAGAAAGTCTAAAAATTACACAATGAGCTATCCTAGAAAATAATAAAATTAGAAAAAATTTGCGCCTAATAGATGTTTAAGAGTAGGATTTTTATTTGGGTGATTTAAATTTTTGCATTGAGTTTATTAGGATTTTAGTTTCAATATAGTTATACTCAGATTTAAATTTTTTAATTTTTAAAAAAATTAGATTTTATAAAAATGAAAATTCAATAACAAACAACCTAATAAAGTTCAATCGGACGTTATAAAAATGTTAATCCTAAATGAACATATATCCTTACAGCTAGAATAGTATTTCATTTATAAAAAATATATATAATAAAAAAAAGAATTATCCCTTTCATCAACAGCATAAACAACATAAAAATAACAATGAAAGTACTACTTTAATTATCAACTATACTATGCTATGATGAATAAAAAATTAGGACTATGATATGATGTGGCAATTGAAATAATCATGTATTCAAGTTAACTGGTTCAGGACTACATTTCTTCATAAATATAGTGTTAAAAGCTAAAAATATTAATATAAATTAAAATTCACAGTCGAAAAGAATTTAGTATAAAAAACCAATCTCATCTAATATTCATTAATTACATTTTAATAAATAAATATTGTGCAATGCTTAGAGGACATTTCATCTATTGCATAACTTTTGACTCTTGGACACTCATCATTGATAACCATATTTCTAATCAAAGTTTTTTTGTTTTCTTTTTTTTTTACAAATTTTTATCAAATTCTACCATACATATGAAAATTTTGATTTTAATATCACTCTAACCCTTAAAATAGTCACAATTAATTAGTTCTCAATTTTCCAACAATGTTATTGAATCTTTTTAGTGATAGAAATTGTTGTTGGATGACAAGCAAATACTCATTAAGTTTTATAATGAAAAATAATATTGGTCACACTAAGTAATTATTATTCCAACATATACATTTATTTGATTTTAAAATTGATTAAATTAATATGTGCATTCACCTCTACATGATGAAGAAAGAAAAATGAATATAGTTATATAACATTGAAATTTTAATTGAATTTATTTATTTTTATGGACAGTGACAATGAATACAGTCATATAATCTAAATATGACCACCCCAACAACAACCAAAATAAAATCTTTTATTAGAATCTTTATATCAATGCAATATTTATTAAAAAATTCAAATTCAAATGTCATGTTTAAAATTTGAAATTCAATATTTATTAGGGAGACGAGGTTGTATCAACAAAAAAAATTAAAACATTTAAATTCAAATGTGTTGCTTAAATTTGGAATGTGTAAAAAAAGAAACAAACCAATAAACTATTAATATTTGCATTCAAAATTTATAATTAATATATATAATTAAAATTGTTAATGCTGCCATTTATTTCATTTTTTAAATTTAGAAAATTTTAACAATAGCAATCCATTCACACACCTTCAATCTCATTACATTTGTTCAAATTTACACATGTGATGGCCGTGGATCATCTTCTCAGTTTCTTATTAAATATTTGCATTTTTTTCTCTTCTACCATTCATCACAAAAATACTAATCACTTTTTTCACTTCTACCATTAATTGCAATGCATTTAATTGATTTTTTTCCTTTGTTAATTATATAATACTAATCATTTTATCTTTCATTGTCATCCTAGCAATCTGTTTTTTCACATTCTCTTTGTTTTTCTTGTTTGCCCTCTTCACCTGTGATATATATAATTTATCTGTCCTTCCACAATCCATGAGTCATCATATGATTTATATGATTATATGATTATATGATTCATTTATATGATATATGATTTTTTTAATACATTTTAAATTTTTTTCATCTAAGATTTTTAATAAGATATGGATCATCCGCTCACTCATCACAACCTTTCCTTCTATGGCAACTTCTAAGACGAGGTAGTGGTCCAACCCAATAAACAACAAATCCAAAAATTGTGGTAGTGGCTTCACTTATTTTTTAGTTTTTTCTATTTCTATAGTTCATTGTTTTGATTTTATTTTAGTAAACTTTTATTTCAAACACATTTATTTTTTTATATTTTTCTTTTGTATGTAATTCAGTAACAAATTTAGTTTAAAAATGATACATTATAACAAATTATTTTAATTTTCAACGTAACTATGATTTATGCCAGTCCACTGAATCCCTAAACCCTAAATTTATGCATAAGGGAAAATAACGCAATAATAAGTATTATAAATATTTATATGCTATTTATTCTTACTGTAAAGCGCCATGATGTAGACAAAATTCATTTAATAGGGCAATTGGGTTAATCACAAAGTCATGTCATGCTATGCAAAAGTTAGATCCTCCTCACACTTTGCCAAATTCAATACACAGTAATAACAAAGTATATTTTCATGCAATTATAAATCTATTATATCCCAGACCTGCATAACAAAAAAGTTTTGGTCTAATGCATTAAATCATGCAAAACAAAAGGCATACATCAAATCCTTCCATATTTTGTATTTATCACAAAGTCATGTCATGCTATGCAAAAGTTAGATCCTCCTCACAGTTTGCCAAATTCAATACACAGTATATTTTCATGCAATTATAAATCTATTATATCGCAAACCTGCATAACAAAAAAGTTTTGATCTAATGCATTAACATTCTTGACAAGTATAAGAAAGAAGTTAATGGAAAAAATCACATCTCTACGTAATAAATCAAAATCATGTTTGTTTATGAAGCATTCATGAACGATTATATGATGAAAAGTTAATTGTTTTTTTTATATTTGACACCATTATTTTTATCATTTGATTTGGTAAACTATAGACATTAAAGTACTTACATTTGGAGTCAATATTATGAAAATGTTATTATAACTAAATTTTTAACATTAATATTAATCAAAACATATATTACATTTTGTCTATGTGTATTTGCACATACACAACAACTAGTATGTAATTTAAATTTATGTTGTGCCCCAATGCAGCAGATGAGATTTTAGTATTCTAAATCTTTATTTACATTTTTTTTTTACTTGGCCATTCACATATTTTTATGACGTTATTAGTATATATCCATTTTTTTTAAATATCAACATTTAATGGAGTTCATCATAAAAAATTTAAATTATATTGGCACATCTCACAAAATCCACCTAATCACAAAGAATTTAGAGAGAAAAAAAAGTTTTCCATGAAAATGTGTGAAATACATTAACAAAATTAAGAGGATAAAATATTTTAACAAAGTTAAAAGGTGTAAAATATGTTAAAGATATAATTACACAAGAGTACATTCATCTTTTGTATTTTCAAAATAATGAAATGAGACTTTTTTTGTATAATTTTAAAAGTGATTTTTTTTTATATTTCTAACTTCTATAAGACTTTTTTTAATCATTTTCCCTTTCAGAAATTGGTCATCAATCAATTTTAATTACAAAACTAGCCTTATAATCGGTTTGACCAAATTTTAATTTGTACTCACCTATCTGTCCATGAAGATTTTTTATACTTATATTTCAGTTTTAAAATTTGTAATCAGGTGAACATATCTGAAAGGATTTTAAATTTAAAATAAAATTTAATTTTCCATCTCATAAAATAACCCATTCAAAATTCAAATTTTAAAATTAGACATTATATTTTTAAAAATATCCCTGATAAAAGAAATGTGATTGATAATCACATGTAGGTCATTTGAAAATGAATTTGAGAATTTTTTTTCTTCTAAAAATTGATTTTACAGGAAACTGCATCTTTATAGATTATAAAAAAAAACTAGCTTCTAGGTTTTTTAAAAAAAACTAACTTCTAGGTTTTTTAAAAAAAACGTGTCTGCATAACTTTAGTTTTATTTTTAAAATCCTGTTTGGAGAACTTAGTTTCCTCCAAACCCAAAAGTCTTCCAACTCCATTTTTAAACAGGACTTTAAAAGAATTCGTATCTTTCGACAAAAAGCAGAAGCAGGAAGCGTGATTATTTATCATCTTTTTAATAGTAAAACTTTTTAAAATAAAATAAAAGGGTCAGCGTTGATGTGGTTCATTAAAGGGTTAATTTTGATATTAAAAAAATAATGGGGCTAAAAATGAAAATTGCTCATTGAATAATAATTAATAATTGGCTTTTTTTTTTCCCAGCTGTGTAAAAACAGTAATAGCTGTGGACGTAACGTCTATAAAAACAGATCTGCATGGGCAGCATAAGAGTGAAGAATTTATTATATATGTTTGAAACTGAAAGTGACTTTTCATAGACAGGATGCGAGGGACCTCACCTTTTGTTTCTTTGACGACGTGGTGGAACCTGCTGGACTGATTGGATGGGATGTCTTTTTCTACTTTATTCTGAAGGTTAAATAAGGGGTATTAATGAATGAAAGTGACTTTTCAAGACAGGATGCGAGGGACCTACCTTTTGTTTCTTTGACGACGTGGTGGATCATATTGGATGGGATGTCTTTTTCTACTTTATTCTGGAAATAAGTATTAATGGAAATTAGTTGATCATACCGTTTGAGTTTCATAAAGTGATATAGTACCCTTTTTTTCATAGTTTAAAATGTATGTAATTTTATATATTTTATTAGTCTTTTTTATTTATTTTATTAAAATATATATTTTTGATAAAACTTATTTTTATAAATAATAACATTTAATTTATCATAATAAGTATTTCACATTTTATAAAATTACATGCATCATTAAATAAGATATATATTTTTAAAAAAAACATACGTGGTCTGAGTTTTGGATTGTAAAATAAATTAAATATAACATTTTATTTTTCTTTTATAAAGGGTGGTTCTATGATTTGATTACTCAAGGCATGTAGATAAGGGGTATAGATCAATTGGAAAGGTTGTATGTAATCATCAAACAAAGGGCATTTAAAAACGCGATTTGTTCTATTCTATTTTTACAGAAAGTTAACAATGGTAAACTTGTTTTTAAAATATTTGTAATTTTAAATGATTAATTAAAAAATGTGAGTTTAAATTTTTTTATTGTAAATGTCATTTTAAAACAGTATTAGAAAAACAGACAAAAAGAGGAGGGAATTAGCACACGGTTTGGTCGATTGTGCTTTTGTAGGAAATCACAAGTTGTAAATGTATTTCTAAAATGCCTCCAATTTTGAATGATAAATTGGAAAGTACGACACAACTTTTTCGTTGTAAATGTTACTTCAAACAGATTTTAAAAAATAATAGTGTATTATAGCTTTTGGGGAATTAATGCAGCATTAGAGCAATCAAGAAATATAATCTACATTAAAATCTCATAAGACAATTCTCAAAGTTCCCGTTTGGATAGCGGAATTGAGTTATTCTGGATAGATAACTATGCCAGTATAGATAAAAAATCTACATGAATAAGAGATTTTTTGTTTGGTTATGTTTTTTTTTTATTCTAATTGGAAAACGTAAGAATAAATGTTGAGTTGTTTGGTTGATAAAGAATAAAATATAAATAAAGTTAAAAAAGTTGATTTGACATGTAAGTCATTTGATGTATAAGAGGTGTAGATAGATGATTTGATGTGATAAAATGTAAAAAGTTGATTTGACATGTGTGCCCATGAGAATAGATAAAGTGAGTATAGCTTATCATAGGGGTTACCTAGAATTGTTATACTCTCTTATACTCGTTTAAACTGACTTAGTAATATCAAGTTATACTCTGCAAACAAACAACTATTTTCTTTATCCATTTTTATATCACCCTTATACTACCCTTATACCTACCTATTCCGCTTTCCAAACGGGGCAAAAGATAATAAAAATTTGAAATAACTCCCAATATTATTGATGGAAAATGTTAATCTCTCTTAGATTACAAGTCACTGCATATGTGGACTTAATTTTGATCAATTAGGACAATAATTAAATAAAAATATTGATTTATTAAAATTAAAAATATTAATCAAACATAACAGAACTATTTTGAGGTCCCTAAAACTGTCTTGCAATAAATTTTGATATTTATAGAAAGAGAAAAAGCCATGAAAATTATTACTATAAATAGCAAATCTCCTTATTTAATGGCTTTAATGATGGAGTTGGCCAAAATGTGCATAATTAATGGCAATAGCAACTTGTCCAAATTTCACAATGAAATAGTACACCTCCGCATCAAATTTTATCAGATGAGACTCTTGTAGTCGTATTTTTATTGACGAAAAAGAAAATTAGGGTGCTTGTAATCCAAGGAAAAAAATTCAAAATATTTTGTGAAGGGTTCGAAAAAGTATTCGGTATAAACTTTATCAATAATGATAAGTTTTTTTTTATATATATCAGAGGTACTCCATGCGGCTGACCTTACAGTCGAGCTGGGAATGCTACATTCGCATGTTTGTCCCGGTCTGACGGAAATTTTTTTGAATAATCGTCAACAAACAGATGGGTAAGTCAGGGCCAAGATTCGAATCCAAGACCTTCCTTTCAACCAGACAAGCCCTAAACTGTTGTGTTATGGCCACTAGGACCATAATGATAAGTTAACAATTGAATTTTGAGATCGTCCTATTTCATTCATATCCACTGTAAAGTTATTACTCTTATTATTTCACTTCTTGGATTGATCGGGTGGACCAACCATTCTAGGAATGCGTGGATCATTTGTTGTACATCAGAAATATATATCAATTTTTAAAAAAAATATTGTGCTTTCTGAGAATTAATGTTCCTAAAGATATTGCTTCTATTCGCATGTGATTTTTATTTTTTTTTGGAAGAGAGTGTATACAGTTGCTTGATGATATCTTCTTTTGTATACGTGCGTACGTGTGTTTTATTGGATTGTACAGTCGGAACCACGTGTTTGTTAAGGCCTTTCATAAAAAAAAAATGGTTACAGTGGCATGTGGGGAGGGTGGATTGTAATTTAACAAAAAAAAAAAGTACTATATAGTATATATTATATTGACTTGTGTATAACTTCACACTTCTAATTAAAATTTTATTTATGAAATGGGGGTAATTGTAAAACATAAAAAAATTATGCTTGGTGTGTGTAATTACAACTAAGGTCTTATTTAAAACAAATTTTCAAAAACAGCTTATACTGATGTTGATTAAAATAATTGATTCAAGAAAAGCTACTATCAACAAGTTTTTTTTCTTCATAAAAGTCCTGTTGAATTATAATGCATAAGAGTTAAAATTCTAAAAAACTGAAATTCAAAAAATATCAATTTGAAGCCGTTTATTTGAAAATTGATTTTGCAAAAACAAAATCCATTTGATAATTTGTTCAAATTAGCTAGGGTCTAATTTTTAGTGTAGATTAGCACCGACGCTCTAAAGAATATAATGCAACTATACATGTCAATAATCAAGTTCTCTCATGAAACTATTGGCTATTAGTTTGAAATTTACTAATGTATAGGATAAGATTTAACCAAACATAAAAAGAAAACATATATATACAAAAAAAAAAATCGTCCACACGTGAAACTCATCCATGCTTAAACATGGAAATTACCCTAACTCACTTTCTAGCTATTCCTTTCTCTAACCACCATTTTCAAAATGTGATTCTATTCATGTAGTTCATATTAAAACACGTCTCCAAAGAAACAAAAGATACAAGTTATCTTGTCCTTTCCTTGCAAGTCTCTTTCTAGTTGTCCTTGCAAGTCTCTTTCCAGTTGTACTACTATGCAGTGGTTGATCATCTCTCTGTCCCCCTATGGTTCATTCATTCAATGATCTCCAGTTGTTATTGTTTTACACAGTTAGAAAAAACAAGATCGGGTTAAGTTCCACGTGCGATTAGATAATTTAATTATTCAATGCAATTCTAATTGTCCGATTTTGTTGAGACATTTTGAGTGAGATATTTTATCATATTTTAAAATTAAAATCAAAATTAATTAAATTATAGCATTTTTTTAGGATTCAATTAAATTAAGATTAATTAAATTCTAACATTTTTTTATAGTATTTAATTAAATTTTGTATCTCAAAATAACAAGATCGGACGGTCATGATTGCATTGGCAGGGGCAGATCTAAGACAATATTTTGGGATGGGCTATATAAAATATTAATATAAAAGTTTTTTATTCTAATATTTGATGGAATGATTTTATATACCAAATAATATGATTTTCAAAAGCCATATATTCATGAAGAAATAAAAAATAAAATATTGTTAAAATTAAATACTTTGATTTTTTTCAAAATAAAAATGAGATATGAACTCACCAAAATTTATATTTAATTGACATTACATTAAATCTTAAGTTAATATTTGAATTTTTTTTTTAAAGAAAAAAAGTTTGGAGTGCAAATGGGTCTGTAGAAGGTACTAGACATATCATTTTTCTTTTTTTTCAGCCTCAATTCTAATCTCATATGCGTCGATAGAAAATAACAGGAGCATATACTCACATTAACGAGGTTTATGTTTCAATAGAAATTGTTTATATTTTAATAAATGCATTCATGCAATTTATTAAAGAACATGTTTCATTTTGTATAAAAGCATGTATCTCATTAAATGAGATGTATATTATTTTTAAAAAAATCAAAACACGTAAGCCTAAAAATTGAGGTTAGAAAAAAAAACCATACAAAACATTATCTTAACATATATCATAAAAAACAAAAAAAAATTATAAAATCTGGGCCGGGCTATAACCTGACCCAACCTGCATTTAGGTCCGTGCGCATTGAACCTAACCTGGTCCCAGGAAAAAAAAAAACAAATTGAAAACGGCCCAACAAACAAGTCAATTATTAAACTGTGTTTCACGTGTTTTAATTATTAAATAGGTCACACAAATACAGCCTCTCATTGCAACCATGTTAAGCCTTCTGAAGGAGTACCCAGAAGAGTGTCATGATTTTTCCCTCAAACACAGTCACATTCTACTGTTGTGAAAAATTTATTAGTATTATAGGCTCTACACAAATTCTAACAATCATCGAAAGCCACAAACAACTTGTATCATACATTTGAAGGTACTTTGTGTGATTGAACATTCACTTATTTAACCAAATCGAACCTAGAGCATGAGGCATTTATTGAGCATAATAATAAACGGTTTTTTTTCATGTATACCATTAAAAAAAATATTATTTATTATTATACCACTACAAATAATGTATTTATTTTTATACCATTAGAAAAAAATTTAATGTAAAAATGTGTCAATCTTTTATATTTTTAACTAATATGAACCTTAACTATAGTTAGTCTCTTAATCAATAAGTAAAAATGATAAAAAATAACCTTAAAATATAGGGTTAAAGACATCTAAGTCTCTACAAACATGAGAAAACCCATATAAGTTCCTATTAAAATTGAGACAGATGTACAAGTCCCTGAAAACTCACAAAAACCCAATAATCGTCACTGAGTTAAATTTTCATCCAAACTGGATGGAATATTCCCATAATATTTCATCACATATAATTGTGTAGACATTGAAGTCTCTATAAACAGTCATAAATACAAATTAGTCCCTTCAAAAGATAAAATTGCCCCCTAAAAGACTTTAATATTAAATTGTATACACATTGCAGTCTCTATAAACAATCATAAAGACAAATTAGTTCTCACAAGACAAAATTGCCCCTGAAAGACTTTTACATTTAATTGGATAAACATTATAGTCCTTATAAACACTTGTAAAGATAAATTGGTCCACGTAAAAGATAAAAATACCCCTGAAACGTTTTTACATTTAATTGTGCAGATATTGTAGTCCATATAAATAATCATAAAGACAAATAATATAATTTATTTATTTATTTATTTTACCATCTATCCTATCGCACACTCCAGTTGATCGGGACACCCCACTCCAACTTGAAAGGATTGAGGTTAATAATGCTTTTTGTGTTTTTTAGGGCCAATTAAATAATAATCATCCAAGATTTTTTTTTTTGGGGGGACATAGACCGACTCACGAGGATCTTTAAATCGTTTTGTAAGCTCAAACCAACATATCTTTAGTAGTTGTCACTAAAAAAATTGGAAAATTAACAAAAATAGCACAGTTGAAACGAATATTTGTAAAAATAGCATTGTTTGGTGAATATTTTAAAAAAATAGCGCTGACACTGTTTTACAAGGGAGGCGCCATATATATAAAGCGTCTACTTCGTATTTTTATCCTACAGAATAAATGGCATTTTTATACTGAAGGCGCTATATATATATATAGAGCCTCCAATGTTTTTCAATTTCAAAATGAGACGCCATATATATATGGAGCATCCAATATTAAAATTTCACAAAAATAGTTTCCAATGATAAATAAGAACTTTTTATTTTTGCATTAGATAAACATGTAAAGAAAATAGTTTGCATTTACCAGCATACCATATTTTTAGTTAACAAACTGAAAATACGAAAAAACATTTACATTTATCAACATACAAAAATTTTGATTAACAATCATCCAATCACTTTTTTCATACATTTTGTTTAGTTTTTCTAGGAGCTGGTGGTGCGGCTGGTCATGTATATCCTTATCAAGGTGGAATATGTAGTGGAATTGGAGCTGGCTGGTCATGTAAATCCTGATCAATGTGTAACAAATCACTGAATAGCTCTTCAATGGTGAACATGGACTCAGACTCACCGAAATCAATTTTAACATTGGTATTTAACTAATTGTTGTGGAATTTTACCATTGGAGACTCCACATATGCAGATTTATCTAATGCAAAAACAAAAAGTTCATATTTATACATGGCTATTGTGGAATTTTACCATTGGAGACTCTATTATATATGGCGTCTCCCTTTAAAATTAAAAAATACTGGAGGCTAAATATATATTTGGCGTCTCCCTTTGAAATTAAAAAACATTGAATGCTCTATATATATATAGTGTCTCCATTTGAAATTGAAAAACACTAGAGGCTTCATATATATATAGCGCCTCCAGTGTAAATCTGTCATTCATTTTGGGGCATACAAATACGAAGGAGGCGTCTCCCTTGTAAAACAGTGTCAGTGCTATTTTTTACAAATATTCACCAACCAGTGCTATTTTTATAAAGGGAGCTGCTACCTGGGCCCCATAAATTAAGCCCCATTTGAACGATGCTATTTGTATTAATTATCCAAAAAAAAACTTTGTAACTAAATCCCACAAAAGGTTGCACTAGACATAACATATTTTGAAAAAAATCTGGAACACGTCTAGTGAAAAAAAAAACATCAATCACATTTATCAATTAAGTGTGTCAAAGATGAAACTGCACAGAAAATTCACAAAAAGTTTTCAAAATGCCAACAATAAGCAATTAAATATTAATCAACTATACATTAATCAAATCCATAAAAATAAAAATAACAACTTTCAAAAAATGTGTTTACTAAAAATAAATAAATAAAAAAGAAAAAAATTAATGCTTTTGTATGTTTCCCTGATACAAAGCTAAAAAATCCACAAACACACAATCATAAATGATTGTAATTCAAACTTGGTACAAACAATACTGTAAATCATTACACATCATGTTCTGAATTTAAAATGTTCATATTCAAAACATGATACGATGATTCAAATGAATGACGAAAAATCAAAATCAAAATCAAAATCGAAAAAGAACTTGAATGGATCGTCATTGTTTACACCATAAACTACAAAAAAAATTAAATGAATCAAAATTCTTCTCTTCTTCATTGATTGAACTAAAACAAAAATAAAAACAAATGGACCCCCAAAACAGATAATCGACTTTTTTTTTCTTCTGTTCCTCTAATCAATCTAAACCAATTAATGTATTCTAGCTTTCAATTGAATTAATTGTTTCCATAAAAAACGAAATTATGGTTTTACCTCCACTAATTAAGGGGACGGTCGATATGATAATCGGTTATAATATATGAGATAAAAAAGGTGAATATAACATAAAAGGGTATTTTGGAGAATTCAGTCTTGCCACCTCATGGGGTTTGGAATGGGGTCTACCAATTGGGGTCCAAAAATCATTATTGTTTTATAAATATTTATTTCAACGGTGCTATTTTTATTAATTATCTAAAAAAAAATAACTTTCATACCGAGCCACCTTTGTGTGTCAAAGACGTGCATCAACAACCAATATAAAGTGTTTACTAAAAATAAATAAATAAAAAAGAAAAAAAATTAATGCTTTTGTATGTTTCCCTTCCATTGAAATTTTCAAACCTGCATTTCGTTGTGTGAGCGTGGCTCTTCTTTTTATGGCTCCCTTCCTCGCTATGGCTCCCTGTCAACAGGTGTATTTTGATTTCCTTTTCACGTGGGGGTGACCCAACCATTACTTCTATGAAAATTATGGCTAGGGCCAGTAAATAAATCAAGTCATTCGAGTTAACTCAGACTTGACTTAGTTTAAACTCATATAGACTCGTTCATTTAGACAAATGAGCGATTTTGAACAATTTTTAAAGCTCGGTTAGACTCGAGTCCTTAATCGAACATTTATTTTGTATTAATACAAAGTTATGACTCGCATTTGTGTTATAAAAAACTTAGTTGAAGTTTGACTAAACTTCTTTATAAAATCAAAACATTAAATTAATACAAAGTTATGCTCGTTTAAGCTCATGAACTTGATTCATTTAGATTAAAATTTTGTTTTCAATCCTTAAAAACCCTAAAATGAAGAAGAACATTAAGCTCGTTGAGGCTCGTGAGCTCGACTCATTTATAAACGAGTTGAACTTGAACATGTCAAAGTTCAACTTGTTTGACTCGTTTACCACCCCTACTGAAAACTACGCTTAAAGAAAAGATGGTATCACTATGCTTTGATTTTTTTTTGTTTAATCGAGCACTGTTTTATGATCTTACACGAACTGATCTGATCTGATCCATTGAATCAGTTAAATCTTTGTCCAATTAAATTTTAATTCAGTTTTTCTTTCAAATATGATGGTATAAAAATCAATCAATCCGACAGTTGAATTGGCAGTTTTTTAGAACTAGTTACGGATTGTATAAATTGACTAGTTATTTATATTCACAGAAATTTTGATTATTGATTTATTATTATATTAAATCTATAGATAGTTTAGATTTATATTATAAAAACATGGTATGATGTTACGTCAAAGTTTATAAAGTATTAAGATTTAAGAAGTAATTATGCATGTATATTTTCTAAAACATTTCATTTTCTTTTTATTTGTTTTAGCTAACATATTAATATCAAAATATTTGTTAGCTCATGCTTTATATCACGGTTCAAATATGATTTGCCCAGCGATTAAACTAGTGATTCTTAACCCATTCGATTTTCCTTTTCAAATGAATGGTTCTTTTGTAAAACATTGGAAACTGAGTGTGGAAAACAATTTTTCATTTAAATCAATGTTTAACTTTTTTTGGAAGTATATTTGATTGTTCCCTAAAAAAGTACTTATTTTATAATTAAAAACTATTTTATGCTTTTTTTCAAAAGCTTGAATTATTGGAGGCATTCAAAAATGAATTTGTATTAAATATGATTCCTGAAGATTTACAATTTTCAATACTTTTTAAATGCATCTTTAAAAGGATAAGATATTATGTAAGATAAAGTTACATATTTACGTTGAAAGTTTATTTGAAACATGTATTTTATCTAATCAAACACAATTTTTATAAAAACAAATGAATTAATTATACAACATATTTTTATGCTCATATGTTTCATATATTGTTCAGAATATATCTAAAAATTATTTAATCATCCCCTTCTTTGTATCGTAACTATTTGTTATCATGCACAAATGGAAAATGTTAGTTCATTTTACAATCCAAAACTCATACCACACATATTTTTGTTTTTATTTTTAAATCATATATTTTATCTAATGAGATATGTAATTTTATAAAATATGAAATATATACTCCAATGAATTGAATGATAAAAATATAAGAAAATTTCAATAAGGTATATATATAGATAGAGTGAGTGAATGAGACTAATAAGGTATATAGGACTGTATTTTTTATTGTAGAAAGGATGGAATGTAACAATGCTCTGCACGAATAGATGCAAGCCGCACCAAACCAGAACCTTTATCAAATGTTCCATGTAGACATACGAATTTTGTGAATAAACGGGGCCGTTTGGTAACACGGTTTGAGGTGATTCTTCTTTTTAATTAAGCATAAAGCTCAAATGGGTTACCAAACGGATTTCAGAAAGTAGACTTAATTAAAAAGTTATTTACATCTTTTAGTTTAAAAATGTTATTTTTTTAAGAAGCACAGAAATTATGTTTTTCAAGAACCAAGTTTATTTAAGTCACTTTATTCAAAATTTTATTTTATAAACGTGTTTTCATACACTAACAAGGAGGGTCAATTTGGATGCTTTTATACGACATATAAGATATAGGTACAAGTCATTATCTAAATCTAAACTAATTAAACCCTTATGAAACTCAAACCACACCATTTATGATAAAACTCTCTTCAATTCTACCCCTCCCATTCAACCTTCAAAAAATTAAAGATCACTCTCATGTATTAAAGATTTAAGCACGTTTCCAATACATGCCAGTCCCTCTCTGATTGTACCTTTCTGATTTTACAGACTCTTTTCGGTTTTCACTCATTGAAAGATCTATATAGTTGTACCTTTTTCTTCTTTTATATATAAAGGGCCCTGTGATCAGAAAAGTTCAGGATAAAGATGTTGTGCTTCTATTCCCACCTATTGATTTGTTAAAAAAAAATGGTTTTTATTTGTTTCTACAATCTAGGTTGATCGAACTTGGTCGTTATTTCAGGTTTTTTACGATTAAACTTAGTCGTCATTTCAGATTTTGTACGATCAAACTTGGTCGAACAAGGTCCAAATATTACATTTTTTTTACATATATCTACTTATTTTTTATAAACAAATAATTTTTTTGGTTTATCTATCATATTTTACGTTTATTCTTTAATCAAAGCAGCAGCTAAGGGATTGGAAAAAATACAAGTAGGTATACTTTCAATTAATTCATTTTTTTATAAAAAAATATCTTATTAGACAAATATATATCATATTTAAATTTTGTTTAAATTCGTGGTTAAGCGAATTCTTTATAGAAAAATATCTCATTAGACAAATTATAAATTTTATCACAAACCCTGTTCGACCAAGTCCGGTCGTCCAAAATCTAAAATAACGACCAAATTAGATCGCCCAAAATATGAAGTGACGACCAAGTTTCGTAACCCAAAACTTAAAGCGTGGTGACCAAATTTAATCGATCTGGCTGGATCGGTGAGAACAGAAAAAACACCGTTTTTGTTTTTTCGATGGAGGGTTAAGTGAATCCCCACTGTCGGGATAGACGCACCCAAAATGATTTACATGTTGGAAGTGACAAATAAAAAAAAGTGAAAAATGTCATCATCAAAGAATCAGGTAACAAAGGAGAAATAACTGATTTGATAATAGATCTAATACTGATAATTAGAACAATCCTACTCACATTGATTTTGTTTCCCAAACAATGAAGAGTAATTTATAATTATATATACTTAAAATATACTCATATTTATTTTGATGGAATTTTAATGGAAGTATTGATGGCATCCAAATTTTTATGTCCTTTTGTTTTTATTATTATTATTAATGTTTTTCAAGTGAGAACACCCTGTATAAAATTGTAAAGGGGTTGCATATAAATCAACAAAAAAAAGAAAGAAAGAGAGAACTAGTCCTACGAAAACTGTTTTCCTCTTTGTGTTATTTTTAGTAGTATGGTGTATTACAAATGTCAATAAGTGGTATCAGGGCGATAATAAAAATTAAATAAATCACATAATATCAACATGACTAGGAGTTACAGAATTTCAAACCATCATCAAACAATCATGCAATGCTGATAGATTGGGTTGAAGCAACCAGTGGATGTGTCCATCCATGTTATCAAAGTTGGGCCGAAGCTCTGCTAGCAACGGAGAGGCCCAAGCAAAAATCTAAAAAGTATTCCTAATCTATATTACTATATAAAAGTCTCTTAAACCAAAAACCTGCCGTTTGACCTATTTACCCCTGTCAATTCATTCAATCTCATTACAGTCCATTCATATCACTTTAATGACAACCATTTTTTCATTTTACCCCCACATTTCTATTCAATTCCAAGAAAATCCATTTATATCATTTTAATTTTATTTATAGTATTTTATAATACATACATTTCATCATGTAACATATTTATTAACTTATAATTAAAATTGATTATCATAATATTATTAGAATACTCATATATTTCTACTCAATCCCATGAAAATCCATTTACAACATTTTAATTTTTTTCATGGTTTATTATAATACATACATTTTATCATGTAACATATTGATTAACTTATAGTTAAATTTGATTATCATGATATTATTAGGATAAGACATGATATATTATATGTTAAAAATATAATTCACAAAAAAAAATTTCATTTTATATGCAAGAACATGATACATTAAAAAAAGTATCAAATATTAATGTAATTCACATCTATTAGCATTTATTTAATTCACACATATTTGATTAGCATTTACTCTATTCACTTGGATTTTTCTACTCTATTAATACCCCAAATAATCAATGGTCCTTAAGATCTACCCAACAAAAAAATATATAATTCACAGTAATTAAAAATAGAATCCAATAAAAAGAAACAAACGTATAAAATATTGATAAAAAAAAATTATTGCTATAAAAATGGACAAATTCATATTTGAACTTTGTGAGAACTCAACAATAAATTTAATCCAATAAAAACTCATTCATATAATTGTAATCTCATCCATAATTTATTCATATTTTCATCATATCATACATGACATATGAAAATTTTAAGCTTTACATTTCATCATACTTATATGATGACTACTATAGATATATCATAAAATAATATTAATAATTTACATCATTTATGATAAAATTACATTCATATGCCGATTTATCCATGAAAAAATTCCCTTACATCAATTATGATTAAATTACATTAATACCGACTAAATTTATATTAATATGTTTATTATTTTATAATCAAATTTGAATATCATAATATTATTAGGATAAAGGGATCCTTATAAAATGAAAATATATTCAAAATATAATTTCAAAAAAAAAATTCTCATTTCATATGCCACATGATACATTAAAAAAGGTATCAAATATTATTGTAATCTCTTCATTATAGATTTTCAAATTATGTTATGAATATTTTAATACACCCTTCAACCTCCACCTATGAAACAACAACCCTTATTCATCCACCCCCCATTCAATCTCCTCATCATTCATCCCCTCTCCATTCAATCCATTCATCTTCTTCTAAAGACAATGGTTGATGCTCTTCCACAAACCCCCAAATTTATTTATGCAACATTGAACACCCATTCATTGCCATCCCCATCCTTTGGATATATGGATCTATCATTTCTCTCATTTATCTTTTCTCTCTCAAAAATTTTTTTTACCTTATGAAGTTGAGTTAATCTTTTGTAGATATGATGCTTATTTTGGAGTTTTATATTGTAAATAAACTAAATATGTTATTTTTTCATTTTGTTTTTCTTTTTAAAAAATTTGGCATGTATGTACTGCTAGAAGAACAAAATTCTCAAATAAGAAATTTTTTTTCCCTTTAATAGATTGATCTTCGATTCTCTATTCTGATTGGAATTAGCGCAGTGGATCTGATATTTATTCATATATCTTTTGTAATATAATTTCATTATGATATTTTCATCATCATAATAGAGTACCATTTTTTTCTATCTAATCATGAGAATATTATGATGTCCGAATTTAATTGATTGTTTACCCAATTTAAAAAAAGAATTTTATTATCTAAATTTTTTTCCTCAATTTAGCTCTTCTTGATACAGGATATGTAGTCGTCTTCAAATTATTAAATATGGTGATCTTAAAATATTTTATTTTAAATTTATTACCCATATCAATTGCATTCACCATGTTTGAGTTTTAATGATACGGTTTATAATATTACCACTCGTCGTTAACCAGAGAACCCACGTTTATAGTCTTGTTAATTCAAATGGTTGACCTCATTATTTTAAAAAAATTGTTAATGTTGTGTATGTATATATTATTTAAAAAACAAAGTAAATTTATTAAAAAAGCAGAAGGTTTATAATAAATTTGTTATTTAAAAAATTTATTCACTTATTTTAATCACACTTATGATTTATTCCAATACATACATTTCATCATATATATATATATATATATAAGAGCGATTAGGTGCGGCGGCCGCACGGTGTGGCATCGAACACGGGCCGTCGATCACGGGTCGATCGCATCGGACGGTCGGGTGCAATTCACATCGACCGTTGGATGCAATGGACCCGCGATCGGACGGCTGCCGCACCGTGCGGCCGCCGCACCTCATCGCACTCGTGTGTGTGTGTGTGTGTGTATATATATATATATATATATATATATATATATATATATATATATATATATATATATAGGCGAGCGATTAGGTGCGGCAAACGGCGGGTGCGGCCGCGACGTGGGCCGTTCGATCGCGGGTCCATCGCATCCAACGGTCGACGTGAATCGCACCCGACCGTACGATGCGATGAATACGTGATCGACGGCCCGTGATCGACGCTGCACCTGCCGTTCGCCACAGGTAATCACCCCTCATATATATATATATTATAGAATTATATTAATAATTTACATAAATTATATGTATATTAAATTTTTAAATATACCGACTGAAATTAGATTAATATATTTTTAAAATTATAAATAAAATCTGATAAGCAACCATATTATATTAAAATCTATATAGTTAATATTAGTTGGGGAGACTGAAATAAAAGAAAATAAATTGATGATAGTTTTAAGTGGATTTTTTAAATATTTTACCCCTTACCAATCAATCAAATTCCTCCCAAATTCTTTTCCTAAAGCATCCCTTCACCTTCCCCAACCTCTTTGTAATCCAGCCGTCGTCTTTACATATCATTCAATGCTATTCTATTCAATTGAATGCATTTAATTGATTCTCTTGAATCTGGACATTCAACTATGGAAATACAAAAAGTCATAGATTTGTTTATCCTTCGAAACATTACAAAATGAGAAAAAAGAACATGCAGTTCCCTTTCCATGCGTTGGTTAAAAAGCCTAACAATGTATGGATGCGAAGATGGAGGAGGGTGTCGGAGAGGAGGCCCAAAAAGTCACAGATTTGTTTATCCACCACCACCCGTCGATGCCGAATGCCGAGGACCACTTCGAGAGTATCTCAGACCCCTTCCTCTTCATTTTTTCAACATTGTCGTCGAAGGCAAGTCTCTTCAAGTCCCTTCACCGTTTATGATGATTCAATGACTGATGAAAGTTTGTTATTATTTTTATTTTGTAGGGTAAATCCCTCCCCACCATCCGTCATGGGACCCCAATACCAATATTCAATTTGAGTTTCATATTTGTTGTGTTTTAATGTCTCTAATCTATGGAAAGGGTTTTCTTAAAAAAGTTTAAAATCAATCATCTGTATCTACATATATATTATTCGATTTTGATATCAAGAGTTTATCTAAAGCTCCTGTAAAATACTTTTAGTATCTAAGATTTGTTCTTGTGTTATTTGTCTCCCCTTAGACTAATTTTATTTGTATTTAATCTTTCTTTTTCCTGGTTGATGAGAATTGTTTTTTTTTTAATTATTGTTGTTGTTTTCGTTTGATTCTAATGATGATAAGTCATATTTTGTGGGTTTTCATCTTTTGATAGGACAATATATATCATGTACATGCAGAAGTTGCTGCATGACTACTCATAGCAGTCGTATGGTAAATACTGGAAGTTCATCAAAGAGTACATCACTTCGACAGTAAGGATTCAAGAATGCGAAAAATGTGCCTTTGTTTTTATTTTATTTTTTGTCTTGTGATCTTATCTTTGAGGCATTGAGGATACATTTAGTTTCACATTTTGGTGAAAAATATCTGGTTCATAAGTCCTCATTTTGACATGCTTATTTTCTTAGTATAATTGCTTTTGTCATTTTTATTTCAAAGAATTGAAATGAAAAAGAACAGGTCGCTCCCATCTACCAAAGTTTCTCTCCATCTGTTTAGATATTTTCAGCAAACAGAAGATATGTCATGTAAGCCCTCTAAGCCAGTTCAGATGGGTTTTTTTGACAATATGAGTAAATAAAGCTTATCTTCTTTGCTTTTATGTTTTGTATTATCATTGTTTATTTTTGTGTATTAATATTCTTTTTATTTAAATTTTTGGCAGAAAAGATATGTTTACATGGATTTTTCTAGAGAATTCCACCCTATTCAAAATCCAAAAAGTTCTGAAATGGTAAGCTATTTGTTTAACATGTTTATCCTTATGGAAATTCATTAATTCAAAAGTATATTTAATCCAATATTTTTTGAGGTATGTGTTCTATTTCGTGAATCACAATCTCTTTGAATTATTTATTTGGGCATGTGTAAGTAGAACTGATTATTTACTATTGATATGTTATTGGAGATTGTTTGGTATATGGTTTTATTGTTTATTGAATGTTTAAAACACCATTTTCAACACATCCTTTAGATCGATTAATCAGATCAATCTTGGATCAGAGAATTGATCTTCGGATGAATAATTCTCTGTTGGTCTTCATGTCTTGTTGATATTGTCAACCTTGCTTTTGTTTCAGCTTTTTCTATATTTCTCAAGCAATAGATGTGAATATAAATGAATACAGAAATGCATCGTGAATTCCGATCCAATTTTTCGCTTCAATGACATGGAGATGCATTCAGTTTTTATTAGTTCAATTCATTGCATAATTTAAATGAAGATTAGATTTTTGGTTAGTATGGTTGTGTGTACAATGTTTCTGATCATATTATGTTTGGGCTTTGTATTTGATATTAATATTTAAATAATAATTAGATTTGATGAAAGACATCAACTATTAGACATGAACTTGTACAAACTTTTTTTGTTTGTTTTCATAATTTTGTCTTTGCATTTCATCAATATAATTCTCACATTTCAATTCATATGGTCTCTGGAAACATATATGGTGGAGGGATCATTCGAAAGCATGGAGAATGCTTCACATTTGGAATTTTTTTTCATCTGCATTTTTTATGTGTGCCTCTTGGCCTTGATTACCAGAAATTAAATATTGGTTGGTGGTCCAGCAAACTATATATCTAGCATAAAGATTTTTGTGTTATGTACATTTATGCGAGCCTGATACAATAGTTTGATGATAAATATTTTTTTTATTATAGATCAAGTTTTGTTTGTTCTTTCTTTGAAAGTGACTGGCTTGGGTTTATTATTATTATTTTTTAATAGAAAAAATTAGGTTATGCTATGTGTTCTTAAACACTTCAAAAACAATTCACTTATCTATTTTATATATGTTGGTTGCAAACAATAGAATAATAGCAGTTTGTTATTGTAATTTGTTAATCATCTATTGAATATAAATAGAGTTTGTCAATGGAACTTATGAAACAACTATGATTGATGTTGGTTAATATTTCTTAAATGTAAATGGTATTGGTGCATGATTCTGAAGCGTCTGCTATAGTAACATGTAGGTTTTGATGAGCCACGACTTCCAGAGTTGAGTAGCAATGAATAGCTATAGCGTTTTTCATTTACATTGAATTGCAGTGGCAACATTTGTAGTAAACGAGCAGTGAAATTTTGTTGAATTACAGTGGTAACATTTGATAAATTGCAGTAATCAAGGTTTTGATGGTTTGCAATAACAAGTTTTCATGTATTGTGGTAACAGGTTTTTACTTTAATGAAGAACTGCAAAAATGAATAGTGACCCCTAAAAATGACTGTCCAAACGAATGTCTCTATCATTTTTAATTTAGGGAGGATTTTGGACAGTTTTGGAGACTTAGAGAGCTCTTTGTTTACATTGATGACTATTTTATTTTATTTATTCATGTGTTTGTTTTTATGTGAATTGTTGGAAACAATTTCTGTTTTGTTAAAAAGTGCACGAATTATGGCTCTCCTGTTTCATTGTATTCAAGCATTGTTTTGAAGAGGGGTATATTGAACAAATTTTTTTATTTCTTCTAAAAAGAGATTGGGTTTTTTAGTTTTAAGTCCCTATAAACATGTCTATTTAAGTATCGATCCTTCACTTCTTCACACTTTGGTTTTAGTCCCCATATTTAAATGATATATTTGATTTTAGTCTCTCCCAGGGATTAAAAAGAAAACCAAATAATTTAGGGATAGGTCCCTCCCAGGGACTAAAATGAAAACTCTGGGGACTAAAACCAAAATATGAAGAAGTAAGGGACAGATCACTAAATCCTATAATTTATAGGGACTTAGAAATAAAAAAATCCAAAGTGATTATATGTTCCCAATTCCAGAGTTTGAATATTTTAATAGGTCATTGTTTGGAATTCCTGGTTAGATTTTTTTTCGAAACCAGGTTATAATAATGTTTTGATAATTGTATCTCTATTTTTTATAATCATCTAATGATATTTGTTTGTGATTTCAATACTCAGTTTTGACACTCTCTTTTCTTGTGTGTTTGATTTGGTGAATAAAAATGAATAGCAAGTATTTTCATATAAAAAATTTGTTTTTTAGCTATTGGATTCATAGACATTAAGTTTGTTACATTTCAATATATATGTCTTTATGATGTAATAATTATCTTGAAAAATAATTTTCTTCATTGAATTTTTTTATAATATAATTCATTTTAAAATTGTGAGAATTGACAGTTCTTACGGGGAGTGTATTGTTGTCTAGCGGACAGATCGAGGTAGCAGTTGAGGTTCCTCATCGGTGGTTAGGGTACTTGTGGTAGATATCCCATCTGCGTACATACCTTAGCCTAGAGGTGGGCCTAAAGGTTGGCTGGGCAAGGCTACAACACCACCAGATTTTATATATTTTTTTGTTATTTGTGATATATATTAAGATAATATTACTTATAGTCTTTTTTTGTCTCAGTTCCTGTCTATACATGTTTTGAATTTTTAAAAAACAGGATATAAATTATCTAATGAGATACATGCTTTTCTAAAAAAATGAAGCATATACTCTAATAAATTGTATGAATCTATTTATATAATGTAGTTATAGAAAATATAAAAAATTTCTGTCGAAACATACTTCGTTAATGTGAGTTTATGCTCTGGTGATTTTCTATTGGCGCATATGAGACTAGAATTGGGGCCGAAAAAAAAATGATATGTCCAGCCCCATTTGTAGTCCATGTCGTTTTTTTTAAAAAAAAATTATGCACTCTCTTATTTAAGTATGTGTTATTATATGAAATGATGTATATACTGAGTTACACTAGCGTATTTTTTTTATTGTGAAAATTTTGATTTTTTATTCCATACACTATGAGATGCAGTAACATACTACGTTATTATAGTGTATGCGACTAAAAAATAATTTGTAGTTTCAAATATAAATTTTGTTTTATATATGATGTAAAAGCATAGTTGTAGAGTGATTTCCTTTTTATTTAACTGTTGTAAGTTAATGGATGTGTTCCATACTTTTGTTATTGTGTAGCATATTCTAAATTCATATCTTTTGTTTTCTTCTATTTGCGTGGCTTTCCTTTTTCTTTATTTTCTCCTTATCTACTTCCATATTCATTAGTTTCATGTGGTATTCTTAACAATATATAGATAGTCCACTTTACATATTATTATCTTTTACTTTGGTTTGGTTATTTGCATAAGTTCTCTGTGCGTTTATTTGGCCAGTGTAATGACATTCTAGGAATTTTTGATTCAAATGAATAATCATTTTTACTCTACCTTGCAGGTTTTTTTATATTGAAGTGTGTATAAAAATAGATGGTTATACATAAAAGCTCATCAATTATTATTGTTGAGTGTACTTCATAATTTAAACCAATATGCTGGGCATCACACAATTAATTTTATAACTTAGAAAAGAAGTCATGTATTTTGACTAAATTGATGATTGCATGTAATAATTATGAATATGTTAGTGTAACTAAATTATTTATCGTGAATGATAGTAAAAAAATATTACACTTTACAATTCTGGTTGGAAGTAGCACAACAATGGATCTGGTATTTATTCTTACATCTTTTGCAATATTATTTCATTATAATATTTTCATCATCATAATAAGGTACTAATTTCTTTTCTATCTCATCTAATCATCAAAATATTATGATGTTCAGATTTAATTGACTGTTTACCCAGCTTAATGAATGAAGTTTCCTATCAGATTTTTTTCTCAAATTAGCTTTTCATGATACAGGGATGTGTAGCCGTCTTCACATTTTTTTAATTAGGAGATCTTAAAATATATATATATATATTTTGAATTTATAATGATTGAATTCTATAGATTTCAGGATCTATATAAAGGACACGATGAGGTTTGTTTAAAGTTTGGTTAATTTTCAATATGAATTTATCCATCTTCATTTTTTTTCATTTGCATGGTACATAGAAATTTTGATTTTTTTAAAAAAAATTATTATGATTGAAATCTATATATTTTACAAATATGTAGAAAAAACATTATGACATCTATTTAAAGTTTAGTTAATTTTCAATATGAATTTATCCATCTTCATTTTTTTTCTCCATTTGCGTGGTGCATAAAAACTTTCATGTTATTCATATCTAGAAATCACCAAATAATTAAATCAGTAGATTTTAGGGATTTTAGGATATATTTAAGTGATGTGATAATATCTATTTTTAATACATAATTTAAACCATCTATATACGTATTTTATTTTGTAGCTGCATAATGTTATTGTAATTAAATTATTTTACATGAATGAAAAAAAATTTCTTACACTATATTCATGTGCATTTGCACATACGCTACAACTAGTTACAGTAAAAGTGTATTAAAAACCAGAATTAATGTCATTTCCTCTGTACAAATAGGTTTTTTTTATAAAAAAAAATGTTTTTATCAAGGAAACAACTCCTTGATAAATGTTGTTCAAAAGTATGGAATCTGGTTATTTGTCTCAAGTGAACTAACTTTTTATTAAGGAAATTATTCCTTGATAAAAATGTATTGTTTTGAAGAAAAAAATTTTTATCAAGGAATAATTTCTTAGTAAATATGGTTCAAAAGTATGGAACCTGGGTTGTATGTCTCAAATGAACTAACTCTTTACTAAGAAAATTATTCTTTAGCAAAGGAGTTTTTGTATTTTATTTGGAAGACCTTTAAAAGGAAATATTGCCTTCGTAAAAATGCTTTAATAAGCTAGGAGCAAATTTTTTGGTAAAACATTTATAGCTAAAAATTCTTTTTCATATAGTGAATTTTTATTTTGATGGTTTATCACATTCTTCGTGACTCAAAAAACAACCTTAATTATTGTCACTGCATATCACCTTCACACCCAATATTAATGTTTATACGCCTATTTTTCATACTAATTAATGGTTATACTTACCTACATGGATCATTGGATCTATATGCTTGCAGCTGATGTACAAACTTTGTGACTAGGTGAGGATCAGATTTGAGTGGATGGTTTATTCAATGTAAGATACAGATGCAAGTCACTAAGCTAATTAATATTCCATCAAATCTTTAAACAGTGATGCAAACCACCTCTCAGGAAAGAAATTAAACTCGATCACCCACATCAATACAATAACACACTCTTCAATTCTACATCTCCCATTCAACCTATAAAAGAAAATTTAAAGATCCCATTCATGTAATACCGATTTAAACTAATCTCCAATGAAAATGATAACCTAAGGTTGTCCCTCTCATGCAATATATGCAAATCTCTTGCAGGTTGTACAATTCTGTTCACAAAGCTAGGAGAAACAAAATTGAAACATTTCCTTCTGATCCAATTAGTCGACATTGGGCGACCTCACTCTGTGCCCCCATTTGATTCAAGAATAGGCCCTGAATAAGTGATGTAGCACAATCATGTATCATTCAGTCAAAGTTAGGACCACCAAATGAAGGATTATGATGATTTGTCACTACTACAATTTCTGACATTGATCACGGTTTGAAACCGTGATCTACGAGGGCGTGATTGTTTGTATCATACTTTTATTCACGGTTTGGAAGCGTGATCAAAAGTGATAAATAATCATGGTTTTAGAATAAACCGTGATGATTATATAGGAATCGATCACGCTTATTTTTTAAAACGTGATATTTCATATCCAAACGATCACAGTTTTGATAAGAACCGTGATCTTTATAATATTTTCTATCACGCTTTATAAATATTCTGTGATCTTTATATTATTTAAGATCATGCTTTATAAACAATCTGTGATATTAAATTATCAAAAAATCACAATTTCCTGAACCATTATGCAATTTCATATATTGATTGTACTTGCTCTTACAATTCAATTCACATAACAAAAGATAAATGCTCATTAAAAATACTTTCATTCCTCTGATATAAATCAAACTTTGTACAAATATTGTTTCACACACATAATTGTATTATAAATATCTATAAGTCAAAGAAAACCACAATAAGTGTAACTTGTACTTTTTCCATCGCAAAAAAAAATTAAAAAAAATTCAGTCTATGACCTTCGCCTCGCAATTCTACATACCAAAAGAGAATATCCGATCGAACCGCAAAGTAGATAATTTTAGAACCACCTAAAATGACAAACATAATTATAAAAATCAAATGCATCATATATCAAAATATAATATAATGTAAAAAGCAGAAATACATGGATAACATAAAAAAAATTCTGAAAATTAGATAATTGACTTGTGAGATTCAATAATAATTAAGTAAAGAGCAAAATATTGATAAAATTCAAAAGAGATAATAATACCTCAAAAATTAGAACTATGTAAGCATACATCAACTACATTTGTTCTTGAATTACATTGATCTAGTCAAGCCGCTGTTCATTTATTTCATCTTCGGTATAGGTGGATATTCCGTTAAACTATACCAAGTATATTATTAGTCGATATATTTTATTACAACAATCAAAACAATGTGTACAAGAATAATATTGATCTTACCCTTTGTTGAATGGGTATGTTTTGATCGTCGTCATATACTTCATAACAAAAATAACCACACTCGATGTTCCCCCTTTGTTTTGGGCACTAAAATTTTACATATGAAAAAAAAATCAAATTTATGATTAAAAATAAATTTTAAAATATGATAAGTCATACTGAGACTTGAATCCATTGTGAATTTATGGTTTTCTTAGTATTATGGTTTTATTTGTTAAATTTATCTTATCTTTTTTGGATAATTAGAATTACTTAATATTTAGATATTGTTCAAATATGATTTTCTATTTTTATTTAGGATTTGAATTTTAATTAGAATTTGGATTTAGTTAGGATTTAATGAGGATCTATTTGTGATTTGAAAGATTTAGAGAGATTTGTTGAGATCATAGTTTGTTAAGGATCTTATGCTCTATAAATAGGCTTGTAATCACATAAGTAATTAAGATTTTATTAATAGAATTTATTTATTTTCTCAATTTTATTTTGTTATCCTAGGAGGATTAACAACTACATAAATTTTTCTTTTTTTTGGCATTCTTAGGAATTAACAGACTCATTGAAGTCCAATGTCATTGGAGCCTGCAGATCTCGCATCTCTGAAGGTTAATGGGGTCAGTAGAAGAGTGTAACCCTATGCTGCATCACTAATTCTCTATTTGATGGTTCTAATATTGATCGAATGGTCCATGATCGTGCTGCATCATTCTCCCTCTCTTGCAAAAAAAATTGTTCTTGAGTTTGGTTGAAGGAATTGGTGATAAGTCCAAGCATTTGATGACATGATCCACCGTATTTTGATTCTATAACTTTTAAGGGCATTCCACCGATCACAATGGTGATGTTTGTGTTCTTTCTATATTTGGTAGTCATGTGATTTTTTTTTATCTATATTGGATTGAAATGAAAAGAAACATGGGTGAACTTGGGTACAAGGGATTGAATGAATTTTTTTTAATGAAAGAAGAGGTAGGTTGGGGTCGGCCGGGTTGGTTGAATGTATTGGGGATGGGATTGAGACTAAAAATGGGGTTGTATGTAATATTATTATTTTTATTAATGCTATTACATATTGTGGACAAATAAAAAAACTATGTGTAATAGCACTAATAAAAATGCATTGTGGGACTGGCTGACTGGGACCCCTTATCTTCCATCAAAGTCAACAAGCACGCGGATCACCGACAAATGGACGAACAGAAGCGTCGATCGCCGCTGGTCACGTTTCCAATCTCCTCTTCCTAACCTACTTTAGGTATCTAATCATGGATTTTGGTTTTGGTTTTTTTTTTTTTTTCCTTCATCATTTTTGTATGTTAGTATGAATCCCTCCCATTATTGTATAATCGTGTATGAATAATGAACAAAACATATTAACATTACAACCCTATCCCTATTTCCTTCACATGTTTGTATATCAGAAGCTCATTTTATGTATTTATGTTTATAAAAAAATTATTTTACAGATTCTGCCATTTGTTCAATAGATAAATTCTATTTTATTGATATATTCAATGATGTTGATAATGAAATTATCATGCAACAATTTCAAAATATAAAATCCCATTAAGGACAATTGTTAAAGTTATATATTAAAAATCTTTGATCTCATTTCTTTGATAGTTTCTTTTTTATTAATGTAAGTTGTTTTATTTTCAAAGGAAAAGTTCATGTTTTGATAAATATATAATAAGAGTAATTTTTAAAAAATTTATGAAATTTATTTTTTTAATACCCCATCTATCAAAATTCTTGAAGCCACCATTGTGTGGACCCACTATCAAATCAACTATTATCACCTCTTATAATCAACTATCAAATTAATTATCATCTTTTTTCACCCTTTATAAATCTTTATTCATACTTTATTCACATTTTATTCAAATGAAAAAAAATTTATTACGTTTTCCTAATAATAATAATTTAAAACACAATCAAATAAAAAATAATTATATCATAATTTATACTAAATAGTCATAAACCTTTCTAATAAATTAATTCTCTATCCAAAAGGTTAAATGTATAAAAACAGCTCACACAAAACCACAAACTTTTCCGTGCCAACAACAATAATGTCTCTGACGTGCAGTGGCTGAGCCACCTTGGGCTCAGGGGTCCCATATCTTACCCTGGATTTTTTTTTCTAAAATTCTTATTTTGTGATAGATTGATTTTAATTAGAATAATATTACGTATAGTCCCATTTTCAGCTCTAATTCAAGTCTACAAGTGTTTTAATTTTTTTAAATAATATATTTTATCTAATAAGATACATGTTTTTATAAAAAAAATGAAACATATATTCTATTGAATTACATGATGCTTTTATAGAAAATGTAAAAAAAATTATTGAAGCATATAACTTGTTAATTATTATGAGTATATGAGCCATTAATTTTCTTTCGACGCATATAGGAATAGAATTGGGGCTGTAAAAAAATTGTGTGTAAGAGCACTCTTTGAATTATGACTCGTAGGTCATGGGCTCCACCTACATATGAAATTTCTAAACAACAATAGTCCACCACTAAAAATCAGAAAATAAAACATTAGATTTATGTTTTAATATTTTTTTTATGAATTATCGATATAAAATTTGACATATCATTTGAAAATATGATAACTATCTTTCAGAATTATTAAGTGAGATTTTTTTATGTAAATATCTGTATTTCATTTTATACATATTTATTTTTTAATCTATGCTATTGAAATTAAAATATATATATAATGATATAATTTTAAAAAATATTTACATAAATCATATTAACTCTTTTATAAAAATCTTGACTCACCACTTCTCATTAGTTGCAAAAACCATGCTAGGTAGGCCTCTCAGGTCCAACCCAAAAATCCCCCTCGCATTATCACGCTTTCTCATCCTCCGACGATGCCTCGGCACGCCAAGGGGCGTCCCGATCTCCTAGCCCGTGCTCGACATGCTCCCAGAGATCCTCCGCAACCTCCCCACATCAACAACTACGTCGCGCATGCCCTCTGCGCGAGCGGCCTCACCTTCCTCTTCAAAGAGCCGATCCTATCCAATCTCGACTTCATCGTGACCAGGGGCAGACCTAGGGGGGCAAGTTGGGGCCCGGCCCCCCCCCCCCCCCCCCCCCCCCCCCCGGATTTTGTAAATTTTAATTAAATGGCCATGCACACATCACACACCAAAATAATAATAATAATAATAATAACCCATGCTGCCATGCTCGTAACTTCATATGGTTTTCAATAGTTCAATCCCCAGCCCATTAGCCCAACAATTATAAATACTTGCTGATTGGGTGGGATACTGGGACCCACTGAATTAAAAAAAAAAAACCCTATTACTCCCCACGTCCCCAGTCCCACGTACAACCGGAAAAAAAAATTGGTGTGCCGTCGTCCAGTCATCGACTCGTCGTACCGTCTCTCGTGAGTTATGACATCTCGAATCCCATCTAAAACATCTTCAATCCTATGGTCTTTCTTGTTGTATGTTTAATTTTTTTTTTAAATAAAAATATTTTGAATACTTGCTTTAGATATTTTTTTCTTTGTATTTGATCTTTATTTATTTTTTTGTTGATGAATTTGATTTATTTTTGTTGATTGGATTTGAAGATTTAAAAATATTATTTTTCATCTTTAATTCTTTATTCTTCAAATTTTTGTATGAGTAATATTTTTTTTTCAAGCCCCACTTTTAATTCTATATACGTCGATAGAAAATCATCGAAGCATATATTCATGTTAACGAGGTATATGCTTTGATAAAATATTTTTGTTGGGTTTATTTATTTATTTTATTTGGATACGATTATTTTTTTAAATTTGTTGATTTTAATTGAATTTTCATGTCAATCATGAGCAAGTTTAAAACGATTGACTCCTTTAAAGGAAATTGCTCTAATCCGAGAGCCTATTCACTTCTTCTTCTAATATTAATCCACCTTCAGTTATTGAAATTATTTCACCTAAACGTCCAAGAACTGAAGATGTCACCGATAATCCTCTTTCAATTATAGAACGTGATCCAGGATTGCGTCATCAAATTTGGGAATATCCAGTAAATCAACAAGATGAAATCCATCGAGTGTATCTTAGGGTCGGACCTTATCAACATAAGTTTTTGGTCTATCCAACATCAGGTTAACATAGCGCAAGTTTCAGTATTCTTGGTTTGAAAAATTCTCTTCATTGTTAGAGTATTCCCCTGCAAATGATGCAGCATTTGAATCAGCTACATTCATAATAGAAGGATTTCGCAAGTGGAAGAAAGTCAATGGAAAAAATTGTGCATTCCCAACTCATGTAGGGAAGGATTATTGTTCTCTACACAACATCGCAGTAAGAAATTGTAAGGATTTGATGACGCACAAAACATATAGATAAAGCTATGAAGCGACAAACTTCACATCAAATTGGGTCATCAAATCCTTACAATTTCTTTACGATATTGCGCATTTCAAGCAATTACTTTTCGAGGTCACAATGAATGCCCAGATTCGATTAATCGAGGAAATTTCATTGAAATGATAAAATTTCTTGCACAATATAACGAAGAAGTGGATGAAGTTGTTTTAGAAAATGCTCCTGAAAATGTTAAGTATATATCCCCTAAAATTCATAAAGAGTTTTTGTCTATTTTCTCAAGTATGGTGCAAAATGCAATTCGTGAAGAAATTGGTGATGCGAAGTATTGCATTATAATTGAATCTAGAGATGAATCTAAAAGGGAGCACATAGCAATAGTGATAAGATTTGTTGGCATCAATGAGTTTGTGCGAGAGCGTTTTCTAGATCTTGTTCATGTTAAAGATACGAGTGCACTCACCCTGAAGAATGAGATCTCTATCGTTCTCTCTCGGTATAATCTCAGTATTCAAAATATGTGAGGCCAAGGATATGACGGTGCAAGTAATATGCACGGTGAATGGAAGAGACTAAAAGATTTATTTCTTAGTGAATGTCCATATGCATATTATGTCCATTGTTTTGCACATAAACTCCAACTTGCTCTAATTGCAGCATCCAAAGAAGTGAGGTCAGTACATAATTTCTTTAATGAATTGATTTATATTATAATACCATTGGTGCCTCCGCCAAACACAATGATCAGTTACATGATGCTCAAAAAATATATATCCAACACATGATTGATCTTGATGAAATTGAGACTGGCACAGGAGCTAATCAAATTTCTACCTTACAATGGCCTGAAGATACTCAATGATCATCTCATTTTTCTTCTGTTTGCAGTGTTATAAAATTGTATACTACAACTTGCTCTGTTTTAATTGAGATTAGCGATCATGCATCTACATCAGCTCAACGTGGTGATGGGGAAGCTGTTTTTAAAAAGATGAGAAAGTTTAAGTTTATATTTATTTTACATTTGATGAAAGAAATTCTAGGAACTACTAATGTTCTTTGTCAATGTTTGCAACATCAATCTCAAGACATTTTGAATGCTATGAATTTAGTGTCTACTACAAAGGTTCTCATTCAAAAATTGAGAGAAAATGGTTGGGATAGCTTTCTTCATAATGTGATCTTATTTTGTAAACAAAATAAAGTTAAAGTTCTTGACATGAATGTCTCATATAGTGACAGAAGTTTTCAGACTCCACGTGATAATATTACTCTAGAGCATCATTATCGAGTGGACATTTTTAACAGCACAATGGACTGTGTATTGCAAGAGTTAAGTGACCGATTTAATGAGGAATATGTTGAACTTCTTCATCTCACCTT
Organism: Acorus calamus; assembly: GCA_030737845.1. Classification (NCBI taxonomy): domain Eukaryota; kingdom Viridiplantae; phylum Streptophyta; class Magnoliopsida; order Acorales; family Acoraceae; genus Acorus; species Acorus calamus. Next base: position 5,104,529 of record CM060864.1, on the reverse strand, counting down.
GGCTTTGGATCCAAGAGATGGCTTTAAATCATTCAATGTTGATGATATATGCACCTTTGCTAAAGCATTCTATCCTGAAGATTACAATGTTAAGATATCAATTACAGCATTATGTGCTTGATGTTTTTTTCTCATGAAAGATTTCAACATTTGTCCAGAATATCTAAACTATGTCAAGCACTCATGGAAACGGAAAAGTCGAAGACATTTTATCTCATTGATAGATTGATTCGTCTTGTTTTGACTCTTCCAGTTTCAACAGCAACTACCGAACGATCATTTTCAGCTATAAAGTTTGTTAAAACAAGATTTCGTAATAAGATGGAGGATGAATTTCTTACAAATTGTTTGATTTTACATATTGAAAGAGAAATAGCTGAAAATTTTGACAATGACATGATTGTAATAAATTTTATGCAGTGAAAAATCATCGGACACAACTAAAGTAAAAGATATGTAATTTCTTTTTTTTGTTTTTTTTTACGATTAACAAATATATCTATGAGATCTTCATCGGTGCATTGACTTATAATGAATTACTTGAATTTTAATATTTTTGTCTTAAATTATCATCTTTATATTTATATTTTGTTATATTTTTTATTCAAGTATATTGTTTGATCCCCGCCCCCTAGTTCTAAATCCTGGGTCCGCCCCTGATCATGACATGCGACCCCGCCAACATCAACCACATCTTCACCGCCAACTTCCCAATTACCCCAAGGGCCCCGAGTTCGGCGCGATCTTCGACGTCCTCGGTGATTGCATCTTCACCTCCGACGGGGACTCGTGGGCCACGCAGAGGAAGGCAGTGCACGAGCATATGGTGGAGGAGAAGTTCAGGCAGTTTGTGGCGGAGATGAGCAAGGGGAAGGTGGAGCGCGCGCTCCTACCAATGCTCGCGCGCGTGACAGAGCTTGGGCAGGAAATGGACTTGCAGGTAGTGTTTTAGAACCTCAATCGCTTTGAATTCCAATTCAGTTTAATTCCGGATCAATTTACTCTTTAAAACCCGATGATATAAAAAAATCGGTGAAACCTAGACAACTCATCAGTTGAACCTACAATTTATGTTATTAGTAAAAAATTATGACTAAACACTTGTTAAAATATAAAATCCAATAAAAAATTTAATTTTATATATTAAAATCATATTATGATGTTAAGTAAAAGCTTTGTGTAAATATATTTTTTAATATTTTTATATTTTTTTAATTTACCAATGATAATATAATTATTATAGTATAACTGGTTACAGTGCAAATCCAGTTGATCTAATAGTTGAACCAGTGATGCTTAATCCATTTATTTTTCATTGTGTGTGGGACACATTCTTGAGGTACATATTCGACACGTCGTGCGGGCTCATGATCGGCGTGGATCCGGAGTGGCTCTCCGATGGGCTCCCGGAGGTTCCCTTCGGTCGCGCGGAGTACGGGTGGGGCTATTTGCACCCCTTAGTTTGCTGAGCACACCCCTTTTAAATGAGTTAACATTGAAAGATCCATTTATAAATGGATACTAAAGACACCCATTTTGGAAAGGGTTAGCCACCTGGAGTGTCTAAGTATACGTAATCTATAGTCACCTCTGATGTCTATGGGAATAGAAGTGAAACCCGTATGTTTTGGAATAGATTAGACACATATGATGTCTATGTATTGGTAATCCGTAGACACTATTGAAGTCTATCAGAACAGAGGTGAAACCTATAAGTTTTAACTAATTAGGTAGACACCTGAGGTGTCTAAGTATATGTGATCTCTAGACACTTCTACAGTCTATCGGAACAGAAGTAAAACAAGTAGGTTTTGACTAATGAGGTAGACACTTGAGGTGTCTGAGTATATGTGATCTCTAGACATTGTTGTAGTCTATGGGAACAAAAGTGAAATCTGTAAGTTTTTACTAATGGGACAGTATGAGAACAAAAGTGAAAGTTATAGAGTGGTTCAACAACATTCATAAACACATGCTTGTTGAAAAACATTCAAAACTCATTTCTTTCATTCAAAACCCATTCATTCAAAGCCACATAAAAATTGATCAACATCATTGATACATAATCATATAAAGATTGTTAAACCGGTAACAAGTTCTTCGACAAAAACAACAATATACTTATCACTGTCAATAGAATTAATTTTTGTAGACAGTGGATCAGTCGACGAGGCCTTACAAACAAAGTTAAGTCATTTTTGGAGGGAACATGAGCTATTACCATAAAAGAATGTGAGGGAGACAATCAATTTGTTATTTTTTTGTGGAGATTTGGAGGGATAAATGAAATGTTAAAATTTTCTTTTTTCTTAAAGGACTGACACATGGAGTGTCTACGAAATGTGAAACCGTTAACACTGGTTGTGTCTATGCGTGCAGAAAAAGGACAACTTGTTCACATCTTCGATTCCATCCCCCCCCCCCCAACCTCGTCTCCTAGTCTACCTCGTCTCCACTTATGCCCATCACTCCATTCACGAACACTGCTTCCACGCATTCGCCGTGAAAAAACACACTTTTCCGGCGTCGGTTTTGACCGGACAACCCTCCTCACCGCCTCTCCGTGGATGTCAAGGACTGTCAATGTATCTTCTTGGAGACGCTCTTCTCTACCGGCCCAGCCCCACCCTCCGCCCCAACCCCACCCCCTCCTCCTCTTCCTCCTCCTCCTCCTCCTCCTCCTCTTGCATAAGCTTTTAGGGTTTGTAGTGGGGTGTGCAGTGGAAAGTAAAATGTTATATAAATACTGGGGTGTGTACAGAACCCAAGTTATTTGGGTGGGGTGTGCTCATACACGAGGTGTGCTCAGCAAATAGAGGGGTGCAAATAGCCCCACCCGCGGAGTACAAGCCGGAGAGGTGGATAACGAAGCGCGGCGCAGTTAGGTTCGAGCCCACGTATAGGTACTTGGTGTTCAAATGTTCAATGCGGGCCGAGGATTTGTTTGGGGAAAGACATGACGATGGCGCAAATAAAGAAGGTCGGGGAGAACTTGATCTACAACTTCACGGTCGAGGCAGTGGAGGGGCACGTGTGGAGCCGAGGACAGCCATGGTGCTTCACATGAAGAATGGGTTCTTGGCTAAGATGAGGAAGAGGGAGAGAGGCTGCTAGTTGTTGATGATGGATTGTGTGTGAAGATGTGGTTTTATTAGTATGTGATATATATTCTACGGATTCTCTCTTTGTTAGTTTTTTTTTTTTTTTTGAATAAAGATTTGTTTGGAGGAGAGACTACCACATGTCTATATGATCATTTTTTCCCTTTGAAATAAAATACACTACTGCATCTCACTGTGTAATTCATTTCATATAACAATATCCATTTCAAATGGTTAGTTATGAAAGTATGATTTTAAAAAAAAAAAAAAAAGGCTGCAATTGGACAACGTATATCTTTTTACATTCCTAAATCTATCATGGTATCAGAACTTGGATCACTTGATCCCACAAATGCTCCTCCCTTCATCTTGAAATGTGTGACTTCAACCAACCATTCTAGAAAACCTGACACAGATGACTATCAAAGTTTAGAAGGTCAAACTTCATACGAAAATTCATTAGATCACATGGACCTCGTGGTCGTGATTCCTTCATGCATGCCTCTAACCCTCCAAACATCCCTTTAGGCATTCATGAGGAACTTGGCATCCTTTTAACAATGTGCACGGTATCCAAATTCTTCTTACATGCTATGAATTATGCAATCTTGGAATATTTGTCAACCACAAAAACTGACTTCATGCCTCCTTGGGTCCGCAGGAGATCCAAGACAAAATCCATGGTTACACAGAGGAAGATAGAGAGGTAGTATTTTAGGACTTAAAACCTTGGCATACTAACAAATTGGGCATTTTTAACATAATTACCAATATCACGCTTGAGCGCGACCAATAGTATCGTTCTTCCAAAAGGGCTATCATCTTGTCTCACCCTAGGCGTCCACCCAATCCTCCATCATATAATTCTCATTCGATTTACTCCTGCAACAAGCTTCGAGAAATACATAGGTGATTACCATAATATAAGCAACCTTCCTGTACATGAAATTCTACTACTTTAATTCATGACTTTGCCCACAATACTTGAAATTTCTTTCAAACATACAAGCTGGCAAGGTGACTACGAATGTTGCTCTCCTGCTGAGTGCATCTGCTACCCTGTTTTGTTGGCCTGACTTGTTCCTTAAAGAAAAGGTGAATTTGTGAAGGACAGTGACCACCTACCATGCATGATGCATCCAATTCACATATTGTTATTGATGAGGGGTCAGTATAAAGTACCTCTGAAACATATAATGCTCCCAGTCCTTCAAAGCATTGCCCCATTAAATAGAATTCTACATTGTAGATGGTTCACTTCTTCACATTGTTGAGCTTCTCACTGTAAAAGGCTATAATAAGGCCCTCTTACGATAATGAATGCAGTCACAGTTCATTACACAATAGGTTTATTCCACTCCATTTCTCCTATCTAACCTTTGATAGCCAATGTGGAAGCTAGAAGATTCAGAATCCAAAGTGAAAGATCAAGAATTCTTAATGGCAGTTTAAGAAAAAGAATCCTGCAACACTAGATATGAATTCTGAAAACTAGACATGTAGTTTAACTCTTGAAAAAGGAAAATGTTAGGGACAGTGTCATGTGCAGCCCCACATGCAGTCAATTGCATACTTTGAATTTTTTTTGAAATATATATTTCATGTAATGAAATATTTACTTTCATAAAAATGAGGTATGTATTTCAATAAATTGAATGGGCCCACTTATAAAATAAGTGAAAAATCTCTTGCTTTGTTTAGCGATGTGTATATATGGGACTGCAAGGCTGTAAACAGAAAAATAGCAACTTCTTTGGTCATGGAGAAAAATTCCAAAAATATCTACCTAAATTATTATCTTCTTGTGACAGTGAAAACATGTTAGAGCTCCATACACTCACAATGAAAGCTAGTCACATAATCGAATTTAAATTTTCAAATCAACTTTTTTTACTTTTTGTAAGAGAATTCAGCATCAAACTCTTTCTGGAGATGTTCACGAGACTCTGTCTTCGCTGAAAACACTACGTCGTCGAGAAATCCTCTCTGGGGGAATTCATCTGGGACAAGGCTTCGATATATCTCAAACTGCTCATCAGCTTCCTTTTTCTTGTCTAATAAGCTGTAAACAATACCCTGTCAAATTAAACAACAATCAATCATTTCTCTCATTTCAACAGTTTGACAACATCCACAAGTATGGACAAGTATACAAAACAGTTTAATAGCAAAACAATAGTTCCTCGCCATCTAAGGTTAGCATAACATGTTGTTTGAGTGCATTATAGAGCATGTAGAAGAGGCCTATTGGCAGTGGCGGAGCCACATAGGGCCCATACCAGATTTTATCCCTCTTTGACGTTTAATAAAAATGAACATTTACTTTAAAAATGTATCATCTAGAAACATGTAGTTAAAATTCGCCTGAGATATAACCCCGGCTCTGTCGCTGCCTATTGGAGATTCTTGTTTCATGATGATCCATGTATGATCCTTGAAGTGCAAGATTTATGATTCGACCAGTTTAAGTACTTAATAAATAAATAAATAAAAATTGTCACGCCTTATTGGAGAATCGGCAACTTTTTTTCCAGACCCAATAATTTTCATGAACCACATGAAGGATGCTCCTAAACTGTTCTTACCTGACAAAGATAAGGTCGGAAATCCCGAGGATTCTCATCAACCAAACTTTGGAAATGCTTCAGTCCTTCCTCTAATTCTCCCTGCATGGCAAAAATATTAATAACTATTCTGATGGTATATATTATAGTGATTAGACATCAAAAAAAGCCCATGCTATCATGAGATATTAAATGGTTTATTTTCTACAATTGCATATTATAGCTTTGTAACTTCGTACCTTCACAACATGCATTTGGGCAATTAGTAGTTTGATGTTGCGCTCCTCAGTGACTCTTTCCTCTCGGTGAGCAACCTCGAGAGCATTGTTCAGCATGTCAAAAACGGCCGGGCCTTCATGATTCTTGTGCATGGCCAGTGCAAGCCCCTGTAAGGAAGGTCCAAAAAAACACTTCAGATATCAAGAGAACCATATTGATGTATATGTAGACTTTAGTGTTGGAGAAAAAAAATTCACATAGGTAGTCAGCATAGACGAGAGAAGTCACTAACTACTAAGAACTGCATGGAACATAAGTTCTCATAACTCATGGGGGCACTAATATTTTTTCTCATAAGACCACAATTTGTATAGATTCACCAAGACAACCGCATTTTGAGTAGTAAGCTTTTCCATCCATTTCTCTATGTTCAGATTATATCTTCAGTTTTGCTTACTACTGATGTAGAACGGGTGGCCGATGCGTTCCTCGAGCAATGAACCCGAAAAGATCCACTTTTGAAATTTCCAAGTAATTAGAGAAAAAAATGGCTAGTAGAAATCAAAGGCAACATGAACTCAGAATCACATAAAATATTTACTAGAGCTAGATATCGAGGAGATCTTCAAGGGTTGTCGCTATGCCACAATGCGCACTTATTTTTCCATTTTTCCTATTTTTAGGCCCTCAAAATAGTGTGTTTGTTATTTTTAATAACTTTTTAGATTTTGAATATCTTTTCATAACTCAAATTTGATCCCTATCAATTTCGAGAATCTCCTAAGATCTCGTAGATTGAGTTACAACAAAATTTCATTTTTACTCTTTTTAGTAATCTTTAATTGGTATAAAAGGGAAGGCTTGTAACCTAGGGTTTTCAACTTTTAATCAATATAATTTCAAGTTTTATTTCTCTTTTGAGAATTGTGAGTTTGTTTAAGGATATCAATGCTTGTTGGATCTTTGCTTTAGTTTTTCGCTGCGTTAACTACTCAGAAAAAGTACTCATATAAAAAGATTGGCTACAATACAAGTTGGAAATTGGAATCTGATTTAATTGATCTGCTACTATATGTGAACATATAGCGCAGTTTGGAACTGAAATTTGGAGCAATTGAACTGCTTAATTCTGTCTTTCCAGGGCTTAATTCGATTATGTGGTTTACATGAAAGGTTTAATGAGATCTAGATGAGTTTACTTCATAAGAATTTGCAAGCTGCTCGATGCATTCTCAGACTGCCCAAAAATCCATAGCCGCACATTAATATGCAATTTCCAGCTACTAAGCTTAACCTACGAAATTCATAAGGTCTAGTAATATATGGCCTCTACAATTCCAATAAAACAAATTGTATGAAGATCATAACATAAGTGATTGGGCATATTTGGATTCCTATATATCCACTCATGTGTAACGTCATCATATTATTCATAGAAGATCCAACTATCTAGATAACATCATGTACATCTAGAAAACCATATGATTTGGAAGAAGCTTGAACAGTTTTGGAGGGTTTACAGAGGAAGTGGATGAAAAATTTTATAGTCCAACTAAAACTGGTTGGATAATGATGTATGGGTGTATCTAGAAAACCATATGATTTGGAAGAAGCTTGAACAGTTTGGGAGGGTTTACGGAGGAAGTGGATGAAAAATTTTACAGTCCAACTAAAACTGGTTGGATAATGATGTATGGGTGTATCTACTATTTAAGGATAATTACATGCTAGCTAGATCAGAGGAGTATATTCTAAAATAGCAAAAGTATCTTTTCTACATCAGATCGTGCATAGTAAAGAAATTTGTAACTAGGTCCGGGGGAGGGAAACTAAAGAGGCTTGATACAGTGGTTTACAATTATATGAAATACTATATACTGTGAACAAATTGTTGTGATAAACCACTATAGATAGCTGGATATGAACCTGTACAAAAAAAATGGCAAGTATTGTTCAGGAGGTGGAACTGAATCATCAACAAAAATTAGCTAATCAAGGGGCTCTTCTAAAATCACCTCTTTGGCAATAAGTTAAAGATAAGCTTATGAGAAGAACCTCATAGCCCAACCATTGGGTGGCCCTTCCATTGCCTGGTCATTCAAAGGTTAATCCACATAATAGGCAACAGAATGATTCATACTACTATTGCATAATAATACCTATTTACAGAAGTAACAAAACGATACAGTTATGTTTTCTGAGGCAACATCTTAGATTTTATGGCAATTCAGAGTGCAGCCATGATGTTATAAAAATATATAGCCGGATAACCTTAACACCTGATTCCATATTATTGTCACCTAATATGGATATACAGAGAAAAGAAAACCAAGAAAATTATATATTAGAACAATTTCATTAAGAATAAAGCAATCCAATACCCTATATCAACATCAATTATCTATAATCATGATCATTGAGGCTAATCAGATAAGAGAGCAATCAAATGTAATTGTCAAAGGAAATAACCATACATGCAAGGCCCTCAAAAGAAGAGGCTTTTCCTTCAAAATCTCCTTGAACAGCCTCTTGGCCTTGCTTATCTGCCCCATCAGCTCATATGACAGTGCCTGCAAGAGCCTCCACTCAACCTCATCGGGCTCCACATCGATCAGCCTCTCCACATACTCGACTGCTTCATTGACCCTTCCTTTCCTCATCTTACCATACACAACCACCTTCAATGCTTCTACATTTCTAGGTTCCTTTTTCCAATAACTCCACATATAAGTCCTCTTCATCTTCTTTTCTCATATGGGTCTCCATCTTCTCCTCCAAAGGAGCTGAAGACAGTGCCATAACAGGCCTACTTGTAAATCTCCCCATAAATAAGAGACTCCCCATTAAGAGCACAGCAATTTTAGACAAAACCCAATATTTTCCCATCTGAATTTCCCCTTTCACATCAAAAAGAGACCCAAATGGAAAGCAAGCAAATTTAGCCAAAACCCAATTTTTACCCAAGTGGGTCTCTCTTATTTCATCCATAGGTGACGAAAAACTGCCCTTTTGAGCTTGTGGAAGGACTGGAGAGTGTCTGGATCTCTCCATGAAGAACGGAAAACCATGATTGGCTACATGGGTGGTCAAATAATTAGATAGGTTGTTTTGTTTGATTGTTGTATTGGTATAACATGATATGTGGTGGGGTTTGGAGGAAATTTGGGATTTTGGAGGGAAACTGAGGGTCTTGTTGATGTTGGTTTGATAGATTGAGAGGGTTCTGATTGAGAAGTTTGGGTTTTGAAGATTGGGATTGTGTGGTGTTTGTTGTGAGCAGAGAGAGAGATTGGAAGCTGAGAAACTCATACCTGAAAAATAATTTCTTCTACTAAACCCTCTTAAAACCCTTTCATATGAATCCCATGAAGTTTAAAAAATGAAGAGTTGAAAGAGCAGGTGATGGAGGGACTCAGGGACGACATCGACATCTTCCATTTTGGTCACTGTGTTTCGCGGGTTATGTTAACTAAAGCTGTTCTTAATTCGTCAAACAATGTATGAAAATTATTTGTGAAGCCCAGTTGCTCGACAATTTTTTTTTCTTTTTTAAATCATACATTATTTGTGAAGCCCAGTTGCTCGAAAATGTATGACAATGTATGAAGTTATATAAAATGACATACATACTCAGATATAATAGTATATTTTTCATTTTAAAAAAACAAAAAAAAAATAACCCCGAATCTCATAATCGCAGTATATATTATGTTATCATAATATACAGGGAGGGACGGACTTAGTATATGAATTTTTTACTTTCTAGGATATCTCATCATCACGAGACGTGCATATCTCATCATGCACATCATAGCTCAAATATTGAGTTATTCACCATCACTTTATATCTAAAGTCCACTTCAGATTAATATACTTTCTAGGATGAAATGTACTATTATTCACGTATTCAGGTTTTAGGCATATCTACACACTTCGTCTTGTAAAAGGTGATTCAAATGATTCATGAAAATTGCAGAGCTCCTATATTGGTTGGGACAGTTTTGGTACCTTGTTTCAGAAAAAAAAATGAACTGATTCAAGAAATTTTAGCCCAGTTTCCTTGTTCTGTTCTTGTAACAATATAGTTCATCAAAATAGGAATCTTTATCTCAAAACATAATGGATTTTTTACCACAAAATCAAGATTCAAAAGATGAAAGAGAAACTACAATTCCGTCCAAGAAAAAAAAACACAACAAAAACTTCTTTGACCTTTTACAATGTTTACACAGACAGACCTATCACCTGGATTTCAATGGTTCTCTCGTAGACGAGGAACATCTGCCCCTGAATCCAACCACACTGAGTTTTGATTTGCTCGATTTCGATACAGAAGAATTCGACTTGGTGGGTTTAGAGCCACTATATTTTCTATCAACTGATTTCTTCCCATTCAATGACTCTCTTTTCGGGCCACTTGTGGAAGACCTGAATGGCTTCACGCCGACCACAGATTTTCTGGTCTTATTTAGCTGCATTGCCTTTCCGGATTTGGTGGCTGGTGTCTTCCGGCCAGATGTTTGGGCCGATTTCCTCCCATGTGTAGTCTTCTGATTTGTAGATTTTACTAAAGTCGCAGTCTTTCCCTTCTGATCGGTTCGCCCTGCTTTGATGGCATCTCTTTTGACATCAATGATGCTAACTGATTCCAGGCTTTCGTTTTTACCAATAGCTTCCTCGATCCGGGCAGCCAATAATGCATCTTTTCTCGCAACAAGACTTGTCACCTTACCTGCAAGAAGAAAACTAGGTTCATTTTCTAGGCCTCATTTCGAACCAATTTCCAAAAACAGATATTCCATAAAAGCTGTTCAGCCTGCTCTCGATCAGGATTTTCCTGAAAAGCTACTATCAACCATGTTTTTCATAAATGTTAATTTCTTAACTTTTGACACATAAAAACCAAAACTGAAACCAATAGCAAATGTTTAAAAAAATCGTTTGGAACAAGAAGTAAACAAGTTTCACACTTTGAACCAATTTTCAAAAACAAGCTTTTTCATGGAAGTTTTTTCTCAACCAGATTTTTCCTAGAAAATACTCTCATTGAGGCTTTACATAAAATTTGGTTTCTTTACTTTTAGCACATAAAAACCAAAATTTCAAACCAAAGCTAAATGTTAAAAAAATCCATTTGAAACTGACTATCTAAAAACTGATTTTGCAAAAACAGAATCAGTTTCGCAATGCGTTTCAAACAAGGCTTAAGAGAACAGAAGAAGATCACAGCCTAATAGCCTTTATTGATGGATTATATGACTGAGCAGGTAATGCTTTAAAGCTGATATCAGCGCACCTTTGGCTCCCATACGAGCAGTTCTGCCAGTCCTGTGAAGGTAATCTATCTAAAATCCATAAAAAAATGTAAAGTTCAAGATTAGGGAGAAAGAACAATTAAGAGATCTGAAGTCAAAGCATATGACACTCACAGAATTCAGCGGAAAATCAAACATAATAACATGATCGACATCTAGATCCAATCCCCGAGCAGCCAAGTCTGTGCAGACCAATGTGGGGCAATCTCCCACATCGCTCTTGAACTTTTTCAGGTTCTCAACTCTGACATCAAGAAAAGATTGCCATATAAAAATCTAAAACATTGAGCAGCCTCTTAAATTACATAATCACAATGTTCGCCAATTTCGATATTCTACTTAAGGCCTGTTTGGAAATATTTTTCAAAAACAGTTTTCTTAGTAAAATCTGCTCTGAAGCCATCTCTTTCATTAAAGCTACTCTCAATATAAAAAAATTTCATAAAAGTTGTTTTGTTGACCTTTAACAATAAAAACCAAAATCTGAAACTACAAGATAAAGTTCAAAAAAACTGTTTGGAACCAATTATCTAAAAACTGATTTTAGAGAAGTAGAATTAGTTTGACAATTGATTCCAAATGGGGCCTTAGTCATTGTAAATTTGAATAGCAAATAATATTTTTTGCTGCCTTATGAAATAAAAGAATGCCATCATGAGTTACATTACAGAAAAATAGAATACAAATGACAGGCTGAAATCCGACTATCATTTCATTCTAAGCATTGTGTTTTAGTACCAATGTGAATATAATAGCATATCAGGAAAAGGGACTAGTTCAACCTTTCTTCTGCTGGCACCTCTCCATGGTAGTTAACTGTGGAGATCTCATTCTCACTCAAGAAGTGATCCACCGCACGACTGGAATTCAGTGTATTACAGAACACCATCACCCGGTTTCCTTTTGCCAAACTTGGCTCAAGAACCTTCCATGTGCCATGTGAAATAAATATCAGTTTAACACTCTAACACAAAGTATTCTCTCCATTTAAAGGCAAACTCAGTCTACTGTGAATTTATCAAGTAAAATGCAACATCGTAAAAAATACCTACATGAATGCAATATAGTGATATTTGGAGCATTGGCAAATGTAACTCATGCACATTTTATAAATAATAATATGAGGCTCGGAATTTTATAAACTATAGTGAGATCATATGGAAGTAAAAAAAAATACTACATAATAGGGCTATATAAAAAAAACCAAGGTAACTACCAAAGAATATTATGGACAAATTCTCAGAATTTTAAGCACTCGGCACACAATTACCCATCTGGATAAGATGGAAACTATAGAAGATGAGAAGGTAACTAACTACACACACACACACACAAAAAAAAAAAAAAAAAAAAAAAAAAAAAAAAACTTCGAGGAAAGACATTTTATAGTAATAAATTAAGGCGTGCTCAGATTGTTAGGATTTATAGAGCCAATCAGAAGCCTTTGATAAACATGCTATGCTGATGTTATCGCATCACTATAATTACCATAAACAACCTTAGATTGTAAGGGCTATGGTCATTGAAGGCCTTCATTAATATGTTCCAAGTAGTCATTTTTAGACAGGTGGATCGTAAATTTGAATAGCATACTTAGCCTTTTACGATGTGCAAATCTAGAAGAATACAGGATATACTTCGTCACATAAAAATGTAACAATCATATATCACGTATAAAATATAAATCAGCACCAATGAGAATGCTAACATTTGGTAAGACTCACCTGCAAAAGAGACTCCAGCTTGTTTTCAGATCCAGAAAGTTTAATGAAATCGTGCCTAGCTGATGCAACCTTCTTGTTCATCGTGGATGTACGTAAGTGAGTTATTCCTTTAAATTCCTCATCAATCAGTTTCTGCACTGCCTGAATGATTGGAAAATAAATGGTCCAATGTCAGAATGAAAAAAGGCAAAAGATACATTCATTCGACTGCAAACCTGTTCTCTTCTTGAAATTTTCATAAATAATATAAAAATAAGAGCATATCATATCTATGCAGTTCATCTTAATATCATGATACAGAGTTCCAGACAAGGATTTCTGGTGTTCCCTTTCTAACAAGGTCAGAAAACAGGAGTTACTCCAAGACTATATATCTCAAATAGGCCCACCCAAAACAATAGTCCAACAGGAAGCATACATAATATCCAGAATCCAACAATAATATGCAACCATGTGAAAAGGAGAAGCATGGTTAATTAATGCTCGGTTTGGAAGATGACCAAGAAAATTCAGCAGAAATATGGAATAGAAGTATTTATAAACCATAAATAACTCATTTTTATAATTTTTCACATGACCAATGGTGATGACAGTTTATTAGATAATCAGTCACCAAAGATGTTGAAACCCTTTGATGTCAAATTGAAAAATTAATAATGCAAATGGTTCAATACACATCTAGACCATATAATTTTTTTGTGAACATAGGTAGGTGAACAGATGATCTGACCTTTGTCATGGTTGCCGTGACAAGGACAGTTTGAAATCCTCGATCATCAGGTTTCGAAGCACGGTTTTTCAGTGGGCCAAGAAATTTGCGAAGATCAGGGCCAAAACCCCGATCAAACATGGTGTCTGCCTCATCCAGTACCTGACACGCATGTTTCCATTGTAAGTTTCAGGCATGCATACAGGCATGCATACAGAGGAGAAATGCTTGTTATATAAATGGCATGCCTGTGTTAAAAAATCATTTAAAACAGATTAAAAAAAGATACAAGGTCTCAGATTAGAGACATACCAAATACTTAATGTCCCCATAAACCAAGTTTCCCTCTTCGATGTGTTGAAGGACCCTCCCTGGGGTCCCAACAACCATATCCACTGGGGCATTCAAGGAATCCTCTTGAGGTCTTAACCGGCCACCTCCACTTATCATAATCGATCTAAATCGAGCATGATGACTTACAGATTTAGCCACATGAAACACCTAGAAAGAAAACCAAAATTAATGTGCTGGGAAGAAAATCGGACAGTTCATCATTGCACAAACCCATTCACCCAGATTAAATCAAATATCTTGATTTATATATGTTTATATATATGACAAGTTAATACCTGCTCGCACAGCTCCCTAGTAGGACACAGTACTACAGCTCGAGGACGCCTAGGTTTCATAAGCATACCATATAATGCTTCATCGCGCCTCATTAGCTACAAACAGCAGTTCAAATAAATATATTATTCAACTTTCAACTGCCATCATAACAGCCCCAAATGAAGCAAATTCAAATAAAAGAGCAAATTTCCAACCATCCTGATTTTGGGTGGAAAAAAAACACAGCTTCCTATTTCATTGAAAACCTTGACCAACATGCACATGGAACAATTGCATTCCATGTTAAAACCAAGTGTAAGCATAGATAATCACAGTACTAACTACAACGGCAGCTCAATCAGAAAGGCAGGGAAACAACTTTTTTTTCCTAGACATGGTCCATCACATTTTGTTAGAACTGAATAGAATTCAGTAGTTCACTCCAAATGTGTACAATTCTCCAACACGATTATTTAGTTATAAAATACACGATTAGGACAATAACATAAAATCTTGAAGCAAACATCTCATAAATCAAACCCATTCAAAGACAGTGTAACTAGACTAATCAATAAAAAAATTACGAAGACTTACAATGCAATCAAAACACAAGAAACCAACATCACAATAATCTACAACACAATTATAGAATACCTAGTTCACAATCCGATGATGACATTATATTTTGAGGCAGAACAACGTACAAATCTAAACCCACCAGAATTTAAATGTAGTGTAACTGAACCAAACAAAAAGAAACATTTTCATGGACTACGAATCCAATCCAAATTGCTAAAGATCAACATCACAATAATCTAGAATAATACAAGAAACATATGAGTGACCTGAAATGGTCCATCACATTTTGTTAGAACTGAATGAGAATTCACTCAAAATGTATATAAGTCAAAAAACCAAATACGCGTGATATATTGAAGCAAAACAACTTATAAACCAAAACCCACAAGAATTATAAGCCAGCACAACTAATCCAAACAACAGAAGGGAAAGAAGAAAAAAAAAGGAATCTTTAGATAGACTTTGAATTCAATCAAAAGAGAGTGACCTGAACCAGAGGGAGCAAGTACGCGAGGGTCTTCCCCGACCCCGTGTGTGACCCCAACACGACGCTCTTCCCCTCGAGCACCGCCGGAATCCCGAGGCACTGAATCTCCGTCGGCCGGCCGATCCCCATCTCCTCCAGCGCCCCCATCGCCTCCTCCGTGAGCCCCAGGTCCCCGAAACCCGAGACGGCCACCGCCGCAGCAGCCGTCCCCATCTCCTCCCGTGGCGGTCGCCCCTGCACGGGTTTCGAGGCGGCGTCCTTGAGATGCCGGGCTCGAAGCCTCTCGAGGAGGAGGGAGTGGCGTACGAGAGACGGGTCAGCTTCGACGGTGGTGGTGGTGGTGGTGGCGGCGGAGGCGGTGGTGGTGGCGGAGGAGAGGCGGCGGGTCTTGGTGAAGAGTGGGGAGGGTCTGACCGGGGTTGTGGAGGTGAAGATGGAGAGGGCATGGAAGGCCCTCCTGGCTCCGGCGGAGGATCCGCCGCCCGTGGTGGAGACGGCCGCCACGGCGGCGGCGGAGAGATGGGAACAGGATCTCATACGGTACGGGTTTCGTTTGTGGGTTTTTGTTGTCTGGCTGGGGTTTAGTCAGTGTGTGATCCTTAATGGAAACGCGTTTCTCGGACAAACGTTTCCCTTCATTTATTTCATTTTTCTTGTTCACGTGGAACAATTATGTTATTAATCAGCTTTGAAACTAATTTTACAATCAAATAATTAAACAAGTATGGGCAACGATCCTACCACCACCTTTTTTTTGCTTAGGGCACCACCTTTTGAAGCTCACCACCTTTAATTTCTTTAACTTACCAAGTGCACCACCTTATATAAACACCATATGAGAAACATCCTTCTCACCACCCACCATATTTCATCACATCAACCTCTCTCTTCCTTCTCTTTCCTCTTTTTTTTTTCCGATCTAGCCCCTTGAATACCTCTTCGACACATCCCATACGTTGCCCTCATTAGGAAGGCAAACAATTGGTCGTCGTGAAGATGCTCCTCATCTCTCTAGTTACAGAAGTCTAAATTTTTTTCTATTTTTTTCTTCTGTTCCCATCGACAGAAAGGTGGTCTATGATATATAAATACATAGACATATCATGTGTCTAACCTATTTCAGAACTAGATGGAGGACTTTTCTGTTCCCATCAACTTTAGTATTGTTTAGAAAATTTAAAAACTTAGACACTACATGTGTATAACCCATTTAAGAACCTATGTATTGATTTTTCTGTTTCTATAGACAAAAATATTGTCTATAATATTTAAAAACTTAGACACTACATATGTCTAGTCTAACCCATTCCAGAACCTATGGATTGATTTTTTATTTCCATAGACATAAGTATTGTCTAGAAAATTAAAAATCTTATACACTGCATATGTCTAACCCATTCCAAAACCTATGGATTGATTTTTTAACCCATTGTCTAGGTTATATAAATATATAGACATCTTGTGTGTTTAACCCATTCCAGAACTAAAAGGAGGATTTTTCTGTTCCTATCAACAGAAGCGTTGTCTAGATATCTTAGGGACATAAACACCGCATGTGTCTAACCCTATCCAGAACCTACGGGTGTTTTATACTGTTTTCATTTACAAAAAAAATGTCTAGGATTGATAATGTTGTAAACACTTTATGTGTCTAACCCTATCTCGAAAGGTGATGCCCTTAATTATCATACCGTAGAAGGGTTTGAATGATTCGGAAGGTGATGCCTAAAGTATCTTAGGTGGTGGCAATCGTTGCCCTTTTAAAAATTGTGATTGCAGAAAGCCAGGGAAAACAGCTTCCTATAAAAATACGTGAGGCTATCTACAACTCGCAATCAATGATAAACAATCAATGATAAAGATGAATGTTTCTTTTCCATAATTTATGTTTTCTTTATTTTTCATCTTTTATGGGAAAGTTTTTTTTATCATGATGACCATTTCAGATTCTTGAGTTTTTGTTTAATGTTATAATGTCGTGTGTGTATTGTATTGGCGTGGGACTCAGAAGTTTGATCTGGTTTGTGTTGTCGATTAATCTCGAAACGCCTCTACACCTCTAGTGAAAATTAGTGCATGATTACATCATATTTATTATCTTACTCACTAAGCTCGGAATAAGTAGGAATTAATAGGAATAACCTCTAAAAAACTGAAATAAATGAAAATGTGCACATCAGAATTGACAAATATAAAAATGTGATATGGATTCTAACCAACCCCTAAAATTAAGTTATTCACATTTTATCTAAACAAAAAAAAATTATTATTACATAACCCAACGAGAATAATTCAAAACATAATCAAACAAAAAATCATTTTATCTTTATTTATATTATAATAGTCTTAAACCCTAAAATAATAAATAATTTAATTCTCTATCAAAAGGG